>CM035840.1:117866570-118419070 GCA_020510985.1 Pholidichthys leucotaenia
TTCACACAACAAAACCTAAAACAGGGAGGACAGTTGGACTGTCGTCCTGCCCACAGGGCAAGGTGGATTACTTTGCCACCTGCTAGGGTAAATTAAAGTCCATTACTAACTAAAATTCCATGCCGTGCTCCTAAACTAGAACAAAAGAAAAAAATAAAGTAATCCCTTATATAACTTTTTTTTTTAACAACAAAAGCACTTCAATATACACTATGTACAACCCAAGTGTTCCAGTAAAAAGGGCAGAACTGGTATGGGGGCCCAGGGCACCCTCTCAGCCAATGCGTCCCTGGAAACAGCTGGTCTTTGTGGTGATGGCTGGCCCTCTGGATGCTGAAGCTGCTCCTTCTCTCCATCGACCTCGTCCCACGTCCCGCCATGTTTCCCAGGTCCTCCTCCCGGACACACCAAAACCAGTTCGCATGCCACATCGAGCTGTCAGAGAGCTTGAAATGTGTTGTGTCCAGTCTGGCCACTATGTGCAGATGCTCCCATCACTCTTGGGGTTGTCATCTGGCCCATCTCTGCTGCGGGCGCTCCTCATCTCACACCCGGACCCAATCCAGGGCCCGGCTTGGCTTGAGGCATTGTTGCCGGCCCACCACTCCCTCGAGCTCATCGGTCTTGTCCCGACCTCTTCCAATGCTGGTGTAACGTGCGCCCTCGTAGCCGCAGATCCTCCGCCCTATTGTAGCCCAAACTCCGGAGGCATCTGGGGCTAACCCATTGGCGTCACTCACCGGCGCAGGCACCTTGCTGTCACACTTGGTACTCCCCTCGACCGTTTCCTGAGCGCCGGCACCGAGACCGTCCTGTGCTGGCTCTGAGCAAAATTGGTCCCGCTTGACCGCCGTGGCGTCCGGTAGTTCTTCATTCCACACCACATCTTCATCAGTCGCCCGAATCGGGGGGTTCCACTGGCCACAGCCCAACCACTCCTCACCAGCATCGTCCTTGATGGCGAAACACAGTCTGTAAAACAAATCACAGCCCATGATGTTATCGCCCCGTGCTGTTACATGGAATCTAGCACCGTTGCAGACTTGTACCGAACAGTCAGCTCCAAAGTCCCGACCATGTCTAGCCTTCCACCTCCATAACTGTACAACTGCGCTGGGTTGCCTCTAATTCTGTAGTGGGGAAAAAAAACCTCTTCACCGTAGCCCAATTCAGCAGCATACCCTCCGCTCCCATGTCAATCAACAGTGGTAACTCCACGTCGTCCAGCCTCACCGTGCAAAACGTGTACCCGTTCGTGTCGGGACACCATGTGGATGGTTGTCTGGGGCGGGCGGAGCGATTTCTTCCGTGGGCTCTCTGGTTTAAATTCACGGCACATCTGTTACACCATGCTCCTCTTGCTGGGCAGTCCTTAGCCTTTTTCCAGTGCGTCTTAGACCCACAACCCATACAAAGGGACTTTCCCGGGGCCGACCCCCAGCTACTGGTGATGGCTTCTGTCTCCTCGCCGTACCAGCTATCTTCGCTGTCCAGGTCCGTGGCATTTGCTGCAACAAGAGGCTCTAGCAGCTGCTGTGACTGGCTCCTGGTTTGCTCTAGAGCTAGCTTGTCCGTGGCTTCCATTTGGAGCACTAGCTTGACAGCTCTGGCTAACGTGAGCTCATTTGGTGCCATAAGTAGCCTAGCTCGCAATGTGGCACTACAGGTATGTTCTGCTAGCTGGTCACGAATCATTTCCTCCTCCAAGGCTCCAAAATGGCACTTGCTAGCAAGCTGTCTCAAATCCGTGACAAACTGCTGGATGGGTTCACCTACCCATTGACGTCGCTGCCGAAAGCGGATCCTCCGGAACATCACATTATCCGGGGTGTCGAAATGGCTAGCTAGCAGCTCTGTTACGTCTTCGCAGGTGTCCGCAGCACCGAGCGTTCGCAGGATCCGCCGGCCCTCTATGCACAAATTGTGCACCAATAGCGCTCGGGCTGTCTGCTTGTCGAGCTCCCCGAGCCCCAGCATGGCAACGTAATTCTGAAAGGCCTGGTACCACCTAGGCCAGGGGCACCAGTGGTTCTCCGGGCACCTCAAGGAAAGGGCAGATAGGGACCATGCACGCCTCCATGGTTTAATCTGATGTTGCCAAATGTTATGTCTGATATTACCTGCTGAACAGAAGAGGCGATGTGACTTGGAACACAGCTTTATTTAGCTCACTGAATATTGACAGCCACAGGCAGAACACCGACCAAGGTCCAGGCAAGATAAGAGAGTAATAAGATGGTCGTCCCAGCCTTGTATGGGGCAGAGGCACCACCTGGAGGTGTGTCCATCTTACACTTTTATATTAAATATATATCTCACAGTTTAGACATCTGCAGAGGAGGGATAATGGATATATTGGACAAAGGAAGTTGAAGATGGAGCTGCCAGGCAGGAGGAAAAGAGGAAGACCACAGAAGATTCATGGATGTGTGAAGGAAGACATGGAGAAGGTTGATGTTATAGAGGAAGATGCGACTGATAGGGTGAGATTGAGGCAGATATCCACTGTGGTGACCCATAAAGGGGGCAACCAAAAGATGATTTACTTTTAATATTTGATAAACAAACGAAAACGTATATGCTGTGGGGGCATGGTGTGGAGGCTTTCTCAACCCAGAGAGGGCAGGGGGAAGGAGGAAACAATGGACCGATGGAGGTGGTGTCACCGGGGGGTATCAGACGGGACAGTGTAGCATCAACTCCCTTGGCTATAATCTATATCTTCGTGGGCTGGGGCCATTGGAACTGCCTCCAGATCAACACGAGGAAAACTAAGGAGCTGGTGGTGGACTGCCTCAGGCAAGGACAACCCCTCACAGCACCAGTAAATATACAGGGAACAGACATCGAGATGGTGACATCCTATAAGTACCTGGGTGTTCATCTGAACAATAAACTAGACTGGTCACACAATACTGACGCACTCTACAAGAAGGGACAGCTCAGGCTGTTCCTACTGAGTAGACTCAGGTCTTTTGGTGTACAAGGGGCTCTGCTGAAGACATTCTATGACATGGTGGTGGCATCAGCCATCACTTTTGGAGTGGTCTGCTGGGGCAGTGGCATTACAGCAGCCGATAGGAAGAGACTGAACAAACTGATCAAGAAAGCTAGCTCTGTCCTGGGGCAGCGCCTTGACCCAGTGGAGTAGATGGGAGAGAGAAGGATGGTGGCTAATCTGTCATCTCTGCTGGAGTCCGAGTTCCACCCTATGCAGGA
Source organism: Pholidichthys leucotaenia (assembly GCA_020510985.1). Lineage (NCBI taxonomy): Eukaryota > Metazoa > Chordata > Actinopteri > Cichliformes > Pholidichthyidae > Pholidichthys > Pholidichthys leucotaenia. The sequence continues at coordinate 117,869,790 of CM035840.1, forward strand.
CATACTGAATGCACTGAGGAGCTCATTTAGCAGCAGACTACATCATCCTAGGTGCACAACCGAGAGGTTTCGCAGGTCCTTCCTACCTACGGCTGTCAGACTGTACAACCTAAGCAGGGCTGCTCGCAGAGATAGCAAAAAAACGTGACAACCTGAGAATGCAAAAGACGCAATAGACTTTTGCATTCAACCTTTGAATGCAAAAGACGCAATAGACTTACACAATGGTCCCCTCCGGTATACAACTAGGAAAATACCGGTCGCTATGGAGGGTGAGAATATGTATGGGTACATAATCATACCATGTAGGATAGCTAAGTAGACGGTTGTGCTGTTTCATTCCATCTAGCTACAATGCTCCGCACTGTGTGTGTTTATATATATATTTATGCACGGTGCACAGTGGCGCAGTGGTTAGCACTGCGGCAGCACAGTTTTACCCTCGGCCGGGGGATTGCGGGGATCATGAGATTGTGGGTTCGATCCCTGCCTCCAGCCAACAGTGATCTGTGTGGAGTTTGCATGTTCTCCCCGTGTTTGCGTGGGTTTACTCCGGAATTTCTCTGGTTTCCTCCCACATGCTAAAAACATGCAGGTTAGGGAGTTAAGGGGCGCTTGCGCACGCAGCGACTGGCAGCTGGTGGCTTGTCACCAGACTACAAAACAAATCTACCTACGGGTACAAAATAAGTACAAATAAATAAATAAATAAATAAAAAAATCTAGCAACAATGCTCCACACTGTGTGTTTATATATTTACATATTTATTCCATCTAGCTACAGTGCTCCGCACTGTGTGTTTATATATCTACATATTTATTCCATCTAGCTACAATGCTCCGCACTGTGTGTTTATATATTCATATATTTATTCCATCTAGCTACAATGCTCCGCACTGTGTGTGTTTATATATTTACATATTTATTCCATCTAGCTACAATGCTCCGCACTGTGTGTGTTTATATATCTATGTGGCGGGTTTGGGAAAACCCCCACAACAGACTAAGGACAGACAGCTCGCTACTCCTGGTTTTTTCCGCTGCATGCTGTGATGTAATCTGCCATTCATGCATTGTTTCACTGCTGTGATGCTAATGTGCCATTCATGCATTGTGTTCATGCATCCTGTCCTGCCTGTGCCTCTCATATGCTAATGCCCATATCGACTGCTGTGAATGTCTTTGATGTATTGTCTGAGTTGGGTATATATGCTGCACGATTCTGTAACTCATTCTCTCATTCACTCACTCTTCAGCTGCTGCTGCAGACACACACTTTGTGTCTCCTCTCTGAGAGCCTGAGGAATCCCGCTCCAGCCTGCTCACACTATGGGCTGGAGCGGAGTTCCTATGAAGGCGGTATGATTTAATAAACCTACTTAAAACCTCTCATCACTGCCTTTATTTTATCATCCGCTTCATCTACATATTTATTCCATCTAGCTACAATGCTCCGCACTGTGTGTTTATATATTCACATATTCATTCCATCTAGCTACAATACTCTGCACTGTGTTTATATACTCATATATTTATTCCATCCAGCTACAATGCTCCACACTGTGTTTATATATTTATATATCTATCCCATCTAGCTACAATGCTCCGCACTGTGTGTCTATATACAGTATATATATTTATATTTATATGTACATATGTATACTTGCTGCTCTTGTTTTTTTCTCTTGCCTTCTGATTGTTGCTCTGAGTATTGCTATCCCTGTGCTGTTGCAATCCTGGAATTTCCCCATTGTGGGACTAATAAAGGCTTATCTTATCTTATCTTATAAAATTACTCTTCCCCTCAAAGAAACTGTTTCACCCAAAAGTCTGGTCAAGAATTGTTTTTCTTCATCTAAGGACCACCATGGAAACACATTCCATGGTAAAAGGTACAAGGGATAAGGATCCCATTTCGTGCCAGGAACGGATTAAGTTTGCCTCATAAATAAACTGGAACTTACCTCCCAACCAGACAGGTTTATTCGTTAACAATCGTCTGACATATCCCAGAAACTCTTGAGTGCCTCTTAAGGACATTAGGAATTATCCACAGCAAAACATTACCCCCTGGTGGACATCTACAGAAGATGTTTATCCCCTTCTGTCACACTGCTAGACTGTTGTTTTTGACTGAATATTAACTCTCTTTCTTCAAGTTTCATTTCTCAGGACAATTCTAAGGACACTATTTGTTGAAGCTCACCGCCTCTGTGTTGGACAATGATGATGTGAAGATATTTCCTTAATCCTTGATTTAAATATGTGCATGTTTGGAAAATGTTTACATGAACCTTATTCTAATGCATGTTAATTATAAAATTACGAGTTTATAAAAGTGCATACTCACTGAAGTTAGTCATGAATCACTGACGTTAGCTTAGGCTTTATATTAAGTGTATAATGAATTTTCACTGTTAAGATGTGTTTCATTCTGTTGAGGAAAGTTTCCTCAAGTTATCTGACTGGTATCAGCCAATCACCAGGCTGTCTGTTAGATAATGGCCTCTTTCATTTTATTGGTCGGTTACAGACAAAGGACTCTTTTCTTACTGGCCCAGAGTTCATTCAACCCTCCCACGATGGAAGACAATTGGTTCCCGTTCATGTCAGTCACGTTTCACCCGTGAAAGTTGACTCAGTTTTAAAGGAGAACGGCCATACTAGTTTAGTAGGGGGTAAGAAGAAGACAGAGGAGTGAGCGAGTTGTCTTGTTAAAGTCTGTGTTCTGTTTTAATATTTTTCCTTTAAACGTCTGGGAAATTAATTTTTTTCCTTCTTTGAGCTCAAACCTCTTGTTATACAGAGTCAAACTTCGTGTCCACAGACGTTTTACTATTTTGATTCTGCTAAACTTTGCTAGACTTTTTCTTTAAACCCACAGTGTGTTTTAAAGGGACTGACTGATCATTCGTTTTTTGTTTTTTTTTTAACATTTGAAGCTGCCTCGCCAACCCTCACGTAATCTGAAGGACTCAGATTTCGTGGCTTGAGTTTTCATTAATCTTGTCTCTCCAATCCTGTAATTCTGATCAGACTGAACTATATTTAATTTAACTGGACCTGGGAGGGAAGCCGCTGAACAACGAAAGCCCTTTTGTGTTGTCTGCCTGGCATACTGCATATGCGGCCAACAGAGAAGAGGAAGCAGCTAGCCACCACGGCTGGCCAGAAAAGAGCTCCGGCCACTGGCGGAGTGAAGAAGTTCATCATCATAGTAAAATCTCAGCTTGTGACTGCTGGACTTTAGCCAAATATCTGCTGGCAAGATATTCTGGTACCATCTTCAAATAAAGCTTCAGCTCAGGATCCAGTGAAGCAGGCCTCCCGTAAACCTACCGGAGGAAAAGCACCAGGAGGCAGCTAGCCACCAAGGCTGCCTGGAAAAGCGCTCCGGCCACTGACGGAGTGAATGAGACCCCCACGCACCAACATCCACGTGAGCCTGGTCTCTTTGTTTTATCTGCTGAATAATGTAAAGTCCTGTGCCTTCAAACGTATGCCATAATTTGTCTCAGGTTTAAAATCAGTTCATAACTCTGATTGGAGCTATAGAATTAAAGAGAAATTAATGTCCCTCTTTTCATTAAATTATGTTTTATTTTAGAGTAGTTTAGAAGTCCTTTTTCACATAATTGGCTTTTGTCATTTTGTCCATAAAATTGCATCCAATTATGCATATTCCATCTAGCTACAATGCTCCGTACTGTGTGTGTTTATGTATCTGCATATTTGTTCCATCTAGCTACAATGCTCTGCACTGTGTGTCTGTATATATATATATATATATATATATATTTATGTTTATATGTACATATGTATACTTGCTGCTCTTGTTTCTTTTTTTTCTCTTGCCTTCTGATTGTTGCTCTGAGTGTTGCTATCCCTGTGCTGTTGCAATCCTGGAATTTCCCCATTGTGGGACTAATAAAGGCTTATCTTATCTTATCTTATATTTTTGTTAGTTATTTCAGTCTTCCATTGCATTACAGTTGAAATTCAAAATCTGGTTTCTCTTGGTTCCACAAATGTGATTACACTCTGTTGCTCAATAATCAGTTATAAAATGAATGCTATGCTAAATGTTGATCATTTCACCTGCTTACAAATTATTTGAATGTAATGTCATTTCATCTGAACCTGATCATTAAATCTATTAACGGAAGAGAGACGTTTTCAGTGAATTTCTTTCCTGTGTTTGTTTATGAAGTCACCCAGTAGAATTCACAAATATTTGAGACTGATTGATTGAAGGTATAAAGATTAATTATTAATAAATTGTCCAAGCACGTTGGACTGGTGCCCCTTTTTTGAGTGTTTTATCTATTGTTTTGTGAGCGTTTGTGGTGACTGATCAAACCTAACCAAATCACAAACACCTCTTAAGTCTAAATTAAATAATCTTTTTACGTTATAATTAAACATCGCTACAACAGTTAGTTTTATGCACCCCCCTGGGGAGAAGAATTACCAGAGCCGCAGAGGGGAAAAAAGGTGTTGGTGCGGCGCCAGCATTATGTTATGTTAATGTTCCACACAATTCTTTCATACGTGTATGGAAGTTCTGGGTCTTGATACATGGGAATAAAGATATAAAAGAGGAATTCAGAGACCCAGGATTCTCTTTTGCTGTAAATTATGTTGGAGAAGGAATAAAGTTTCTGTGTTGTCCAGCTCATTGCCTCACCTGCCTCCTTTCTCCACATTGGTAACCCAAGATGTGCCTTGGAAAGCAAGCCAAGCACAGCCCCGGAGACTGCCTGGAAGGAGAGCACCAGCACCACGTGCATGGTCTCAGTCGAGCTCCCAGACTTCTGGCTTCACAACCTGACTGCACGGTTCTTGCACATAGAAGCCCAGTTTGCACTCCACGGGATAACAACGGATGATACCAGATATTACTATGTGGTCGTTGCGCTGGATGCGCGCACCACGCAACGGGTGACAAGCCTGCTCCAGGAGCCGCCGGCCCAGGAAAAATATGAAGTGCTCAAGAGAATACTTCTCCAGCACTATACCCTTTCCGACAGTGAGAGGGAAGAGAGGCTACTAACGCGTTCGGCGTTAGGGGACAAATCAGCAGTGGAGCTGATGGAGAGCATGTTGGCGCTGAGGGGGAAGGACGACGAATCTTTCCTGTTCGCCCACTTGTTTCTCAGGAACCTACCGGCTACAGCGTGGGCGATCCTGGCCAACTTGTTGCGGCTGGTGGCTAAGGACTACCGTGCCCTGGCGCAGGAAACGGACCATATCATCTTGGCAACCATAGCTCCCAGCGCCCCGACAGTGGCACCGGCATCCATGAGGGACTCCAGCGAGGTCGAGGAGCCGTTTGTGGTAGCTGGGACGGACACCAGAAGACAAAGGATCGGGGCGATCTGTTTTTATCACTGTTTCGGCTCGAATGCCCAACACTGCCTGTTGCCATGCCAATTCAAGAAGCTGGGAAGACAGCAAGGTCGGAATTTGGTGGCAGCTGCAACCGATAGTGACAGGAACAGATTGCTTTGTCAAGGACACACGTTCGGGGAGATGGGTTTTGGTGGACTCCGGCTCCCAGAAGAGCCTCATCCTGCTGGTCAACACAGACAGGGTGGCAGGACGCAGCGGTCCTGAGCTCACAGCCGCCAATGGATCCACCATCAGGACATTTGGCAAATGGACACAGACGATATGCTTACACGGACGCAACTTTCAGTGGGACTTTGTGATAGCCGCATGTTCTGGCCCCATTTTAGGCACAGATTTTTTTGTGCTTATGGGTTATTAGTTGATGTTGCTAATAGGAAATTAGTGAATGCTGTCTCTTTTGCGTCTTTGCCCTGTACAGTTCGGGGAGCTGGGTTGACAACACTGGCTAATGTTATACTGTAGCTCCGGGGGTAAGTACCAACAGTTATGTGCACAGTTGCCAGCACTCACAGTCCCGACATTTTCGGCTACGATAACGAAGCACGGGGTTGAATATTTCATAACTACAAAAGGGCCGCCGATATTCGTGTGACCTCGGTGCCTGGACGCAGCTAAACTGGCCAGTGCGTGCAAGGAGTTTGCCAACTTAGAACAGTTGGACATCGTCAGGCACTCTAGCAGCCCATGGGCATCCCCGCTACACATATTGCCTAAAGCCGACGGGTCGTGGCAACCATGCGGCGATTTCTGGCACTTGAACAACACTATGGAACACGATCGCTATCCTATTCCACACATCCAGGATTTTTCCGTACACCTGGCTGGGGCGCGTGTTTTTTTTTTTTTTTCAAAGTGTATCTGGTCCGCGGTTACCACCAGGTCCTGGTGCGCGAGGAAGACGTTCCAAAAACAGCGGTAATAACTCCTTTTGGCCTTTTCGAGTTTTTACGCATGCTGTTCGGATTAAAAGGCACGGTGCAGACCTTCCAGAGGATGATGGACACAGTGTTTTGGGACTTGTCCTTCGTTTTTGTCTACTTAGACGACATTCTGGTAGCCAGCGCGTCTGAGGAGGAGCACATCGCCCATCTCAAGACAATTTTCCAGAGGTTGGAAGCACACGGGCTGATAGTTAACCCGGCAAAGTGCCAGTTCATTGTGCCAGTGATTGACTTTTTGGGCCACCGCATTTCGCCGGAGGGTGCAATCCCATTACCGGACAAGGTGCGCGCGGTGTCGGACTTTCCGCAGACTGTGAGGGCACTACAGGAGTTTTTGGGAATGGTAAATTTTTATAACTATTTTCTTCCCTGGGCAGCCCAGCTGATGCAGCCATTGTATGCCACGCTTAAAAAAAAAAAAAAAAAAAAAAAGCTGGTGGAAAAACATCGATTGGACTCCCGAGCAAGTCCAGGCTTTTATAAATGCCAAAACAGTGCTTGCGGATGCCGCATTATTAGCCCACCTGGCTTTGTCTGCATGGATAGCGCTCACGATGGATGCATCTGACGTTGCCATAGGGGCAGTGGTGGAACAGTGCATCACAGGTTCGTGGCAGCTGCTTGCATTTTTTAGCTGGACTTTGTGCGACAACGAATGCAAGTACAGCATATTCGATAGAGAATTGCTGGCTGTCCACCTGGCGATGCGCCATTTCCGGTTCTGGCTGGAGAGGCGCGAGTTCACCACGTTTGTGGACCACAAGCCGCTGAAGCACGCGATGTACAAGACCTCGGAACCGTGGTCGGCCCAGTAGCAACGGCATTTGGCCGCAAGTTCGGAGTTTACTACCGACATTCAACACGTTGCCAGTAAACTCAACGTTGTGGCCAATTGCCTGTTGTGCGCATTAATCGCCCCGGTCTACATGGGAATTGATTTTCCTGCCAGGGACACGGACATTTGCGTGCTCCAGTCTGCACCAACTGGGTTAAGGCTGGAGAACAGGGTGGTACAGGAAGGGTGCCCTCCCTTACTCTGCAGCGTCTCCACCAGTTGAGTCAGTCCACTCCCTTTTGCATCCGGGAGTGTGCGCTTCGGTGAAACTAGTGGGGGGTGAAATTTGTCTGGCCGCACTTGCACAAAGATGTGAAAGAGTGGGCTGCAGCTTGTGTTGCGTGCCAGCGGGCCAAAGTGCACAAGCACACCAGAGCTCCCCTCAAGCTGTTCCAAATCCCGGCTAGGAGGTTCAACCACGTCCATGTGGATTTGGTGGGACCCCTCCTGCCGTTGCAAGGTTTCACACACCTTTTGACAGTTGTGGACCGCATCAAGCGCTGGCCTGAAGTGGTCCCGCTGGCTTCTACCAAGTCCGCAGAAGTGGCGTGCACTTTTTTTGTCAGCTTGGGTTGCACGTTTCGGATTTCCATTTGACATCATGTCCGACAGAGGTCCACAGTTTGTTTCAGAACTCTGGTCCGCGATGGCTCAGAGCCTGGGGGTCAAAATTCACCACACTACCGCATACAATCGCCAGGTTAACGGGTTATGCAAGCGTTTTCATAGGTCGCTTAAAGCAGCGCTCAGAGATTCACTCACGGATACAAATTGGGTCAACCGCCTGCCTTGTGTTCTTTTAGGGTTGCGTTCCACACCTAAGGAGAATTTAACAGTCTTCCCGGCAGAACTTGTTTTTTTGTCAGCCGCTGCGGATCCCCGGAGAGTTTTTACCGGAAAATCCCGCACTCAAGGCTGATCCGCCCACGCAAGTTTAGCACGGCTTGGAGGCTCCTAACGTACCGGCCTGGCCCACCATTGCTTTCCCTGCACCTTTGTCCAAAAAAGCTTGCAGAATGCCGGTTTCATTTTTGTCAGGCACAATGCACACCGGACTCTGCTGGGTGAAGCATTTTGTGTTAGACTTGGGGGGGACGCAGGGAGACCGTCTGCATCGACAGGCTGAAGCCCACTTTTATGTTGGCAGATGAGCAGGTGGTGTTGGTCCAAGCTCCTCAGCACGGATGCCCACCATTGGTGGCTCCACAGGTTGGTATTCCCTCAACAGCGGCCTGCGCTCGCGAAGATAATGTGTCCCCCCCCCCTCCCCTTTTTCCTTCCACAGACTGATGTGCCCTCCTGCACACCTCGCCAGCAGGACGGTTTGACTGGACCGGTGACCTCCCCGGTACAGCCACCAGCTCAAGCCCAAAGGATGGGGAAGTTAGTGCCTCTTCTGGGTGTTCGGGGGGAGTGTGTGTGTGTGTGTGGGGGGGCATAGTGTGGAGGCTTTCTCAACCCAGAGAGGGCAGGGGGAAGGTGGAAACAATGGACCGATGGAGGAGGTGTCACCGGGGGGTATCAGATGGGACAGTTAGGTCTATGCACCCCCGGGGGAGAGGAAGAATTACTGGAGCCGCAGAGGGAAGAAAGGTGTTGGTGCGGCGCCAGCATTATATTATGTTAATGTGCCACACAATTCTTTGTTCATACAACAATGTGTATGGTTGGAAGTTCTGTGTCTCAATGCATGGGAATAAAGATATAAAAGAGGAATTCACAGAGACCCAGGATTCTCTTTTGCTGTAAATTATGTTGGAGAAGAATAACATTTCTGTGTCGTCCAGCTCGTTGCCTTGCCTGCCTCCTTTCACCACAATGCATAAAATACAGACTGTAATATCCCTGTTTGATGTTATTCTAAAATATATACATGTTGTAAAAAAGGTCAATTACACAAACCTTGATTTTTAACATTTTATTTAGTAAAAAAAAACAGATGTGGTAATTACAAAAATTAATAACCACAAAATTCCTTATTTATGCTTTTCAAACTCTTACAAAGTAGTTGTAAAAGATGTGTAACACAATTCTGCATATTAAAAAGATTTGTGTATCACATGAAATTATATTTTTTGATTCAGATGTAGTAATACAGACTAGAAAAAGAGTCCATGTGTACTGACTATGCATGGCTTTGGTTTAGCTTAGTTTATTATTAGGATCCACATATCTGCAACAAAAAGCTGCAGCTATTCCTCCTGGTGTCCAACACAATATACACATATTAAATTACAATAGATAAACTGATTTTACAATATCGATATTAATCATGGCAAAGACATAATCAGCTTTAATACCAAGAATAACCTGATCAGGAAATAAAACAATAATAACCTTGGTGATGAATGACATTGGTCAAAGCAGTAGTAGCTATAGAAGTAGAGCAATAGACAAAATATCTCTACATTGAGACATTCTTATAATTTGTCACTAGGCGGCGGTGAAGTCTTAAATACCCTGAGATGCATTTTCCTCTGTGAAAACCATCAGTTCACTTGCCCGTCACACCAGAGTAATTAAGCTTCACATTTTGGGGCGTGCCAGATAAATTGTTCACATAACTTTTGCACACCACTGCTTGGTCAGTCTCTAGTTTTATTAAGCCAAGATTTATTATTAATGTAGTCATAAAATAATTAATAAATCGACTGTTATATGCTGGTACTGGAGATAGAAACGCATGTTATGACACCAAAACAAACAATTCCAGCAAATCATGGCTGCCCCACTGACTCATCCACATCTGCCTCTGCAGACACAAACTGCTTGAAAAACTGGAAAGGTGGAGTACACGGTGTTCATCAGCACTGACACTGGTTACTCAAAAATAGGATTTGTTTATTTCTTTGGACCCAAATTGTTCATTGCGTAAATGTCAGACAGCGGCCGGTACTTAAAACTGTTGCATCAGAGCAGAAAACGCAGTTTGCAGGATGGTAAAGTAAATATTATCTCTGGTTTCCGTAATACAAAGCAGTGCAACAACAATAACTCTTCAAAGCACCCTCAGTGGAGGTGTTTACTTAAATACTGTACTTGAGGACAAATTTATACTTTCATTTTTTCCACTGTGTATCACTTGATAATACTATTAATAATTCAGAGAGCTTTATTGTAGTTTGTACTTCACTAAATGCACAAGTTCAAATACCTTGCAGATTAATATTTTTGATTCAAAACACAGGACACATTAATATGGTTATTAAACTAATACTGCAGTGCCTGATATTGCTAGTTAGCCCAATCAATAACAACAATCTGACAGTATATACAGTACCACAAAACTTACAAGGGGTTAGTCATTTGCACTGAGTACTCTTATTTGTACTCCACATTTTAATGCACAACTTGTGCTTTTCTATGTGTATTCATTTTTTACAGCATTAAATGAATACACTTAGTTAAAGATCTGAGTATCTTTCTCACTCAATATTCAATACTCTAGATACATTAATGACTGAAAATGTCATTCAGTAGACTAAATACTGATGTAGGGAATAGGAAAAGTCAGTCACATAGGTTCCTTTCATGCACACCTTTCTGTGCATTTGTCTGCCTTCCTGGACACAGTCTGGTTTCCATTATCCACAGCTGGGACATATGCAGAATGCAGTGCAAATTAGTCCAGTATGAACATCAGGTTACGATACGATGGAAAACCAAACAGCTATGTCACAGTAGAAACTTTACAACACAACTTACTTTAACAAATATGTTAGCCGGCCCCTCCTGTGATGAAAACTCCTGTATTTGTTGTGGTTGTGTGTGTGTGGGGGGGTGTGTGTCATAAAATGTCATATAGCCTCTTACTGTGTTACATTCATTTCTTATATCTTTCATCAGGACAGGGATTCTTAAATATAAATTTAAAACAATGCCTTAATGAAGTCCAGGTTGTTTGGATTAAATGCAAATTGACTGATGCTATCTGTTGTTGGCTGGCTTTAGGAAATTCGGCCCAGATGCGAGGGACACTTGACTATTTCGGTTTTACGAATCACTATCATTCAGTTGGTTGACGAAAAATTCACACATGGCAAAGGAATGTATCAGTTACTGCAGAATTAAGGTGCCGGCCACAGACAATTCCCATGAATAAGAGTGAATCAGACAAACTGTGAAAACTGATCCACACGATCAAGGCAGGTGCTGTATTATATAACCACTTGGATAAATTGATGTCTGTTTATTTGCTCTTGGCATGCAGATGTGAGTCGGTAGAGTGACATTGTGCAGGTAAGGTTTAGACCTTGAGGCAGAGTAAGTGCAAGAGGCTGGCGCGGCACAACGACAGTATTTAGGTTCACTCCAGTTCAGTTGGAAATTAGACACTTATGCACATAACAGGCATGACTGACGACAGTGGCTTCTCTGCCCAAAGTGGATGAAGATGAAGCGGAATGCCAGAGAGCTCAGGAAGAAGAGCTGGACCGATGATCACATGTTTGTTCAATTCCCTATGGAAAAAAAAGCAGTATTTACATGATCGTGAAGAAAGAGTGGGTCAAGCCAACTTACAGGGGGAATTCAAAACACTGTATCCAAAGAGGGCACCATGAGAAAAAAAAAAAAAAACTTGTTGTCCATAAATGGGTAAAGCCAAGAGTGAGGGCATTAGCTCAAGATCCTGTCCTGCTCTGCATCTGTCAAGAATCAAAGGAATCAATTCATATTGGCTACTTAGAATGAATTCATAAGCATCTATCACACAAATATCTACATTTAAGATGGTTTGTTGTGGCTACTTGGCAACTGCCTTAATCAGTGTGGTCTAGGATTCAGAGTAAAGTGTAAACATTTCTCCCACACCATTTCTCTGTCTAAGTGATAAAGTACTGAAGTGACTGTGAAAGGTCAAAGGAAACTTTTTTTTGGCATTTATCCTGGCAACAGTTGTCAAATTTCAAATGAGCTCATAGCTGTAATAGCACATTAAGATGAGAAAGAGTGTAATCTACAACGTGAGTAAGCTTCTTCTTATGTATGCAAGGACTACAAACCATTAAAGTCTACTTAAAACCTGCTTTTTGTGACTGAATTTCTGGCTGGCATTTCAACAACTTGCAACATTTACAGCTGTTCTAGCAACAGTTTCTCCAGATGCACACATAAATTTGCAAGCCAGTTTTGTGCTATATTGAGCTCTTCCATCATTTTTCATCTCTAACCTGATGTTTCCCACACTCCTTGCACTAAACAAATGGCTTCCTTTGTCATTATTAAAAGACAGCTGAGAAGTGTCTCAGCTGGTGAATGAAGCCGAGAACAAAACTGCACAAGGGTCATGTTTCAGTTTAAAATAAGGCTATCTAAGTGGTCTAACAGCATTCTAAACTGACACGTTTGTAAAACATCACATGCTGGCATCACATGCCATCACTCATTGTGAATATCCTGCGGTGGGACTCACATTTACACCCATGGTCTGAGAAGCTAAACTCTCATTATCTGAACTCCCTACCAAGCAGATGCCTCATTTAGCTCATGTGACTGTGTTTTCTCCTCTGACTTTCCTTTCTGACTATATGTAGACTAAACTTATTAGCCAAGAGCCCCGATCTTAGATGTCTAGAGTCGGCCTCTCTTCTCAGAGATTACCTCACCAAATTCTGACACTTGTTCAGGATTAGTGCACCCTAAATAGTGCCGATAGCACATGAGATATCTGTCTCTTCTTACAATGGGTTTAAATCAAGTGGACTTCTTGGATAAGTATGACATTCCTGACTCTTATTAGTCAGAAACCTAGCTAAACCTCACAGCTACAGCAAGATGGATAAAATATGTTCATACAGATCTAAATGACAACCTCCTGGCAGTGTCTGATGCATATTTTGACCCATTGCATGTGTCATACATATGTTTGTGGATGCACAAACAGAAAGCTGGGAAGGCACTCACCAAAGCAACTGCGACACACGTGCATATTTAAGTGCGTGAAACATTGATCATTACAGCATAGAGCGAGAATGTATTCCAAATGGTCTTCATTAAGTGATGAGAATGAGAATATATTAGAATCTTGAGGCAGAAATACAACAAGACCCATGCCTGCTGAAGTGTTTATGGTTTGCAGTATTTTACAAGTGATTAGTAACTGCTATAGTTAAATCTGATTAGAAATTCTGGGAGGCTCTCTTGTTTCAGTATCTCATACAGTAACAACAAACGTTCTTGTAGATTTTTGTAGAAGTAGAAATAATTCATGTTTATCATCCATCCATCTGTCTCAAAGACAAAATCTGCAGAAAAGGACTTGTGCAAAATCTTGTTTCTGACTCGGTGTGATTCCCTTTCCACTGCACAGCTCCATCAGTTCCCCCTCGTTCCTCTTCTCCCTCCCACCTTCCCTCCTCCTCTCACTGTCACTGTGCTTCACAAATAGGGTGGGTGTTTTTACCCTCGCTCACTCCTCTACCTTCACTCTTTGCTCTCAGGCCGAAATGAGGTTAACAGCAGTCTGTGTTTGCAGGACCCTGCTGGCCTTTCTTAGTCTTTCTTGGATCACAGCAGACACCGATGAAGGAATCCTTCTGGGGGATGGAGGATTTGGGCCCTGTGCTGCAACTCTGACACCTGAGGGGCCATGCGGACAGGTGCAGCATGAGAGCACGTGTCCTTACTTATTCAGTCTGCCACCGCTGATTGTTCACTTGCCACAGCAGCTTGAAGAGGTAACAAAGCTCATAGATGACCTGCAGAAGCTGAAAAACAGCGTGGACGAACTGAGGGAGATGTGTGCAGACTGTACAGTAAGTCAAACTGAGAGAGAATGTGGAAGGCAAAGAGGAGAGGATGAGACGCTGAACGGGGGTAAGAAAGACGACCGTGAGCATGAGAGGGATTGGATGAATGAAAGACTTCAGGAGAATGATCTCAGAAAAGAGTGCGGGTCAGACTGTGTTAGGATGAAAGGAGATGGAGACACAAATAAAACCCTGTATATGGAAGAGAAAGTAAAGAGCTATCAGGAAGAAGAAAGACAGAATAATAAAGGGGTTGTAAAAGATTATGAGAAAGAAGATACTCTGATAGAAGTGGGGCAAAAGGATGGAAAAATAACAACAGATGCAGGGAAGCGAAAAGAGGGAGTGGGGTTGATAAATCTGCCGACTGCTGGTGAAAATGAGAGAATGGTGGACACTGAAAAAAAACAGTTTGGTGATAACAGAGAGAGTGACCCAGACAAAAATAAAGCATATACAGGAAAAAAAACATCACAGGGATATGAGGAGGATAAGTTGGAGAATGGAAATGAAAGAAAGATGCCCATTCCTGTAATAAAAAAAGAGAAAACAGAAGAGAATGACCATCACGTGTGGCAAGAAGAAGCAAAGGAAACAGAGAAAAGGAGCCAGACTGAAGCCAGTGATAGGATAAAGATGTCAGAGAACCACGACAGGAATAAAAATGAGGAGGAACAGCAGTATATTCAGGAGGGGGAAAAGGAAATGGAAAAGGGAATAAAAATGGAGCAAAATAATAAGGACCCAAAACAGACCATTGACAACACAGATGAGGAGAATACTATAAAAGAGAGGGAGGAGGGGGAGGCGGACGGCAGAGAGAAAGGAAAGGAGATCAACACAGGAGAAAAAACAAAGAGTGCCCAGGGAGAGAGTGATGGAGGCTCTTCATCCAGCAAAGCAAAGGAGAAGACAGACTTTGTTTCAATCAGCCAAACTCCACATTCTACAATTAGCACAACTTTAGGGCCTGTCTCCAAAGACTCCAGCAAAATGATGTCATCTCTTCCATCTCCTCCTTTGCTCAGCTCCACCTTAGATTGCATCACAGAAGTCAGTCACGAGACAGCAACTGTTTATGAACCAACCCAAACCCCAGGCCATGTAGCACTGAGTATTTCTAAGCCCCCACACCCTGAAGTAGAGTCTGACACAACAACAACAACAGCACCAGTGAAAATACTGGGTGGCCCCAAACAAGCGAAATCTACTACCACTACTAGACTTGGCTCTGCATCAAGGGGTATCTTGACTTCAACACCTACAACCAGTACAACTCATCATAATTTAACTGCATTTTCAAAAGTAATTGATGGCAAAGATTGGGCAGCAAAGCACAACATCAGCTCTAATACTAAGACTGGAGTAAAACCTCTGCCAGGCTCAGGACTAAAGCCTGAAAAAAAGCATAAGCCTGAAACAACCCAAAGGCTAAAAAATCCTCAAACTGGTGAAAAAACAGGCCAGGCTTCTATTCCCGAGAAGAAGACAAAACTAGACCAAAAACAGAAACCTTCTCACACAACTAACCCAAAACCTAAAATAGAGAAAACCCCCAAAACACCTCCATCTTTAAAATCTGAAGGGACTCCACCTGATATCTTACCAACCAATCACACAAACAATCCTGTACGTAAACCTAAACAAGACCAAACACCTGATCAAATTAAGTTCCCTTTTCAAAAGCCAAAGCCTGACAAAAAACCTGTGAAACCTGTTCAAAAACCTAAACCTCATCAACCACCTCAGCATGTAAACACAACCAGATCTGATAATTACCTGCAAATCAAAAAAGATTCTGACAAAATCTCAGTCACAGATGAAAATTCAAAGCCCAGGGAAAAAGTTGCCACTCCGCTTATTATTAATCAACAAAAACTGGGAAAAAAGCAAATGAGTGAAGAAAACATAAAACCAGATGAAATTTTTTATCGAAACCAGGATCCAGAAAAGACAAGAAATGAAACACGTGATTTTACAACACCATCTAACCAAAAGACTCAAACCGAGTCCATGAAAAGAGCTGATGAAAATCCTTCACTGGAACCTGAAACTTTTCTAGAATCAACGCCTGGACCAAAAACTACACCAGGCCAAGATCAAAAGCCTAAATCCAGCCAAAACATTTATAAAACTACTCAACAACCTAAACTTGGTCAAAATAAAGTTCCCTTTCAAAAGCCAAAATTCGATGAAAAGTCTGAGACTTCTACCCATAGACCTACATCTGATCAAAGGCGTACAAATGTAAACTCAACCAGATCTGACAAATATCTACCAACAGAAAGAAATTCAAATAAAATTCAAGTTAAGGATCAAACCTCCAAACCTAGAGAAAATGTTGTTCATCCTTCTAATACTGACCAACCAGAAGAGAAGCAAGAACCTGGAGAAAAGACAAAACTTGATAAAAGCATTCAACCTAATGAAAGTTCTGACCAAAACCAAGACCCACAACCTTTCCAGGACCTGGAATCAAAAAGAAATGAAACAGCTGGATTCACACCACAACTTAACCAAAAGCCTCAATCTGAGTCTGTGGAAAAATCTGATGAAAATCCTTCACATGAGCCCAAGTCAACACCTGTAATAAAAACTACACTGGACCATGTCAGTGTACCACATAATCAAAAGCCTAAATTCAACCAGAGCATCCCCAACACTCGCCATAAGGTTCCTTTTCAAAAGCCAAAATTTGATAAAAACTCTGTGACGCCAATCCAGAGACCTTCATCTCATCAAGAGCCTCAGAATGGAAGCACAACCAGATCTGACAAATATCATCCAATCAGTGAAATCCCAAACATAGATGAAAATTTAAGATCTGAGGGAAATAATAAAGTTCCTCCTGAAAATGATCAGCCTGAAGATAAACAACAAACTGGGGAAAAGACAAAATGTAAAGAACAAATGAAACCTGATGAAAATCTTGACGGAATCCAGCATCCCAAACATGCCCAAGATCCAGAATCAACAACAGGCAAAACACCTGGTTTTACACCAACATCTAGACAAAACCCTCAAACTGACTATTTAGAAAATTCTGATGAAAGTCCTTCACATGAGCCTAAATTTACTCAGGAGTCAACACCTGGACCAAAGACTACAATAGACCATGTAAACACCCCTGATGATCAAAAGCCTAGATTCAACCCGAGCATCCCAAAACCTGGTCAAGAACATACACCTAATCAAAATGGGATCCCCTTTCAAAAGCCAAAATATAATGAAAAACCTGTTAACCCTGTCCATAAGCCTACATTGCATCGAACAGCTCCGAATAAAAACTCAACCAGATCTGACAAATATCCACCAACTGAAAGAGAGTCTAGCAAAATTTCAGTCACGGAAGAAACCTCAAAACCTGGAGAAAAAGTTGTTCACTCTGTTAATACTGACCAATCTGAAGACAAGGAAAAACCTGGGGAGAAGCCAGACAGTGATGAAAGCATTAAACTTGATGAAAGTTCTGACCAAAACCAGAATTTCAAACATTTTCTGGACCCAAAAAGAAGTGAAACAGCAGGATTTACACCAAAACCTAACCAGAAGTCTCCTACTGTGCCTGTGGAAAAATCTGATGAAAATCCTTCACATGAGCCTAAATTTACTCAAGAGTCAACACCTGGACCAGAAACTACAACAGACCATGTAAACATACCCGATGAGCAAAAGACCAAAATCAAACCAAGCATCCCAAAACCTGGTCAGGAACATAAACCTGATCAAAACAGGTACCCTTTTCAAAAGCCAAAATATAATGAAAAACCTGTTAACCCTGTCTATAAGCCTACATCTCCTCAAAGGCCTCTAACTGCAAACTCAACCAGATCTGGAAAATATCCAACAGCTGAAAGAGATTCTAATAAAATTTCAGTCACGGAAGAAACCTCAAAACCTGGAGAAAAGGTTGTTCACCATGTTAATACTGACCAACCTGAAGACAAGGAAAAACCTCAGAAAAAGTCAGAAGGTGATGAAAACATTAAAATTGATGAAAGTTCTGATCAAAACCAGAATTTCAAACATTTTCTGGACCCAGAATCAAAAAGAAGTGAAACAGCAGGATTTACACCAAAACCTAACCAGAAGTCTCCTACTGCGCCTGTGGAAAAATCTGATGAAAATCCTTCACATGAGCCTAAATTTATTCAAGAGTCAACACCTGGACCAGAAACTACAACAGACTATGTAAACATACCCGATGATCAAAAGCCCAAAATCAAACCAAGCATCCCAAAACCTGGTCAGGAACGTAAACCTGATCAAAACAGGTACCCTTTTCAAAAGCCAAAATATAATGAAAAACCTGTTAACCCTGTCTATAAGCCTACATCTCCTCAAAGACCTCTAACTGCAAACTCAACCAGATCTGGAAAATATCCAACAGCTGAAAGAGATTCTAATAAAATTTCAGTCACGGAAGAAACCTCAAAACCTGGAGAAAAGGTTGTTCACCATGTTAATACTGACCAACCTGAAGACAAGGAAAAACCTCAGAAAAAGTCAGAAGATGATGAAAACATTAAAATTGATGAAAGTTCTGACCAAAACCAGAATTTCAAACATTTTCTGGACCCAGAATCAAAAAGAAGTGAAACAGCGGGATTTACACCAAAACCTAACCAGAAGTCTCCTACTGTGCCTGTGGAAAAATCTGATGAAAATCCTTCACATGAGCCTAAATTTATTCAAGAGTCAACACCTGGACCAGAAACTACAACAGACCATGTAAACATACCTGATGATCAAAAGCCCAAAATCAAACCAAGCATCCCAAAACCTGGTCAGGAACATAAACCTGATCAAAACAGGTACCCTTTTCAAAAGCCAAAATATAATGAAAAACCTGTTAACCCTGTCCATAAGCCTACATCTCCTCAAAGACCTCTAACTGCAAACGCAACCAGATCTGGAAAATATCCAACAGCTGAAAGAGATTCTAATAAAATTTCAGTCATGGAAGAAACCTCAAAACCTGGAGAAAAGGTTGTTCACCATGTTAATACTGATCAACCTGAAGACAAGGAAAAACCTCAGAAAAAGTCAGAAGGTGATGAAAGCATTAAACTTGATGAAAGTTCTGATCAAAACCAGAATTTCAAACATTTTCCGGACCCAGAATCAAAAAGAAGTGAAACAGCAGGATTTACACCAAAACCTAACCAGAAGTCTCCTACTGTGCCTGTGGAAAAATCTGATGAAAATCCTTCACATGAGCCTAAATTTATTCAAGAGTCAACACCTGGACCAGAAACTACAACAGACCATGTAAACATACCTGATGATCAAAAGCCCAAAATCAAACCAAGCATCCCAAAACCTGGTCAGGAACGTAAACCTGATCAAAACAGGTACCCTTTTCAAAAGCCAAAATATAATGAAAAACCTGTTAACCCTGTCCATAAGCCTACATCTCCTCAAAGGCCTCTAACTGCAAACTCAACCAGATCTGGAAAATATCCAACAGCTGAAAGAGATTCTAATAAAATTTCAGTCACGGAAGAAACCTCAAAACCTGGAGAAAAGGTTGTTCACCATGTTAATACTGACCAACCTGAAGACAAGGAAAAACCTCAGAAAAAGTCAGAAGATGATGAAAACATTAAAATTGATGAAAGTTCTGACCAAAACCAGAATTTCAAACATTTTCCGGACCCAGAATCAAAAAGAAGTGAAACAGCGGGATTTACATCAAAACCTAACCAGAAGTCTCCTACTGTGCCTGTGGAAAAATCTGATGAAAATCCTTCACATGAATCTAAATTTACTCAAGAGTCAACACCTGGACCAGAAGTTACAATAGACCACGTAAACATGCCTGACAAGCAAAAGCCTAAATTCAGACCAAGCGACCCAAAACCTGATCAAGAGCCTAAACCTGAAGAACATAGACTCCCTTTTCAAAAGCCAAAGTCTAATGAAAAACCAGTTAACCCTGTCCGTAAGCCTACAGCTCATCCACAGCCTCCAAATGTAAACTCAACCAGATCTAACAAATATCCACCAACTGAAGGAGATTCTAATAAAATTTCAGGCATGGAAGAAACCTCAAAATCTGGAGAAAAAGTTGTTCACCCTGTTAATATTGACCAACCTGATGACAAGGAAAAACCTCAGAAAAAGTCAGAAGGTGAGAAAAGTATTAAACTTGATGAAAGTTCTGACCAAAACCAGAATTTCAAACATTTTCCGGACCCAGAATCAAAAAGAAGTGAAACAGCGGGAGTTACACCAAAACCTAACCAGAAGTCTCCTACTGTGCCTGTGGAAAAATCTGATGAAAATCCTTCACATGAGCCTAAATTTAATCAAGAGTCAACACTTGAATCAGAAACTACAGCAGACCAGGTAAACAACCCTGATGATCAAAAGCCCAAATTCAGCCCAAGCATTCCAAAACCCGACCAAGAACATAAAACTAGCCAAGAACCTAAACTTGATCCAAGCAGGTTCCCTTTTCAAAAGCCAAACTATAATGAAAAACCAGTTAACCCTGTCCATAAGCCTACATCTTATCAAAGGCCTCCAAATGTAAACTCAACCAGATCTGACAAATATCCCCCAACTGAAAGAGATTCTAATAAAATTTCAGTCACGGAAGAAACCTCAAAACCTGGAGAAAAAGTTGTTCACCATGTTAATACTGACCAACCTGAAGACAAGGAAAAAAATGGGGAAAAGTCAGAAAGTGATGAAAGCTTTCATCCTGATGATAGTTTGGACCAAAACCAGAATCTCAAACATTTTCAAGACCCTGACTCAAAAAGAAGTGAAACAGCAGGATTTACACTTAAACCTAACCAGAAGTCTTCAAGTGTGCCTGTGAAAAAATCTGATGGAAATCCTTCACATGAGCCTAAATTTACTCAAGACTCAACATCTGGACCAGAAACTACAACAGAGTATGTAAACATGCCTGATGATCAAAAGCCCAAATTCAGACCAAGCATCCTAAAACCTGGTCACCAACCTAAACCCAACCAGAATAAGGTCCCTTTTCAAAAGCCAAAATCAGATGAAAAGTATGTGACTCCTATCCAGAGACCTAAATATAATCAAAGCCCTTCAAATGTAAATACAACCAGATCTGGCAAATTTCCACAAATTGAACGAGATTCTGATAAAACTTCATTTACAGACAAAACCCCCAAACACAGGGAAAAAGTTGCTCACACTCTTAATAATGGCCAACCTAAAAAGAAACAAAATCCAGGTAAAACACCAAAAAGTGAAGAAAGCCTAAAACCTGACAAAACTTTTGCCCTAAACCAGGATCCAGAAACAACCAGAAATGAAACAGAAGGTTTAACACAAAAACCTTACCAAAAACCTCAAACTGACTTGGTGGAAAAGTCTGATGAAAATCCTTTACATGAGCCTAATTTTAATCAAGAGTCAACACCTGGACCAAAAACCTTATTGGACCGTGTAAATGCAACTCATAATCAAAAGGATAAACTGATCCCTAAAGCTAGCCAAAAACCTAAAGACCTCACTCCGGAGAAAAGTAAGGTCCCTTTTCAAAAACCAAAATATAAAGAAAAACCTATCAAGCCCATCCGAAAGCCTACATCTCCTCAAAGACCTCCAAATATAAACACAACCAAATCTGATGAATATCCATCACTTGAAAGAGATTCTAATACAATTTCAGTCACAGAAGAAAAATCAAAACCTGGAGAAAAAGTTGTTCACCATGTAAATACTGACCAACCTGAAGACAAAGAAAAACCTGTGAAAAAGCCAGAAAGTGATGAAAGCATTCAACCTGATGAAAGTTCTGACCAAAGCAAAGATCCCATACATTTCCAAGACCCTGAATCAAAAAGAAGTGAAAAAACAGGATTCAAACCAAAACTTCACCAAAAGGAGTCTGTTGAAAAGTCTAGAGAAAATCCTTCACAGGAGTCTAAATTTGATCCAAAGTCAACACCTGGACCAAAAAGTACACTGGACCATTTGAAAGTACCACATGATGAAAAGCCTAACTTTAATCACAGCATCCCTAAAACTAGCCAAGAGCATACAACTGATCCAAATAGGGTCCCCTTTCAACAGCCAAAATCTAATGAAAAGTCTGTGACTCCAATACATAATAATACTGCTCGTCATATGCCTCAGAATGTAAATATAACCAGATATAAATATCCATCAACCGATGGAGAATTGGACGAAATCTCAAACGCAGATGAAACCTCAAAACCCAGACGAGAGGATGACAAACATCCTGAAACTGGTAAGCCTGAAGAAAATGTACAAAATGGGGGAAAGCCAAAAAGTGAAGAAAATACAAAACCTGATGAGGGTCTTGAAATAAATAAGGAACTCAAAGATCCTGTATCAAAAAGTAGTGAAACAGCTACTTTTACACCAAAACCTACTCAAAAACCTAGCCAGAAGCCTAAATCTGAGTTTGTGGGGAAAAAACACCCTCTGTCTAATGAAGACTCAACTGCTGAAAGGAAAATGACACCCAAATATAAGCCTAAACCCAGCTTGGAAATTCCTAAAATGGCCCTCAAACCTAATCCTGGCCAAGTGCCAACGTCAAATCAAGAACATCCAAAAACTAAGTTCGATGTAAACCCAAAAACTGGCCAAGCACACCAAATAAATCAGAACCCTAATATAAGCAGGCCAGGTCGAATTCCTATTCCCGATTTGGTACCTAATAAAGTCCTTGAAACACAATCCAATAAAACATCCAAAACAAGACTTCCCTCCAGATATGGACACCCAAGAAAGGCAACAGTCAAGCCAGGAGCAACGTCCATTAAAAGGCCAAAACCAACAATATACCCACAGCCAAGTCCAAACACCAGAGCACATTTAGATCCACCTCAAATCAGCTGGACTACATCAGACATCCAAGACTCACAAAACAACCTGCCACCTACAGCTGGTCCTGAAAAACAGACAGTGACTCATGCCCCAAGGGATACAGAGTTCACTTCAAGCATGAGGAAAACTACAACTCTGGCTCCAAAGACAGCCAGCAGTCGGGAAGCTGGACACGTCCCTCACCTTCACACTGTGCCTGAACACTTCACAGTGAGCCCAAACAGCAGGATCATCTCTGATCTGAGGCCACAACAAGCCAGTCAACTCCCATTGATCCCAGTGACAACCAGGCCAAACAAAATCATGCGTGGGATCATCCCAAGTATTATCCCTAGCACCAGTCCAGGATCCATGAAGCCAAATGTAATTCCTGAATCTGAATCCAGTTTACAAGCCAAGAGCCAAGAAGAGACAGCACCTACAATCACTACAGTCCCTCCCCCCACTTTCAAAAGCATCTCAACAGTCAGCCCTCACTTCAGATCACTAATCCCTGCCAATGCTGGCTCTGAGCCCCCAGTTGAGTCTTCTACTCCCTCTGCACGTGAGCTCCGTGTGAAAATCAACCAGGTGCCTGCTTTCCTTCATAATAGCCTGAATCCAAATGGAAACCCACTGGAAAGGCATCCAAAAGAGGATCCTGAGGAGAGGGAGAAAGACAGCAGGCCTGACAGGACAGGCAGCAGACTGCCAACACTGAAACCATCTAAAGGTAAGTGATGCTGTTTTACAGTGTGTTGTGTTAATGTTTCAGTTTAATGGGCTTAATGAAAAAGTTAAATGCATATAGTGATACCAAAGCAAAAATGTAAGTATACATGGCTATAGAGACTTTTTTTTAACAATTAAAAACAAATAATATCGATGGTATACAAGAAGAGTTAACAGCAACATATAATTTAGGCTCTGTGTGCATAAAACAATATATAGGAACATAGTGTCATAATATTGATTTACATCACCTTCTTAAATAATTAAGCATAAAACAAACTGGGATTAAAAATTAGCCCACATTTAGATATTCATACACAACAGCTATTATATTTGAATGCTTATAACTGTATTACTCACTGATGATGACTTTAGTTGAATGGAATTTAAGTAAGATGACACAGCAAACTCTAATGGGCCCCATAACTGAGCTGAAATGTGTATCATACAACAGTGGTTATTATTTGTCAAAGCAGGAATGTGCATGTGCGTACATTATGCGTGGCCCTGACTGTCACAAGTGTAAAAACACAACTATGAGCAGACTAACAGCTTTGAAACATCCTTTTGTGCAGCGATGCTTATAGTGAAGTAAATCATTTGTGAAGTGTTAAAATAGTAAGATAAAAAACTAATAATCTACCGGCTTCCTTTTTAACATAGTAAAAAGTGGAAATAAATTTACACCACCATCCACTTTAAAGGAGTCATTGAAAAAAAATGTGTTTTTGAAGGGCTTAGCCTTCTGAAATGTGTCTATCACATGATTATAGAAAAAAAATCTGAATGCTCACTTCTCTTAAAAAAAAAAAAGTATATCGTTTTTGTGGTAGACTGCAAGTCTAATTTAAAACATTACTGGCACATGCCTCTAGGGGGAACTACCTGTATTGTTCAGCACTACTATTAAGGGGACACATTAGAACAAGAGTGTGAAAACCCCGCGCAGAATCCATGTTCAGTCATATTATGTGTGTTACAGAATAAACGGCAGAGTTAGCCAAAGAAATAACTCAAGTGTGATCATTGCTACACGGTAGGATATCACACAATTGGCGACGAGGATTAAAAGAAAAAAAATCAGCGGCGAGAAACAGAGAACATTGCAAGTGTGGCGAACTCAAGTGACTCCAGTAGTTCGAGTGCAAGTTCAGAGGAGGAAAAACGAGGTTTCCCCACCACGACGAGCAATGGCGGCTGTAATCGGAACGGTAACCCCTTTTGATAACTCGACTCAGTCATGGGAAGAATATAGTGAAATGTTGGACTTTTTCTTCGAAGCTAATGACATTGAGGAGCCAGACAAAAGGAAGGCTGTACTGTTGAGTGGAGTTGGTGCAACTACTTACAGCTTGTTGAGAAATTTAATAAGCCCTGCATTACCGAAAGATAAAACGTACAACCAGCTTACTGCTGAGCTTCAGAAGCACTTCAGCCCCAAACCGAGTGAAATCGTGCAACGATTCAAATTTAATTCACGCATAAGGAGGAACACTGAGTCCATAGCAGAGTATGTGGCAGAATTGAAGAAATTAACACGGCACTGTGATTACAAAGACTCATTGGAAGAAATGTTAAGAGACAGACTTGTGTGTGGAGTGAATGATGACCGAATGCAACGGCGACTTTTATCTGAAACAAAACTCACTTTTGCGAAGGCTTTGGAATTATGCCAAGCGATGGAAACAGCATCTAAAGATGTGAGAGAGATGCAAGGGAAGCTAACAGAGGACACAGCAACGCATGTTCGTGTGCCTAAGACCCAAGTAGGTGTCCACAAAGTGTTGACTGACAAAACTCAGCACAAATTCCCCAGTTGTTATCGCTGCAAAGGCCAGCACAATGCCGCCGAGTGCAAATTTGCCACTGAGCTGTGTCATAATTGTGGCAAGCGAGGGCACATTAAGAAAGCATGTAGAATAAAGGTGGACAGCGCACAGGTGCTGAAAGCGACAGTTAATGGGCAAAAGTATGAAAACAAGGGCCCAGGAAAGGAACAGCAAGCGAATCAACTGAGAGGGGAGGGAGAAAGTGATACAGAAGACATGGGTTTTCACACAATTTACAACACGTCAGAGGAGCTGACCAAGGTAGCGCCCATCACGCGTACCATGAATGTTAATGGAATGAAAGTAACATTTGAAGTTGATACAGGCTGTGGAGTAACCATATTAAGTAAACAGCAATATACACAACTGTGGAAGAAAACAGACACAGCAGAATTAAATCCCTGTTCATTAAAATTAAAAACATACACAGGAGAGAAGCTAGACGTGCTAGGCATGGCACAAGTGAAGGTGCAGCACGAAAACAAAGAAAAGGACTTACCTGTAGTAGTAGTTGGGAGCGAAGGACCAAATCTACTAGGGCGAAGTTGGCTACAAGAACTGGCCATGATGGATCAGTTGGTGAATAAAGTGGAATCTCAGCCCAAATTGCAGCTGGAGGAGATCCTCGAAAGACACGCTGAGGTGTTCAAAGAAGGCGTAGGACAGCTAAAAGGTGTCACTGCAAAGATTAATGTGGACAAGGAGGCCCAACCACGATTCTGCAAACCCCGACCGGTACCCTATGCAGTCAAGCCACTGGTTGAAAGCGAGCTACAGAGGCTGCTGGATGACAAGATCATTGAGCCAGTGCAGGTTGCAGAATGGGCGGCACCCATAGTCCCAGTGAGAAAGCCGGATGGCTCCATTAGAATATGTGGAGATTACAATCTCACTGTCAATCGAGCATCACGGGTGGATCAGTATCCAATTCCTAAAGTGGAGGACCTCTTCGCACAGCTGAATGGCGGCCGACACTTCACGAAATTAGACATGAGTCACGCCTACCAACAAGTAGTCCTGGAAGAAGAATCAAGAAAGTATGTAACCATCAATACACACAAAGGCTTATATACCTACACACGCTTACCATTTGGAGTAGCTTCCAGTCCTGCTATATTCCAGAGAACTATGGAGGGCATCCTAGGTGGAATTCCGAATGTTGCCATTTATTTGGATGACATCCTTTGTACAGGACCAAATGAACAAGAACATCTGAAAACGCTGAAGGAAGTGCTTCAACGGTTGGAGAAAAGCGGTCTGAGGTTGAAAAGAAGCAAGTGTGAGTTCATGGGAAAAGAGGTGGTGTTCCTAGGCCACAAGATTAATGCCAGTGGTCTACACCCTCTAACAGACAAAGTGGAAGCCATTGCGGAGGCGCCTGAGCCACAAAATGTTACTGAGTTAAAAGCCTACCTGGGCTTGTTGAACTATTACCATAGGTTCCTCCCAAAGCTCTCCACGCTGCTGGCACCACTACATACCTTACTTAAGAAGGAAGAAAAATGGTCATGGGGGGTCAAGCAGCAGAAGGCGTTTGAAGAGTCCAAAGCGCTACTTCAGTCCTGTAGTGTGTTAGTGCACTATGATTCAAACAAACCACTCATCCTGGCGTGTGACGCATCACCCTACGGTGTGGGTGCTGTACTCTCTCATCGTATGGAGGATGGCTCAGAGAGACCCATAGGGTTCGTCTCAAGAACTCTTAGTGCAGCTGAGAAAAACTACTCCCAGCTAGACAAGGAGGGCCTTGCAGTAGTATTTGGTGTAAAAAAAATTCCACAAATACCTGTACGGGAGACAGTTCGCTATAGTGACTGACCACAAACCACTAATTTCACTGTTCAGTGAAATGAGAGCCATACCCCAGATGACATCTCAGAGAATTCAGAGATGGGCCGTTACATTAGCAGCGTATGAGTACACCATCGTTTACAAAGCCGGACGGGACCATACGAATGCTGACGCGATGAGTAGGCTACCCTTGGATGGAGGAAGAGACAGCACGCCTGAGGAGGAGGAGAGAGTGCTATTGTTTGAAGATATCGGCGTGCCCCTGGTGAACGCACAACAAATAAAGAAGTGGACAGACAAAGACCCTGTTCTAGCAAGAGTGCGAGAATACATCTTGCGAGGATGGCCGAAGATGAACAGTCCTGAGTTCATTCCCTATGCCCGACGACAGGATGAGCTCAGCACCCAGGAAGGTTGTATCCTGTGGGGAGGACGCGTGGTTGTTCCACCACCTGGTAGGAATGCCTTACTGCAACAACTACACCAAGCACACCCTGGCATCACTCGCATGAAAGCGTTGGCGAGGAGTTACATGTGGTGGCCCAACATGGATGCAGAGGTGGAGGCGCTTGTGAAGTCATGTGCGGCATG
The DNA here is from genome assembly GCA_020510985.1 of Pholidichthys leucotaenia. Lineage (NCBI taxonomy): Eukaryota > Metazoa > Chordata > Actinopteri > Cichliformes > Pholidichthyidae > Pholidichthys > Pholidichthys leucotaenia. The sequence continues at coordinate 117,897,494 of CM035840.1, forward strand.
CCAGGAGAACAGGAACAGTCCTCCAGCAGCCCCACTACATCCCTGGGAAGTTCCAGATAAACCATGGAGAAGAATTCACATTGACTACGCAGGTCCATGGATGGGAAGAATGTTCCTGATCATAGTTGACGCATACTCAAAGTGGATCGATGCATATTCTGTGAGTAGCTCTACTTCTACTGTTACCATTGAATGTCTTAGAAAGAGTTTCAGCCAACATGGGCTACCTGAAATCATAGTATCAGATAACGGTACATGTTTTACGAGTGAACAGTTCCAAGAGTTTTCTGAAAAGAATGGCATACGTCACATCACGACTGCGCCATACCATCCTTCTTCTAACGGCTTAGCCGAGAGGGCCGTGCAGACATTCAAGTCACTCATGAAAAAGATGACAGGAGACTCTATTGAAACCCGAATGTCGAGAGCTCTGTTCAGCTATCGAATAACACCCCAATCTACAACTGGCAAGTCACCAGCTGAGCTGTTGTGTGGAAGGAAGTTGAGGTCAACATTTGACTTAATACATCCAGACTTCAGAAACAAAGTGCATGATAAACAAGAGAAACAAAAAGGTTATCATGACATGCATGCTAGAGAGAGAATACTGAGAGAAGGAGACGTGGTCTACACCCGCAACTTTGGCTCAGGACCAGCCTGGGTACCAGGAGAAATAACAGAAAAGACAGGCCCTGTGTCATTCAAGGTGACATTAGGTCATGGACAAGTGGTGAGGCGACACATCGACCAAGTTCGTGGTAGGAGCTCCATTCCCCTGCCGATGGCACCAGAGGTGTTGTCTGACACCCATCCTGAGGAGAGCATCAACGAACCACCACTTCAGGTGAAACCTGAGGTAACCGTCTCTGCAGATTCTACGGGCAGCACTGCAGCAGCCGAAACAGTGGAGCAGTCTGAGTCTTCACCTGCAGTTGGCTCACCCGCCGTGAGAAGATCTCAGCGAGCTAGGAAAGCTCCAGACTACTTGAAGGACTATACTTAGTCAGTAGTGAGTTCCCCAGCCACAGGACAAGAATGCGTCCTGGAACCTCACTGGGATGCGGTAGTCAAACCAAATCCCCAGTTAGACTGTTATGTGTGTTATACATGTAAAAAAAAAAAAAGAGAAAGAAATTATGTGTATGGCACATGTGTTTAAGAAGTTAAAAGTAACTGTGATTGTTTAGGGTTAACTGGGAGTTCCAGGATGTCTAGCATAATTGGCTAGTGTAATTAAAAGTAGTTTAATCTAGAGGGGAGGGATGTGGTAGACTGCAAGTCTAATTTAAAACATTACTGGCACATGCCTCTAGGGGGAACTACCTGTATTGTTCAGCACTACTATTAAGGGGACACATTAGAACAAGAGTGTGAAAACCCCGCGCAGAATCCATGTTCAGTCATATTATGTGTGTTACAGAATAAACGGCAGAGTTAGCCAAAGAAATAACTCAAGTGTGATCATTGCTACACGGTAGGATATCACAGTTTTCGTGTCTGAGAAGCCATTTTCACTCTTTTTCTTTCTTTTAACTCTTTTTAAGCCATTTTAATTCTTCTTTGTTCCTGTTATGTGAAGCAAAGGTGAGCCCTGCCTTGATACCTGCCACTGCTCTATTATTGGCCACCCTAGCTGTCTGTCTATGAGCAGGGAGCCAAAGGTGCTGATTCAGAGCTAACAGCGCTACTAGGGAGTTCACTTATGAAGCGTAGTTTATATTGTTATTTTCTTTAGATTTCAGTCACCCTTATAGACGTCCCCATTTCCACCGGGTTCACTAATCCACAGCTGATAATATAGCTAGTGTCTTTCTGGCTTATTTTGTTATAATTTCGCTGTGATGCTACACTGAACCATTAGCATTAGCTTAGCTTGGCGCATCCAAGCTAGGAGCTAGCCAGCTAAGATTAGCAATAGTGATGTAAGAGGGAGGGTGGGATTAAATGTGACTTAGCCATTTAAAGACACATGCACTGAAACAAGCCATCCTGAGGAAGTGTGCAAAAGATGATTTACAATGATGCTGCAGTAATTAAATGATTAAAGAAAATTTGACCGAAATATGTCACAAACATTTCATTAAGACATGTGGGAGCTGTCAACATGTGGAAAATGTGCATTCAATGACCTCTTTATAAAAGCAGCAACAAGTTCATTTCACATCATCATTTCACACATTCACATCAGTGTGTGAGCGTGTGTGTGAATGGGTGCATGGCGGGATCTGTAAAGTGCTTTGGTCATCTAGAGATGAGAAAAAGTGCTATATAAGTGAATGCCATTTACCATTTCAAAAGGTAATTTCAATTTTTTTTTTACATGGTTTGACTATTATGTCTTGAAAAGAGCTTTGATTCAGTAGATCGACAGTGGAGGTTTGCTTTGAAGGTCGTCATAAACTGTGACTTTTTTAAAGTGGAAAAGAGCACTGACCTGCTACACTTGTGAACTCGTCAAACACATTTCCATCTGTAAGATAACTTTACCTATGAGTTTCTAAGTAAAGGCTGGACTTGTCTTTTTTTTTTTAATGAATCAGGGCCGAAGACACACTACCACATGGGTAAATTGTGAACAAGCCCAGGGCCCTGAAGACAATGGAGGCCACTGGCATTTTTTAATTAGTACATGTACTGTTTAAAATATTGCAGTTGTACTCTAAGTTTCTTTTGATCTCATCAACTTCAATTGCAAGCCTGTCCATTTTTAAAAACTTGTTCAATTCTATTAAAACATCTGCGGACCTGTGCATGCCAAAAATGTTCCCACTTCCTCTGCTTCTATGATAATTCAAAAGTAATCCTGAAATTCGACTATGGCCAGCAAAATGAAACCCTTATGGTTAACAAACATTCATGAAAACTCTGTGCAGAGAGACAATTGGTTAGAAATCTGTTTGTTTATACCGTAGGGTCATTCCATGACAATTTATCAGATACCTCTTGCTCAACCCTCTCAATTTTGCCAGAAAAAAATATCCAGGGGTACACACATCTTAATCGGAAAACTGCTGAATTATAGCTCTCTACTTTCATCAGTGTTCTCATTAAAAGATGTTTTTTGATGAAGTCAGGGGTGCTTTAATGTCTGTTTTGAGCAGTGTTTTCTGAGGAGCAGCTTTTAAACAGCTCTATCTAGGAAACTACTGAAGCCGTGTACTTTTTTGTGTGTGGGGTATTCTGCACCTATAACTTCAGGAATATAGATGTTAAAAGGTGTCATTTAAGTTTAGTGTAGAATTCTGGGTGCTTAAATTTGCTGGAAAATTTCACTGTGCAGCCTCTGGCAGCATTATTGAAGGCCTGTAGAAAGTCTAAGGCAAGATGGACTGATATTTATAACAGCTTCTCAAAGATGAGGTGTCCTCTGTCCTATGAAATTGTCTAAATGAGATAAATTGTTGAAAAGATTTTAGAATAACCCAGCCACAGGGGGTGCACAAGCCAGTGTACTCCTAGTGCTGGTCCCAAACCCGGGTAAATGGGGAAGGCTGTGTCAGGAAGGGCATCCAATGTAAAACCTTTGCCAAATCAAACATGCGGCTCATGTCAAATGAGACTTTCATACTGGATCGGTCAAGGCCTGGGTTAACAACAACCCCCACCGGTGCTGTTAACCGACAGGGTGCCGGTGGAAATTGGGCTACTGTTGGTCGAAGATTGAGGAGGAGGAGAGGGGGAAGGTGTGTTAGGAGGGAGAAAGAGAAAAGGAAAGGTAGAAGTGTCGGGGTGAGAGTAGGGACGTTAAATGTAGGGACTATGACTAGTAAAGGCAGAGAGTTGGCTGATATGAGGGCGAGAAGAAAGGTAAATATACTGTGTGTTCAAGAAACCAGATTGAAAGGAAGCAAGGCTTAGGAGCATTGGAGGTGGAGTTAAACTGTTCTACCATGGTGTAGATAGGAAGAGAAATGGAGTAGGAGTAATCTTGAAGAAAGAGTATGTGAAGAGTGTTCAGGAGGTAAAGAGGGAGTCAAACAGAATCATGAGTTTGAAGCTAGAAGTCAAAGGTGTGATGTTGAATGTTGTCAGTGCATATGCCCCATAAGTTGGATGTCAGGTAGATGAGCAAGAGGAATTCTGGAGTAAGTTGGATGAAGTGGTAGAGAGTGTTCCCAGGGGGGAGAGAGTGGTGATTGGAGCAGACTTTAATGGACATGTAGGTGAAGGGAATAGAGGTGATGAGGACGTCCTGGGTAGGTATGGTCTTAAGGAGAGAAATGTGGAAGGATAGATGGTTATGGATTTTGCTAAAAGGATGGAAATGACTATGGTGAACACATACTTCAAGAAGAGAGAGGAACGACTTACAGGAGTGGAGGAAGGTGCACACAGGTGGACTACATTTTATGTAGAAGGAGAAATCTGAAAGAGATAGGAGACTGCAAGATGGTGGCAGGGGAGAATGTAGCTAGACAGCATTGGATCGTAGTCTGTAGGATGACTTTGCAAAGCATGAAGAGGAAAACAGTGAAGGCAGAGCCAAAGATTAAGTGGGGGAAGTTACAGAAGGAAGAACATCACACAGAATTCAGGGAAGAGTTGATACAGGCTCTGGGTAGTAGGGAAGAATTACCAGATGACTGGGAAAGTACAGCAAAAGTATTGAGAGAAACAGACAGAAAGGTATGTGGAGTATCCAGTGGACAGAGGAAGGAAGACAAGGAGACTTGGTGGTGGAATGAGGAGGTACAGGAAAGTATCCAAAGGAAGAGGTTAGCAAAGAAAAAGTGGGATAGTCAGGGAGATGAAGAAAGTAGACAGGAGTATTTGGAATCTAGGCGCATGGCAAAGAGAGAGGTGGCAAAGGCAAAGTGTTATGTATGTAAATACCTGGGTGATGAATGAGGCAAGATGATGATTGGTGAACACAGCTTTATTGAACTATATACAGAGCAGAACACGGCATGGCACCTAGTGTGGGCATCCGGCATAAAAAGGCCATAAGATGGCACCTATCCCTTATATAAGGCAGTGCGGTGACGTGACACGAAGTGCATGTCATCACACTGTACTTCACAATAAAGTGCCGTTTCCCATATACCACATTTCCTCCTCCCCTTAGGAAAGTCCAAAACCACACACACACCATTGAAACCCATACCAATTTAGGACCCGAATCACTCTCTAAAATACTGAAAATCAATGTGCTTAACTGGCTGAACACATTCAGTCAAAACAATCTAGAATAGGACTGGTGGGCGGCCTGCCACACAGCCCGCATGGCATGGTGGATTATTCTGCCACCAAATAAACTAAAAATGTCCTTTATTGAAACTAAAAATATCTGCCATGCTCCTAAACTAAAATACACACACATAAATAACCCCATACCATAACATAACATGCACATAAAACACACAGAACTATAAATAAAGTGCTATCGCACAATCACTTGGGTGGGAAAGATAGAACTGGCATGGGGGGGCCCAGGGCAGCCCCTCAGCAGGCGTGCCCTTGGAGGCGGCAGGCCCCAGGAGCGATGGCTGATCTTCTGGACAATGGAGCCCGGATTCCACACTGCCATCACTGACTCCCGTCCAGCCCCGCCACCTGGAGCGTCCTCCTGGACACACTGCAGCTGGTTGGCATACCTCACTGAACCGTCGGACAACCGGAAGCACACAGCTCCCAGCTTCACCACTATCTGCAGACATGCTTGATGTTTTGCTGGCTGTCATTTGGCCCATCTTCGCCGTGGACATTCATCACCCTGAACCAAGTCCATAACCCAAAGTGAAATTTTACTCGGCCTAATGTGCTGCTGCTGAGCATGCGGTAACTCCATGCTCGTCGGTCTGGCCCCATCCTCTTCTATAAATGTTGTAGTGTTCACCGTCGTAGCTGCATACCTCCCACCCAACTGTGGCCAAGTACTGGAGGCATCTGGGGCTAGCATGGTGTTGCTCCATCAGCATGGGTACCGACACTGGGCGAGAACTGGTCGACTTGAAAGCGAGGGTGTCCGTTAGCTCTTCGTCTCGTTCGCTCCCAGTGTCTGTCAGTGGCGAGCGGGGTGATTTCTTCCTTGGGTTCCCTGGGTAAGACAAACAGCACACCCTGGCATAGTGATTCAAGCATCCACATCTACTACAATGTTTTCCTCTTGCCGGGCATTTCTTCGCTTTATGGCGGTGCGTCGTGGACCCACAACCCCTGCAATGGGAGTTTCCTGGGGCAGACCTTTGGCTGGTAGCACTGATTTCCCAATAATCTTCGTCTGAGCCATCTTCACTATCAGGGTCCGCAACATTAGCGGAGGCGGGCGGCTCCCGCATCTTCTGTGGCTGGTGCCAATTTAGCTCCACAGCTAGATTGTCAATGGCTTCCAACCAGAGAGCTAGCTCAACTGCTTCAGCTAACGTCAAGTCATCAGGTGCCACTAATAGCCTAGCACGCAGCTCAGCATTGCACATGTGCTCTGCTAGTTGGTCACGTACCATCTCGTCTTCAAATGGTCCAAAATGACACTCGCTGGCTAGCTGCTTCAAGTCAATGACATACTGGTGGATAGGCTCATCGACATGCTGGTGTCTCTGGCGAAAGTGAATTCTCCAAACAGTCACGCTGTCTGGGGTGGAGAAACTTTTAGCTAGCAGCTCCACAATGTCCTCACATGAGTCCGCTGTGCTGAGCATCCATAGGACCCTCCGGCCCTCAATACCCAGGTTGTGAATGAGAAGTGCCCGTGCCCGTGCCCTCACCTTATCGAGCTTCCTGAGGTCCAGCGCTGTAATATACATTTGATAGGCCTCCCACCACTGTGGCCATGGAACCGGTGGTTCGCCTGGGAGCTCGAGGAAGGGACGAAGTGGTGTAATGCATGCCTCCATATGTTAAGCCTCAGTCGCCAAATGTTATGTATAGAAATACCTGGGTGATGACTGAGGCAAGATGATGGTTGGCGAACACAGCTTTACTGAACTATATACAAAGCAGTATACGGCATGGCACCTAGTGTGAGCATCCGGCATAAAAAGGCCGTAAGATGGCGCCCATCCCTTATACAGGGCAGTGCGGTGATGTGATGGGAAGTGCATGTCACCACACTGCATTTCATAATAAAGTGCCATTTCCCATATATCACACAAAGCATCAGGCATATAGTGAGTTGTATGATAGGCTGGGCACTAAGGAAGGAGAAAAGGACTTGTATTGATTGGCTAGACAGAGCGATCAAGCTGGAAAGGATGTACAGCAGGTTAGGTTGATTAAGGAAATGGTAATGTACTAACAAATGACGAGAGTGTGTTGAGAAGGTGGAAGGAGTACTTTGAAGAGCTGATGAATAAAGAAAATGAGAGAGAGAGGAGGATGAATGAAGGAAAGATGGTGAACAAGGAAGTCCCGAGGATTAGCAAGGCAGAAGTGAGGGCAGCTTTGAAGAGGATGAAAAATGGGAAGGCGGTTGGTCCAGATGACATACCTGTGGAGGTATGGAGATGTTTAGGAAAGATAGGAGTGGACTTTTTAACCAGATTGTTTAACACAATCTTGGAGAGTGAGAGGATGTCCGAGGAGTGGAGAAGAAGTGTTTTGGTGCCAATTTTCTAGAACAAAGGTTATGCTCAGAGCTGTAGTAACTACAGAGGCATAAAGTTGATCAGCCACACTATGAAGATATGGAAAAGAGGTGCTGAAGCCAGGTTAAGAGGAGAAGTGACAATCAGTGAGCAGCAGTATGGTTTCATGCCAAGAAAGAGTACTACATATTCAATGTTTGCGCTAAGAGTGCTGATGGAGAAGTATAGAGAAGGTCTGAAGGAGTTGCACTGTGTCTTTGTGGATCTAGAGAAAGCATATGATAGGCTGCCAAGCGAGGAAGTGTGGTACCGTATGAGAAAGTCAGGAATGGCAGAGAAGTATGTGAGGGTGATGCTGGACATGTATGAGGAGAGCCAGACAGTGGTGAAGCTCGTTGTAGGAGTGACGGATGGATTCAAGGTTGGGGTGGGATTACATCAGGGGTCAGCTCTGATCCCCTTCTTGTTGGCTATGGTGATGGACAGGCTGACAGACAAGGTCAGGCAGGAGTCTCCGTGGACTATGATGTTTGCAGACGACATTGTGATCTGCAGTGAGAGTAGGGAGGAGGTGGAAGAGAACCTGGAGAGGTGGAGATATGCTCTGGAGAGAAGAGGAATGAAAATCAGTAGAAGCAAGACAGAATCTATGAGTGTGAATGAGAGGGAGGCAGGTGCAATGGTGAAGATGGAAGGAGTAGTGGTAGTGAAAGCAGATGAGTTTAAATACCTGGGGTCAGCCATCCAAAGCAATGGAAAGTGCACAGGAAAGGTGAAGAAGGGAGTGCAGGCAGAGTGGAGTGGGTGGAGATGAGTGTCAGGGGTGATTTGTGACAGAAAGGTAGCAGAAAGAGTGAAAGGGAAGATTTACAAGATGGCAGGGAGACTTGCTATGATGTATGGTTTGGAGATGGTGGTGCTGACAAAAAGACAAGAGGTGGAGCTGGAGGTGGCAGAGTTGAAGATGCTAAGATTTTCACTGGGAGTGACTAGGAGGGACAAGATTGGAAATGAGTATATCAGAGGGACAGCTCAGGTTGAGCAGTTTGGAGACAAAGTAAGAGAAGCAAGGCTGAGATGGTTTTGACATGTGCAGAGGAGAGATAGTGGATATAATGGGCAAATGATGTTGAAGATGAAGCTGCCAGGCAGGAGGAAAAGAAGAAGACCAGAGAAGATTGATGGATATAGTGAAGGAGGACATGGAGAGGGTTGGTGTTACAGAGGAAGATGCAAGGGATAGGGTGAGATGGAGGCAGATGATCCGCTGTGGCGACCCCTAAAAGGAGCAGATGAAGAAGAAGATTTTAGAATAAAAAAAATATTTTAATGCAACTTTATCATGATATTACAAAATTTATGCCATACAGAAACTTCAAATGGACTTTTCTGGAAAGTCTGTCAGTAATATACCCAAAATTTGTGATGCTCTGTCCCATTCTGCCAAAAATAATTTTTTTTAAAATTAACATTTTGTATACTATATTCTAACACTGGTAAATTCACAGATTTCACATGGGTTTATTGTCAACAAGGCTGCACTAGGTTAAACTAGAAAAACTTTGTCACAGTGCAACAACTCATGTACAGTATCCACCATACACATCATAGGGGCAGTGGTGACCTAGTGGTTAGGGATATGGACTGATGACCGGGGGGTTGCTGGTTCAATCCCTGGTCTGGCAGGATCAGATCTGGGTTGGACAGATAACATAGCAGTGTTTTTCCCCCACTGTCCTTAACGCCACTGTGGTCCTCTCGGGCCTTTAACTGGAGCTGCTCAGTGGCCACAGGTCAGTCTGTGGCTGTACTGGGTCGCTGTCACTGTAAACAGGATGTCCTTGAAAAAGACAGGTTGCCTCTCAATAGACCTTCCCTGTATACAAAAAGCCTATGAGTTCAAGATTAACCTGTGATCAATTATTTTAATTTGCTCAGAATATGGGTAATATGATGTGAATTTGATTCAGTTTGATGTTATAATAAGAACAGTGCAGTGAGACACTCCCTCACTAGAACTTTTAACATTTTTTTCCATTTAGTCATAGTCACATCATTATTAGTCATGATTTGATTATCTGTAATGATTTACAGGGTGATTTGATCAGAACTGTGACTTTGATAGCCATTCTTTTAGAGTAAATAAAGTGATTTTAAAATATCCTAATGTATTTTTTGCTGCTATTGAGTTCCTTCTTAGAATTGCATCTTTAGTTATTTTTGTGAATTTAGATGTATTTAATTACAGTCAGAGTTGAAACCAACATTTTTCCATGCTGGCTCTGGAAATATTTAAGTGATTATTATTTGGATTATAATTAGTGCATTACAGTACAATAGTATATAAGAGAATACATATGACTAGTTTGTTTCCTCTCTCTCACTTCAAAGTCTACTCATAAGAATTCATTTTATTAAAGTTACTCACTTTAATCAAATCACTTTTTTTAGTCTTAGTCGAGTACTGTGTGTGTGTGGTGCGATTACTCTCACTTTGGTTTAGGAAGTGGAAATATAAACAGTATTCATGTTTGATCCAATGTATCGTGTCTGCAGTTACGATTCCGAGGAGAGACTGCTCTGACCTTCTGCTGAGGGGGGAGCGGAAGAGCGGCGTGTACCTCGTGGCCCCTGACCCCCGCGCTGCGGACTTCCCCGTGTTTTGTGACATGGAGCGAGAGGGAGGAGGCTGGACCCTCCTGCAGCGCAGACAGGACGGCAGCGTGAGCTTCAATCGCTCCTGGGCGGAGTACCGATCCGGCTTCGGGAAGCTGGACGGCGGTGAGTTCTGGCTGGGCAACAGCTTGATCCACCTCCTGACCCACAGCAGGGACACGGAGCTGCGGGTGGAGCTGGAGGACTTTCACGGGGTGAGGGAGTACGCGCGGTACGAGCACTTCAGGGTGGCCAGTGAGCGGCTGCGCTTCAGACTGACGGTGGGCGGTTACTCGGGCACCGCGGGTGACGCTCTGCGCTTCAGCAGAACCTACGACCATCACAACAGGGCCTTCACCACCCCGGACCGCGACAACGACCGCTACCCCTCCGGGAACTGCGGGGCTTACTACAGCTCAGGCTGGTGGTTTGACGCCTGCATGGCCGCAAACCTCAACGGGAGATACTATGCGGGGGGGAGGTACAGAGGAGTCCGGGATGGGATATTCTGGGGAACTTGGCACAACATCACTTCAGAGTATTACCCCACTAATGAGAGGCAGTCTTTTAAGAAAGTCCGGATGATGATCAGACCAAAGGGATTTGCTCCATGAGGTGTGTTAGCAAATAGAGATACCACCAAATATGGAGCCAAGTCTGGGTCTATTGGTTTGTTAAAAGAAAAAAAAAAAATTTAACTGAACAATTAAAGACTGCGCCTTAAAGTTAACGTTTAGATCTTGGAATATATATTTGTCTGCCTGAATACAATTTAGATTCACTTACTGTTTATGTAACAAGTTAGAAAAATAAGATTTTTTTTTTTTAAAACAACTGAACGAAAAAGACCAACAATATAATTCAAACAACATTCAGCTTCAAACCCGTAATTTTGTTTCAAATTAAATAAAAAAAAAACCTTTAGACCCAGACTTATTGCTATACCACCAGGGTTCTAAAACGGTTTTCAGCCATACTTCTAACAAGCTTAACAATAAAGCATGTTGTACTCTGCACAGTTATTCTCCATAAGCACAATGCTGCCGCCTGGTGGTGGTTTTTTAAATGTTTTGTTTACAGGATGACGTGATGGTAAACTGAGGATGTACATAATTACAAGATTTATAATCCTGTTTTTATTCTCTCAGCACCTTTATATTAATATGTCATTATAATAATGTTTTGTTGAGACTGAATTATTAAATTGAATGAAAGTTTGTAGTCGTGGGGAATTATTTTTCTGAAAATGACGGGTATGTATTTTTTAAACTGGACTGGAAGGCCAGGTTCTAGTTGATTGAAGAACTGTTATTTTTTTATGTAATTAATTACAAATAAAATAAGTTTATATAATGCTTTGCATATGTTCGTTTTGTCCCAGGATAACAAAATTCATCGTATTCTGTTGACTGGCCATACATTTTGTCGCAATACAGTTTTGACTCAAATTCCCTTCAGCCTTTGCGAAAAAAAAACCCTCCCGTTTGAGTTTACGCAAGCGTAGATCTACAGTCGACGCGTAGATATCAAGAGAGACGCAGAATAACATCGGAAGTAGCTGATTTCGCCTTCTAAATAAAAGCACAAATGAAAAATGATGCAGTAAAATATTAAAGCTGGTAGAAGTCAACTATCAACTGGTAAAACTGAGTAGTTGAAGTTATAATTGTTATTGAGTATTTTCATAAGAAAAAGCATTTGTGTTTGGTTCCATGTTAATGTTTATCAGCGGTATCAAAAAGCACAGTGACAAACAGTGACAGATACAAACTATTGGGCACCACCATTGTTTGATGATCTTGCTGACCACTGCTCACAGATAGAAGGTTCCTGGTTTGAATTAGCTTCTTACAAGTATACAAGAAAAAACATCTCAAAATGGACATGAAAAAGTTGCTTCAAGCATCTCACAAACGTCCAAGGAAAGAAACCTTCTATAAAACTTTGGTAGTGTCCAACCCATGTAGCTAATTAAATGGGAATAAACAATAATAATGATAATAATGATAAAGTTGTAGTAACCTACAGTAATGGGGACCCTGGGTCCTTTAAACATAGCGTTTTAAGCAGTTTTTGTACAACCACTTACTAAGAAAAAATATGAAAATGTACATAATTTTATCAATGAGAAAAAATTTGATGAAATTATACACACACACACACACACACACACACACACACACACACACACATGTCCCTTAGAATCGGGGTGAGCAGGAACTTTTATAACTGGGCTATACATGCTGTCATATTTTGAAATAATGGATGTGTCATTGTTCCATTTATGTATGTCTAAATTGTTATTCTTTGTTTGTGATCATTCAGGCATCTTAAAATATTTTAACCTATTATTAAAAAAAGACTGCAGAGTGTAACAATCAGTGAAAATGCTCTAGTTTATAATATTGCCTTACAACTAAAACTTTCCTGGCCTGAATCATTGGGTCACAATTGGCCTTTGAGTGTGTGTTCTTGTACATGTGGCTTACTCTGAGAAGTCCGGTTTCCTCCCACAGTCCAAAAACATGATGGTTAAATTCAGTGACTGTACAGTGTATTCAGCATACTCAATACTCTGGACTGGCTCAAGGTTTAACAAAACAAATTCCCTTTTCAACAGTGTTTGGTTTATTGTTCTTTATAGAGCTTTTAATTTGAAACTTCCAATCGGAAGTCAAATATATTGTTGCACGTGCCCGATGACGGTATCATGCCGGTGTAACGAATGTGACAAAGCAGATTCGTGTATTTGTAATTTGTGTTTGAACAGTGGCACCGTAGTTGTGTGTGGGTGTAGATGTTTTACCGGACAGTGACCGAGATGTTGCGGAGGTCAGCGGGTCAGTGGTGGGCCAGGACTCTCCCAGCCCCCCGGTGCTGCGTGCACTCTTCACGGCCACTGTGCCTCTCTGCTCCCGCTCTGGATGAGGTGAAGCCGCCGGTGAAGCGGTGGGCTCTGGCCGTGAGCCCCTTCACCACGGTGCGGGCACAACTGGTCTGCAGCATATCCGTCCGCCCGCTGGACCCACACAGCTACCCGGAGGCTGACCGAGCCTTCATCACGGTGCACGGGGAAGACGGGGATCAGGGAGTCGGTGTGGACCACCTTCAGGTTCGCTACGATGAGAAGAGCAAAGAGCTGATCATCTCTGCTGACAAGGTGAACGGAGACTTTTCCATTGAACTGGAGACGCCCATCAAAAGCAGTGAGTGTCCTCTGTTCAATAAGGATATGGAACAATGGGAGGGGGGGTTAAGTTGTGCCACACTAAATCTGTGTATTTTTGCAAGATCTCGTCATTACTACTCAAGGAAAAGGCAGCGTGCAAGTGAAGAAGATGGAGTGTGATATCTGCAAGGTGTACACAGACAAAGGCAACTGTCTACTGCACTCTGTCAAGGTGGGTGGACTAGTGACAACATACCTAAAGAGGTAATGAGCCATGCATGCTGCCACTGTAGACATTTAGTAAACACTGTCTGGCTGATATAACTGAGGAGAAACAACAACTGTACTTAATTTGCATGACTCATAACAAACAAAACATTTACATGAAACAAAAAGAATTTAAAATGAATCACAAGACAGAGGTTCCAGAATCTGTTTTACATCTGTGTCATATTATCTTCGGGCCCCTTTGGAGCAGAGAGGACAAGCCCAAGCGCTGGATGGTGTCCTGCATTTATTAAACAAAAGAACATAACAATCCAAAATATGCCCAAAATACAAAAATGCCAAACAAGGGAACTTACAGGGCGTACCTCAGAGTGGAGAAAGTTCTGGAGAGGAGAACAGCACTTAAGAGGAATCAATGTTGTACAAATCCGGGGAACAACAGGAGGATCAATTATTAAATGTAGCCGCAATGAACAAGTGACACGGCAGAACTTAAATACAAGTGAAATTAATTAACATAAGTGAGCACCGGTGTGGGCTCGCATGAGCAGGCAAAGAAAAACACAATAGTAATTGGAATCAGCTGGTGGTAGTGAGGTGAGGGAGGAGTGTCTGACAGCTTGACAGGCGGCGCCAACACAAACCCGGAAATACCACCTGACAGCTGTCAACCCCGAGAATAAATTTAAAACACCAAATACAGACTAGAAAGTAATTACAAATGAAACAAGGCATAGCCAACGCAAACTGAAACATAAACGGTCAAATAGAAAACAGTTATAACTCAAAAGGGCACAAAAAGTACAATAGATAAATATTTATAAATACAAAGGAGCCACGAGACTGAGTCCGGCAGAACATCGGACTCTGCTCGTGACACATACAGACGTGGACAAAATTGTTGGTACCCCTCTGTTAATGAAAGAAAAACCCACAATGGTCACAGAAATAACTTGAATCTGACAAAAGTGGTAATAAATAAAAATTCTATGAAAATTAACCAATGAAAATCAGACAGTGCTTTTGAATTGTGGTTCAACGGAATTATTTTAAAAAACAAACGCATGAAACAGGCCTGGACAAAAATGATGGTACCCCTAGAAAAGATTGAAAATAATGTGACCATAGGGACATGTTCAACCAAGATGTATCCTTTAATTAACATCACAGGTCTGCACGGGGCTGCACGGTGGCGCAGTGGTTTAGCACTGTGGCAGCACAGTTTACCCTCGGCCGGGGGATCGCGGGGATCATGAGATCGTGGGTTCGATCCCAGCCTCCGACCAACAGTGAGCTGTGTGGAGTTTGCATGTTCTCCCCGTGTTGCGTGGGTTTACTCCGGGATTTCTCCAGTTTCCTCCCGCATACCAAAAACATGTAGGTTTAGGGCGCTCGCGCACGCAGCGACCGGCAGCCGGTGGCTTGTCACCAGACTGCAAACCAAATCTACCTACGGGTACAAATAAGTAACAAAAAAAAAAAAAAAAAAGTGTCTACAAACCTATAATCAGTCAGTCGGCCTATTTAAAGGGTGACAAGTAGTCACTGTGCTGTTTGGTGTCATAGTGTGTACCACACTAAACATGGACCAGAGGAAGCAAAGGAGAGAGTTGTCTCAGGAGATTAGAAAGAAAATTATAGACAAGCATGTTAAAGGTAAAGGCTATAAGACCATCTCCAAGCAGCTTGATGTTCCTGTGACTACAGTTGCACATATTATTCAGAAATTTAAGATCCACAGGACTGTAGCCATCCTCCCTGGATGTGGCCGCAGGAGGAGATGGATAATACGAATGGTAACAAAAGAGCCCAGAGCAACCTCTAAACACATTCATGGTGAACTCCAAGCTCAAGGTACTTCAGTGTCAGATCGCACCATCCGTCGTTTGAGCCAAAATGGACTTCATGGGAGACGACCAAGGAGGGCACCACTGTTGAAAACAAATCATAAAAAAAGCCAGACTGGAATTTGCCAAACTGCATGTTGACAAGCCACAAAGCTTCTGGGAGAATGTCCTATGGACAGACGAGACAAAACTGCAACTTTTTGGCAAGGCACATCAGCGCTATGTTCACAGACACAAAAATGAAGCATACCAAGAAAAGGACACTGTCCCTACTGTGAAACATGGAGGCGGTTCTGTTATGTTGTGGGGCTGCTTTGCTGCATCTGGCACAGGGTGTCTTGAATCTGTGCAGGGTACAATGAAATCTCAAGACTATCAAGGTATGCTAGAGAGAAATGTGCTGCCCAGTGTCAGACAGCTTGGTCTCAGTCGCAGGTCATGGGTCTTGCAACAGGATAATGACCCAAAACACACAGCTAAAAACACCCAAGAATGGCTAAGAGCGAAACACTGGACTATTCTAAAGTGGCCTTCTATGAGCCCTGATCTAAATCCTATTGAACATCTGTGGAAGGAGCTGAAACATGGTGTCTGGAGAAGGCACCCTTCAAACCTGAGACAACTGGAGCAGTTTGCTCATGAGGATATACATCAAATTAAACGGATCACCTGAAGAAGCCAAGGTCATTAACATCCGTAATATTATGGAACTGGACAAATATCAATGAATATTATGAACTGGAGTTACAGCAACAAAAGACAATTGTAGGACACTGAAGGATTATACTCATCTGCTACAAGACATTTAACAACTTGAAACAAAAGATCAACAAACAGGAACAACAGGAAATGAAAGTTTTTGAATATACAGATCACAACCCACAGGACGTAGAATATAACATAGACCCTGATAATAATTTATTTAGCTCCATCAATAATAACTGTAGTTACTACACAGATGATCAGTTTAACACAATGGTCACATCTGATTTCAATATTTCTATGATCCACTTCAACAGCAGAAGTCTCTATGCCAACTTTAATAACATTAAAGATTATTTACATCAGTTTAAAGAGCCATTCAATATTGTGGCAATATCAGAGACGTGGCTCAGTGAAGAGAAAGGAGTGGATTTTACCATGGATGGCTATGAATTAAATTATATAAATAGAAAAGTGAAAAAAGGAGGAGGAGTTGCAATTTATGTTGACAAGAGCTTGCAATACAAGGTTGTTGAAAATCTGTCAGTAACTGTGGATGATTTATTTGAATGTATTACAATAGAAATCTGTCTGGACAATGTGAAGAATGTAGTAGTGAGCTGTGTATATAGAACACCTAGATCAAACGTTGACTTATTTAAGGACTGGATGGAAAAAATGTATGCAAAACTAACTCATAAAGTTATGTTCATCTGTGGGGATTTCAATATAGATCTGATGAACTCAAAACAACATAGTTTGACAGAAGAATTTATCAACACAATGCACAGCATGGGTTTACATCCAACAATTACCGGACCTAGCAGAATCAGGTCACACAGTGCCACACTAATAGATAACATATTCACAAACATTATGGAAAATAATATCAGGAGTGGGCATTTATTGAATGATATCAGTGACCACCTGCCGATTTTTGTTGTCTATCAATGTGATTATAGGAAGAAAAAGTATACCAAAAATATTAAATATAAAAGAATAAGAACCGAAGAATCAATGTATTTACTGACAATGGAATTATTAATACAAGATTGGAAGATAGTTTATGATGAAAGTAACATAAAGCATATGATAATTTTTTACAAATATTTCAATCATTGTACAATAAAAACTGTCCTATAAAACAATACAGTGACAGACAACAAAAAAAAATATTCCTTGGGTCACCAAGGGGTTAATAAATGCATGTAAAAAGAAGAATACATTATATAAACAATTCATTAAATGCAGAATGGTGGAAGCTGAGATCAAATATAAAAGATATAAAAATAAGCTTACTAATATAATGAGGACCTGTAAGAAAGAATATTACAACAGAATATTAGAGGATAACAAAAATAACTTAAGAGGAATATGGCAAGTACTCAATGGGATTATTAGTAATCGAACTAAGAATGCTAATTATCCAGAATATTTTATTGAAAATGGCAATTTGATAAATAATATGGAGGATGTGGTCAGTGGTTTCAATAAATTTTTTGTAAACGTTGGTCCTGAATTAGCAAAATCAATAGTGACACCAGACAAAAAACAACAGTGGTTCTGTAAATGAAATAGAAGATAGAAATCCAAACACAATCTTTTTGGGTGCAGTTACTGAAAAGGAAATTATCGAGACTGTGAGTAAATTTAAGAACAAAAAATCAACGGACTGGAATGAAATTGACATGACAATAGTGAAAAAAGTAATTGAAGGAATTGTTAAGCCACTCACCCACATCTGTAACCTGTCATTTCAAACTGGTAAATTTCCAGACGGAGACAGTCATTGTTTCACAAATTACAGGCCAGTCTCCTTACTCTCACAATTCTCCAAAATACTTGAAAAAATCTTCACTAAGAGACTGGATGATTTCATTGAAAAACACAACCTCCTTACAGATAGCCAGGTTTTAGAGCAGATAAATCTACATCTTTGGCACTGATCGAACTTATAGAAGAAATTACTAGTTGTATAGATAAAAAAAAAGGTTGCTGTAGGAGTATTTATAGATTTAAAGAAAGCTTTTGACACCATTGACCACAGAATCAGAATCAGAATCAGAATCAGATTTATTGCCATTGTTCATGTGATACACAAACTAGGAATTTGTCTCGGTGCCATGCTGCAACATTAAAAACATAATGAGAAAAAGGGATAAACTAAAAAACTAAAGGACTAGAAACGTGCAATAAGTGTAGAAAAATAAGTAATAATAAGTAATAATAATAATAATACTAGTAATAATGAGTAGTACTAGTCAAGGCAGTTTTAAAAAATTAGCATGTAGCAGATAATGTGAAGTACCACATAGTGCAGTCAATAATGCAACAGAAAAACAGTGATGATTGACATGAGTCTGGTTGAGCTGCTGTACATAGTGCACGAGAGTCAAAAGTCACTTAGTGTTCAGCAGTCTGATGGCAGAGGGGAAAAAGCTGTTCATGTGCCGGGAGGTTTTAGTCCGAATGGACCGAAGCCTTCTACCTGAGGGGAGGGGGGCAAACAGCACGTGACCAGGATGTGAAGGATCGGCTATGATCCGGCCAGCACGCCTCCGGGTCCTGGAGATGTACAGGTCCTGGAGAGATGGGAGCTTGCAGCCTATCACCTTCTCAGCAGTGCGCACGACGCGCTGCAGCCTTAGTCTGTCCCTGGCAGTGGCTCCTGCGTACCACACAGTTATGGAGGAGGTGAGGATGGACTCGATGATGGCCGTGTAGAACTGCACTAACATCTTGGTGGGTAGCTTGAGCTTCCTCAGCTGCCGCAGAAAGAACATCCTCTGCTGGGCCTTTTTGATGAGGGAGCTGATGGTTGGCTCCCATTTGAGGTCTCGGGTGATGGTGGTGCCCAAGAAGCGGAAGGAATCTGCAAAGGTGATGGGAGAGCCTGTGATGGTGAGGGGGGGCAGGGGGGATGTGACTTTCCTGAAGTCCACAATCATCTCCGCTGTCTTCAGAGCATTCAGCTGCAGGTTGTTGTGGCTGCACCAGGACACCAGCTGGGCCACCTCTTCCCTGTAGGCGGACTCGTCACCGTTGGAGATGAGCCCGATGAGAGTGGTGTCGTCCGCAAACTTAATCAGCTTAACAGACTGGTGGGAGGAGGTGCAGGAGTTGGTATAAAGGGAGAAGAGTAGGGGGGAAAGTACACAGCCCTGGGGTGATCCAATGCTGATGCTAACAGAGTCTGAGACAGACTTCCCCAGCCGCACATGCTGTCTCCGGTCCGTCAGGAAGTCGGTGATCCACCTGCAGAGGGAGTCAGGCATGTTGAGCAGGGACAGCTTGTCCTGGAGCAGATCGGGGCGGATGGTGTTGAATGCGGAGCTGAAGTCCACAAACATAATCCTGGCGTAGGTTCCCGGGGAGTCCAGGTGCTGCAGGATGGAGTGGAGGGCCAGGTTGACTGCGTCGTCCACAGACCTGTTAGCACGGTAGGCAAACTGCAGCGGGTCTAGGAGGGGTGTGGTGATGGACTTGAGGTGAGACAGGACCAGGCGCTCAAAGGACTTCATGACTACAGAGGTGAGCGCTACAGGTCTGTAGTCGTTAAGTCCAGTAATCCGTGGCTTCTTGGGGACAGGGATGATGGTGGAGGATTTGAGGCAGGTCGGCACGGGACATTGCTTAAGGGAGGTGTTAAAAATGTCTGTGAAGACAGGAGCCAGCTCTTTCGCACAGTGTCTCAGGGTGGAGGGAGACACACCGTCCGGCCCGGGGGCCTTGCGTGGGTTCAGTCTGGAGAACTGTCTATGCACGTCCTGCTCACTGATGACAAGGGGAGGGGGGGGAGGAGGAGGGGGGGACCGCTCTTGATGAATTAGGGGCTGAGGAGGCAGTGGAGCTGGGTGGAGTGGGTGAGTTGGACACAGCTGACGAGGTGTCAAAACGGGCATAGTGTTGGGACAGTCTTTGACAAAGGGCTTTGTCATCTTGACCTTTAGAAGCCTGAGGCCGATAGTTGGTGATTTGCCTCAGTCCTCTCCACACAGAAGCCGAGTCATTAGCAGTGAACTGCTGCTGGAGTCTCTCAGAATATACAGATTTAGCTCTCCTCAGCTCTCTGTTAAACCGATATTTGACCTCCCTGTAGCAGTCCCTGTCTCCACTTTTCAACGCTGCTTCCTTCTCCTTCCTGATCCGTCTGAGCTTAGCTGTGAACCAAGGCTTGTCATTAGAATATCTTATCCTGGTGCGCGATGGGAGAATGTGCTTTTCACAGAAGTTGATATGAGTTCACAGTGTATGTGTACTCATTAAGATCATGTGTGGCTCTTTTAAACATGTCCCAGTCAGTTATTTCCATGCATGTGTTCAGTTTCTCTCCAGCTTCACTGGTCAATTTCTTTGTGGTGGTCACAACAGGTTTAGTGAGTT
Source organism: Pholidichthys leucotaenia (assembly GCA_020510985.1). Lineage (NCBI taxonomy): Eukaryota > Metazoa > Chordata > Actinopteri > Cichliformes > Pholidichthyidae > Pholidichthys > Pholidichthys leucotaenia. The sequence continues at coordinate 117,918,001 of CM035840.1, forward strand.
TCAGTCTTTGTTTGTATGTGGGGATGAGGTGAACCATCACGTGATCAGATAGTCCCAGCGCAGCGCGGGGAACAGCGCGATATGCGTCCTTTACTGAAGTATAACAGTGATCTAGCGTGTTATTTCCTCTGGTTGGACATTTAATACACTGTTTATTTTGTTTGCGGATGACACAAATATCCTTTGCACTGGTGAGAATTTGAAGCAGGTTTTAGAGGTGGTCACAACTGAAATGAAAAAGTTAACGCAGTGGTTCAACAAAAATAAATTATCTCTAAATCTAAAAAAACCCAAAGATTATGTTGTTTGGAAATTATAAAATAAATCATGAAATAATGGTAACGATAGATGATACCAGAATAGAAACAGTACAGGAAAACAAGTTTCTGGGGGTGACGCTAGATAATAAAATCTGCTGGAAACCTCACATCAGTCACATCCGGGCCAAGTTAGCAAAATGTATAGGCATACTGGGGAAGACAAGACGCATCTTGGACTATAAATCATTGGTCTTACTGTACAATTCACTGTTTTTACCTTTTCTTAACTACTGTGTAGAAGTCTGGGGAAACACCTACAAGACCAACCTACAGTCAATATGCACATTACAAAAAAGAGCTATAAGGATAATAAATAATGTAGGATATAGAGACCATACCAATTCGTTGTTTTTAAAGTCACATGTCATAAAGTTCATCGATTTAGTTAAATTTAAGACAGCACAAGTAATGTACAGGGCAATTAATAATCAACTCCAAACTAATATACAAAAAATATTTAAAAAAAGAGACAATGATCATAATTTGAGAGGAGACTTAAACTTTACAAAACCCAAGATACGAACAACCAAGAAAAGTACTGTATGTGCATATCTGTCTGTGGGGTGGATTTGTGGAACAGTCTGGAGCCGGAACTGAAACTATGTACAAACAGAAATCAATTCAAAAAGAGGTATAAACATTATTTGCTGAAAGGATATATGTTAGAAGGGTAGTATTTATATGTACGATTCACTATGCTCACTCTGGGACATTATGGGACACTATGGAATGGTGGGTGGGACAGCACTGTGTATATCTGTGTTGTTTGAGGCTGGTTTTGATGTATGGACATCAATGTATGTTAGGATGGATGGGTGTTAATGTTGATATGTAAAAAATACAGTAAATTGTTTACTTGGGGTCTTAAAGGTGGTAATTTGTTTATAATTCACATGGGTGTATTTATGGAAAAGAGGAGATGGAATTAATAAGTGTTCACTTCTTCCTTCTCCCTTTCAAACACTGTGTACTGTTACTTTATTGCATTTGTCATTTGTTTTGTTTTTGTTGTACTTTTTTGTTCGAAATAAAGTTTCTATCTATCTATCTATCTATCTGTGGCGGGTTGGTGTAACCCCCACAACAGACTGGACAGACACAGCGCTCGGCTAGAGCAATTAACAGAACAGTGAAATATGTGTGTTAATGTCTACAGGCAGCCCCGCTTCTTCTGGCTCACTACTGTGATGTTAATGTGCCTTTCATGCATTGTGTTCATGCGTCCTGTCCTTACTGTGACCTAGAGACTGAGATCAATATGTAGATGTGCCTTGTAACCTCTTTGTCTTGCAGCTGGAGCAGAGGCCAGCAATCTGCCTATTGTGATGTATGTCTCTCAAATGCAAATGTCTCATGCCTGTTCTGCAATCTCTTTGATCATACCAACTGCTGGGGAATGCTCTTTTATGTATTGTTGTAGTTGGGTATATACTGTATACTGCAATGTAATCCACTCTCACTCTCTCTCTTCAACTGCTGCTGCTGGACACACACTCTGTGTCCCCTCATCTGAGAGCCTGAGGAATTCAGCTTCAGCCTGCTCACACTATGGGCTGGAGCAGAGTTCCCGTGAAGGCGGTATGATTTGATAAACCTGCATAAAACTCTCATCGCTGCCTTTATTTTATCATCCGCTTCACTGGTGACCCCAAGAATGCACACGCTTTGTGCAACGCAACCTTCTGGTCTGGACGGCCATGCTGGCGACCCGACGCTGAAAAAAACACGCTGCCAGCGAACACAGCAGCCTGACGCAAACGAGCTGCCCTCCCTTCTGCTTCAGGGAGACCTCGACGCGGAGCCAACACAGGCGAGCTACTCTCCGGACATCACCCACGACCGGGAAAACTGCAGAAAACGTCATGGCGCGACCCTCGCCTGAGATCGGGATGTCCCCGCTGGACCGGCCGAGGGACACAGAACGTTTTCTCCCTCTCACCGCTCCTCCTCCCTCTCAGCGATCCTACTCATCTACCCGAGCCTGAGGAACAAAGATCGTCTATCTCTCCTCAACGCTCCAACGCACCATGACTAATCTGCAGCCACAGCTCAACATAGATGTTTATCGGCGCCGTCTGCGCCGATCTCCACCAAGATTCCTGACCCTGGTTCTCCTCTCCAGCTGGCCCACCCATCATGGAACCCCGGCGCACGCACCGGGGAGTTACGAGGACGGCGCACCACGCACGGGACACATACGGCTCCACTGACCGCCTTTCTTCTGCTGCACACTGGCCCTTCAGGCTTGCTTGTACACCTGAGGCACGCAGCTTGCTCACTGGATTTTATGGTCTCAGCCACGGCACACAAGGGATTCAGCCGTCAGCCTTTCCCACACGCCAAGTCCCTCTGCTTTTGTTCCTTTTTTTTCTTACAGCCGCTCCTGCTTTTCTTCATGGCCACGAGAGGAGTCGGAGACTAATTTTTCTTCTTGTGATCTCCGCAAGTTCAAAGGGACAGCCCCTCGACATCGTGGAACAACAAGCAATTTTTGCGCGGCCAGGACGATTTCACCGCTCCCGGCCAGCACCCCCCCCCCCCCCCCCCCCCCCCCCGCCTGCACAGAGCTTCTCCTGCTTGCTGCCCAAGCTGCATGATCGAGACCTCGGCCGCCTGCCAAGCCCTCTGGGAGGGAGCGTGTGGCGGGTTGGTGTAACCCCCACAACAGACTGGACAGACACAGCGCTCGGCTAGAGCAATTAACAGAACAGTGTAATATGTGTATTAATGTCTACAGGCAGCCCCGCTTCTTCTGGCTGACTACTGTGATGTTAATGTGCCTTTCATGCATTGTGTTCATGCGTCCTGTCCTTACTGTGACCTACAGACTGAGATCAATATGTAGATGTGCCTTGTAACCTCTTTGTCTTGCAGCTGGAGCAGAGGCCAGCAATCTGCCTATTGTGATGTATGTCTCTCAAATGCAAATGTCTCATGCCTGTTCTGCAATCTCTTTGATCATACCAACTGCTGGGGAATGCTCTTTTATGTATTGTTGTAGTTGGGTATATACTGTATACTGCAATGTAATCCACACTCACTCTCTCTTCATCTGCTGCTGCTGGACACACACTCTGTGTCCCCTCATCTGAGAGCCTGAGGAATTCAGCTTCAGCCTGCTCACACTATGGGCTGGAGCAGAGTTCCCGTGAAGGCGGTATGATTTGATAAACCTGCATAAAACTCTCATCGCTGCCTTTATTTTATCATCCGCTTCATATCTATCTATCTATCTATCTATCTATCTATCTATCCATCTATCCATCCATCCATCCATCCATCCATCCATCCATCCATCCATCCATCCATCCATCCATCCATCCATCCATCCATCCATGAGTGGGCCAAAATACCTGCTGAGAGGTGCAGAACTGTCATTGACAGTTACAGAAATCGTTTGACTGCAGTGATTGCCTCAAAAGGTTGTGCAACAAAATATTAAGTTAATGGTACCATCATTTTTGTCCAGGCCTGTTTCATGAGTTTGTTTTTTTAAAATAATTCTGTTGAACCACAATTCAAAAGCACTGTGTGATTTTCATTGGTTAATTTTCATAGAATTTTTATTTATTACCACTTTTGTCAGATTCAAATTATGTCTGTGACCATTGTGGGTTTTTCTTTCATTAACAGAGGGGTACCAACAATTTTGTCCACATCTGTACATGTACTCCTCTGTCCATCAGAGGAAAGGGAGAGCTATAGCTTAAGGTTTTCATGATTTTTATGAGTCTTTTGTATAAAATACCACTATCTATCCCTTTAAACTTTCCAAAATAATAGTATAAAAACAGGTCATTGCTGCTCACAGTTTTGTCACAGTTGAAACCCAAATCTACAAAAAAGTGGACACTGAAGTCAGAACAGTCTTCCACTTAACTAGCTCTACAGATTTACACAAAAGAAAAAGATGTGTATTAGTAAATGTAAACTGCTCTGGAAAGGTCTACTGTATGCCAAGGTACTGGAGAGGAGAGTCTATCCATTGGTCAAACCTCAGATTCAGCAGGAGAAATGTGTTTTTCGTCCTGATTGTAGCACATCGGACCAGCTCTTTACCCTTTTGAGGGCTTGTGGGAGTTTGCCCAACCAGTGTTTTGTGGACTTGGAGAAAGCATTTTTGTGAGGGGTGCTTCAGGAGTATGGGGTATTGGGCTTGTTGCTACGAGCTGTCCGGTCCCTATGTAACCGTTGTGAGAGTTTGGTTTGTATTGCCAACAATTAGTCAAACTTGTTCCCAGTGACAGCTGGACTCTGCCAGGGCTGCCCTTGGTCACGATCCTGTTCATAATTTTTATGGACAGGATTTCTAGGAACAGTCAAGGAATGGAGGGTGTCATGCCTGCTGACCACAGGATCTAATCTCTGCTGTTTGCAGATGATGTGGTCCTGCTAGCTTCATTGAGCAATGACCCACAGGTCTTACTGGAACGATTTGCTACTGAGTGTGAGGTGGCCAGGATAAGAATCAGCACCTCCAAGTCCATGGTGCTCAGCCAGAAAAGGGTGGATTATCCTCTCCAGGTCAGGGATGAGCTCCTGCCCCAAGTGGAGGAGTTTAAGTATCTTGGGATTTTATTTGCGAGTGATGCAAGAAGGGAGCGGGAGATTGACAGATGGGATCGGAGCAGTATCTGCAGTGATGTGAACGTTGTACCAGTCTGTTGTGGTGAAAAGGGAGCCGAACTTATGCTCCTACCCTCACCTATGGTCATGAACTTTGACTAATGACTGAAAGAATGAGATTACAGATACAAGCAGCTGAAATGAGCTTACTCCATAGGATTGCTGCACTCACCTTTACAGATAGGGTGAGGAACTCAGTCATCCAGGTGAGGCTCAGAGTTGAGCCGCTTCTCCTCCACATCAAAATGAGCCAGTTGAGGTGGTCTGAGCGTCTGATCAGGATGCTTCCTGAACGCCTCCCACTTGAGGTGTTTCAAGCACATCCCACTGGGAGGAGACCCTGGGTCAGACCCAGGACCTGGGAATGCCTTAGTATCCTCTCTGAAGAGTTGGAGCAGGTGGCTGGGGAGAAGGAGGTCTGGGTGTCTCTGCTTGGACCGCTGCCTTCACGACCCAGACCCCCAGAAAAGCGGTAGAAGCTAGATGAATGGATAAAATGCTGTCTTTCTGGATGTTAAAAACTTCACGACTTAATTCTCAAAAATATTTTTCTCGTTGCTTGCTCCTCTGTCATTAGTCTCAGGGTGCTGTATTCAGATTCAAGTCATTCAGTTCAGAACATAAAAAAATTAGAGGAGCCAGTATTTGTTAACATTGTAGTGGTTTAGATTAGGAAATCAAGTGGAATAACCCAAACTGACTTGGTAAATCATCAGAACACTGATTTCTCAGTGCTGGTGTTGTTCCTACAATTCATTACTGCTGCTCCACCACCTCAGTTGCAGTGACCAGTCACATTACTATGTTATCCATCCATCCAACCATCCATCCATCCATCCATCCATCCATGGATGGAGTCTTTTTTAAACAGATCCACTTTTATGAACAATGTTACTATAAATAAATATCATTGGAGTGTTTTATGAATCTCTTCTGTTTATATTGCACTGAACTGTCTTGGCCTCTTTTTTGTAAATATGTCTTTAGATGCTTCTTATCGCGATAAATGAAAGTGACTGAGAATTATGACATGAAGCTGCTGTACTGTGGATGTCTTGCTGCTCATTTGACATGATTAAAATTTGCATTTCATACCAACACTCTCCTCTGCTTGTCAGGCTCATCAGGTTTTGGTGCAGTCCCAGGAGGGGCATGTCACAGGACTGGGGACAATCCATGGCAACGTGGACATCAGCACAGGAGGAGACAGTGTAAGAAGGAAAAATGTTATCACTTGTACGTCTTATAGTATGCGGTCATTAGGGGGCAGCAGAAGCCTGAATGAAGAGTAAACCATGACTCACCTGTCTGCATCCTGAAGCTGTGACCAGTTATGTTTTCGCAGGCAGTAGATGTCAAGAAGCTCCAAGGCACCAAAATGAATGTTTCTACAGAGCACGGTCCTCTGAAGGTCAACGCCATCTATGCAGAATCCAGCATCATCTCCTCCTGCTCAGGAAAAGTGGAACTGGGTCATGTGCACGGTGAGAGCAGCCTCATCCAACACTCAGCTCTGTTAAAGCAGCTGTCTGCCATTGGTGAGCTTACAGCAAGCACCAAACTCGAGTGATATAATGAGATAGTCTACATTTACAGCGCATTTTAGGTATAAATTCTTATTTCTAAATAGTAACAAAAAAAAAAAGACTGTTGCAAAGAATATTCACTCTGCAAAGACTCAGATTACTTCATTGTTACCCAAACCGGTGATGAAAGTCCAGCATGGGTATAGTGATATGATATGATATGATATGACTGACTGTCTGTCTGTGTGTCTGCAGCTGTAACTTCAGAACCACAGGGGCTAGGTTCTCCAAATTTGATATAGGGGTTGACCTTGAGGTCCCCTTAACATAACCTATCTTTTCTTGTCAAAAGGTCAAATTCACATGATCATTTGCTCTTTAAGCTGAGAAAAAATGAAGTTAGGGTCACCAGAACAGGAACTAAGGTTGACCTCGGTACTAGGGATGTTAATGCTTTCAATCAATCAATCAATCAATCACTCAAGCAATCAATCTTTATTTTGGATAGATTAAAAGTACAGATTAAAAGAAACAGAATGATATAACAAAGGGGGAAAGAAAATCCAACAAGGTCAAATTAGACAATAACTCCTCTGATTATACAGTTCAACATAAGTTATCTGAAATGGGTGATGGCTGAAGCCGCAGCTTATATTGCCCACCCATATTCCATCCAAGAATTCAAAAGAAAAACAAACAAGAGCGATTACAATTCAGAACAAAGCTAAGACAAAATGTGACAAAAAAACTAAGCAACAACACAACGCAGACTGGATATGACAGTCCTTATGTGATTTTATATGCCATGTTGTATATATGATTGGAGTATTTCTTCCTTTAGTTTTTGTTTGAATTGTCCGAGCGTTGTGCATGATTTTAATTCAGGTCCAAAATCGTTCCATAATCTGACTCCTTGCACTGAAACAGAGTGTTGCTTGGTGGTAGTTCTCGCTGAAGGTTTTTGAAATATACATGTTCCTCTGAAATGATATTGTTTCTCCCTTATTTGGAACAGCTTTTGGATATTTGCGGGCAGTGATAGATTCTTCAATTTAAACATTATTACTGCAGTTTTAAAGTCAACCAGATCTTTCAACTTGAGAGCTTTTAATTTAAGAAAAAGTGGGTTTGTTGGTTCCCTGTAAGCAGCTTTGTTTATTATTCTAATAGCTCTCTTCTGAAGCATAAAGACTGGATATATGTTTGTTTCATATGTATTTCCCCATACTTCAGTACAGTATGTCATGTATGGGAGTATTAATGAATGATACAAGGTATATAGTGTGGGTTGATTCAGCAAATATTTCACTCTGTGTAGTATTGCAATTGATTTGGATATTTTACCTTTAATATAATTAATATGTGACTTCCAACACAGTTTATTATCAATTATTACACCAAGAAATTTAGTTTCGGATACCCTTTCAATCTCTACACCATTTACACTGAGTTTAGATACTAAGTTGTTGTGATGGTTGTTAAAAACTATAAATTTTGTCTTACTTAAATTGAGCGTTAATTTGTTTGAATCAAACCACAGTTTAAGCTTTCCTAATTCCTTTCCGAGTGTATCCAGAAGTTGTTCCAAATTGCTTCCACTGCATAATAAATTAGTGTCATCAGCAAACAATATTAAATCCATTTTTTCTGAAACTTTACATATATCATTTATATACATATTGAATAACAATGGCCCCAAAACTGAACCCTGTGGGACTAACCTTCAGTAACTGAGTTTTTGTTACCAACACATACATACTGATATCTGTTCTTTAAGTAACTACATAACCAGGACAGTGCTACTCCCCTAATACCACAATTTTGTAGTTTCTTTAATAATAAATTATGATCCACTGTATCAAATGCTTTTTTAAGATCCAGGAATACCCCAACTGAATACTCTTTATTTTCAATGGCAGTTGATATTTTTTCTATAAATTCCATTAGAGCAAATGCAGTTGTCCTCTTGTGTCTGAACCCATATTGCTGCTCACACAATAAATTATTCTTCAGTATGAAGTTGTCAATTCTTTCATAGAATATTTTTTCAAGTATCTTGGAAAATTGCGGCAATAGTGAAATTGGTCTATAGTTTGAAAGTTCCCCTCTGTCACCTGTCTTGTATATCGGAATTACTTTAGCTATTTTCATTGCATTGGGAAATATACCTGTTTGGAGAGACAGGTTACAGATATACGTCAGTGGTTTCACTAAGCATTCAATAATAGTTTTGACTAATAGCATGTCAATACCATCACAGTCCGTAGATGTTTTACTTTTAAACGATTTAACAGTTTCAATGACCTCTCTCTCGTCTGTGTTCTTTATGAAAATGGAGTCTTTTATAGCAGTGTTTTTGCTTATTGTATCACCTGTGGGTGCAGTAATGGGTATTTCTCGAGCCAAATTAGGACCAATGTTAACAAAAAAGTTATTAAATTCATCTGCAGGTGAAGCTGCATTCACACTCTGAGTCGTTTTATTATTTTTTGAAAAATTGGTTGGGTTGGATTAATTGACTTTTGATTAATTGTCAATAAGAATTTAGTAGACTAAATTAAATTAGTTGTCAATTAATTGATAACACAGCAATCCTTTTCAATGGGAGCGTATTCTATGAAATGTAGTGGCGTTGACGTCCAGACGTGGGCGGACATGGTCACCCACTGCCGCATTTCAACTGATAAAGCAGAAGAAGACGCCAAGCCCCCCCGCCCCCGCCGAGCACATGTGCTGTGCACAGTGAAAAAACTCGCTCTTCCCAGTTATGTTGGAGCCTCAGAGCATCTCAACGCACAAGTTCTAATAGCATGTAAGTTTGAAGGTCCACTTGCTTCAAGTTAACTTAAAGGAGAACCTGACCGGAGCAAATAAAAAGACTATACAAGCGCAAAAATCCATCCCTGCCTTCAACTCAGCACAAGATGGGAAAGCAGACCGGACTCAAGTCCTCCTCTATTATCTGAGGTACCAGATAATAGAGGAGCCCAGATCGTTCTGGGTTTGCCTGGATTGCCGGGCTACTGTAATAATGTTTAACGTGCAATAGATGAAGCAGCTCACAATTTATTTTCTTATTAAAACAGTCTAGTAGTGCATCTCAGTAAATTAGAACGTGAAAGTTATTTTTTTGTAATATAACTAAAAAATATAAATTTATGATATTGGTAATAGTTTTTTTTTAAATAAATTAACCCCTTGCACTCTGGTCAATTTCCCTAAAAATGCCTAAAAATAACGTACCCAAAGTAAATCAAAAGCTGTTCTTCAACCCTTTGCAGCATCTTCATGGGGTTGGTCTCATTTAAAAGAAAACACTTTGAATTTTTTGGCAAAACAGTCATAATCTCTCTAAGTGCTCCTGCCACTGAGTAACAGTCATCTAAACATACTGAACTTGAAGAAAATAAATTTCGCCTGGGTGTTTTTTTGGATACAAATGCTTGCAAATAACACACAGCTTCAGATACTGGCTGGAAAATGCAACAGAAATGTAGAACCAAGTGTTATCCAGCTGAGGTCAAAATTTTGTAACAATACCACAAAAAATGAATATATTACACAGCTTTTTTCTTAGGTTGTTCCCAGGCGTTTTTGAACTGTGCCAAATTGTGCCAAATGGCACAGTGTGGAAAAACGTCTGTAACTTTTGAATGATTCAATATAGAAACTTCATCTTGGGCTCTAATGAAAGGTAAAGGGCTGTGTGTGTGTGTGTGTGTGTGTGTGTGTGTGTGTGTGTTGTTTATTCATTCATGAATGAATGAATGAACGAACAAGCCCCCACACACAAAGAAGCATGCCACATAAAAAATGTGTGGCTTTTTTTTTTTACAAGAAAAAATAACCTACAGTGCACTAAAAATTATTCTAAAATATCTGTAATGTAGAAGATAACAACTCCCCCCCCCGCTACAGAGGACCGACATCGCCCATCGCCACATGACGGAACAGTCATGTGGTGATGTGGCGACTGCGGCGCACAGTCCCTGCGGTCTACTATGCACAGTTGTACTGAGATATCTGCAATATATCTGCAATCCGCTACAGAAGAGTAGCTGGGGGGTGGGGGGGGGCATTCACAACATGACGGGGGTGCCGTTCGCAACATGACGGACCCGGACCGGAGCGGTCTGGGTCCGTCATGTTGCGATAACGCACAGTTGTAATTTACCGATCAGTCAAAAGTCATTTGGATTACAATTTTCAGGGATAAAGAATAATTTAGCTTATAACACTTACCTGTCCACAACAGCAATGTCGCTGGCGAACTTCTCTTCCTCATTGTCAAACGAACATGACGCTGGTCCGCTTGTTACGGAATCGTGGTTCTGGTCACGCGACCCGGTCAAACCATAATTCCATTATTGCGGTTTTGCACTTCCATGATTGCGGTTTTGGCGAACGATTTTTCAAAACAAATAACAACAGTAGTAAGAAAAAAAGACTGGCGAACGCCTGTGTGTCACCCAGCCTTACACAAAACAGCTTTCGAACTTCTGTGCTTCAATTGGCTGGCTGTATTCGCAGCCGTTGGTAGGCGGGTCCTTCTTGCTAGGTTTTCAGTCATTGGTTCTTCAAGGTTTCAGAAACCCAATTCAAGGCTCTTATTAGTCGAATGAAAGGTCAATCACATCTAAACCAATCAAAGCACTCCTTTGGCTTTCTGTTCGCGGCTGTGTCTGTAGTGGAAGAACGGAAATGCAGCTTTTTTTTTTCAGTGCGCTCTAGGACGCAGCGCCCTCTTGCGCCCTTGTGCGACCTCGTGCGCTCTAGGACGCAGAGACGTGCCCGCCCACGGTACACCGAGTGCAAGAGGTTAAAAATCATGACATTTGTAATTTACTGAGATGTACCAACACATAGTACATGCTATACAGTACAAAATTTATTAAACTGCAAAAAATGCTATTGTCTGTAGTAAAAAAAAAAAAAAATGCAAATGGTGCAATAAATCACTGAGGAATATGATGTTCATGTTTTATTCAGTATATCAAAAACAGTAATTAACTTTTTGCACGTTAAAGATAGAAAGAACGTATTGTACTGAGGGAAATTCAGATTCTCAGGAAAACTGCTGCTTATCAATTGGTAAGATGAATCAATTAACATATTAATTAATTGATTAATTAATTGATAGATAGATAACTTACACCCCTACTTGGGACCCTTACCTGTGGCTATGGTTTCAAGGTCAAAGGGTATGCTTTCAGGAAGTATGTCTGATCATATCTTTTCAAAGATGAGAAAGAGAATGGGAGCTACGCAGGGCTGTTAGGAGAATGCAGAGAAGAGGCATGGTTCTGCATCTCTGAGTGCAGTTCTGGTTTCTAAGATAAGACTTCTGAATACTGAAACACATGTTAAGGAAAGTGACTGAAATGTTATTCATTCCATATTTTCCATAATTCAGATTCCGCCATCTCTATTTCCCAATTATCTTTAAAAACGAGAAGAGCTGGGCCCACATCCAAATACAGTATAGTTTCTGATTTTTGTGCAATGCAAACTGAGAAAAACCCTGTTTGTTTCTGATAGATCAGTGGTCACCAACTGGCAAACTTCGGTCCGGATTCGGACCCCAAGAGCCCTCTGTCCAGACATGAAGCCTTTTGATACAATTTGGGAAAAAAGGACACCATTTTGTTTTGGCAGAACAAAAAAGCAGAACTGAAATGCTGTATCGGCAGCCATCTGGACAGTTTATGGCGTGGCAGCTTTGGGGCTGTCCACAGACTCCACTCTTTGCGGAGGCTTCAGCGGGTCACAAAATCACCATTCACTGTACCCCCCCCCCCCCCCCACACACACACACAAGGCCAGGATATCCACCCAAACAGACACGCTTCAAGCGCTGTTGTTGAATTGAATGTATCTACTGTGATGCTTCTGCCTCCGATTCTCCCTATAACCATGGAGTTATAGCTCCATGCTATAACAGCATGTTACTGTTAAAAAAACAAAACAAAACAGGAATTCTGTAGTGTGGAATTGTATTTGTCCTTTTTTAAGGCTTACTGTTTGAAGCAGTTTTTCTGTACTGAAAATATAGTATAGATGTGGAATTTTTGTGAATTTTTTTTTAGATATAATCTTTTTTTAACCTCTTGCACTCCGGTGTACCGCGGACGGGCAGGTCTCTGCATCCTACAGCACACAGAGGGCGCTCTCGTGCGCTCTAGGACCCACGAGGGCGCTGCGTCCTAAGAGCGCACTGGAAAAAAAAGCTGCATTTCCGTTCTCCCACTACAGACACAGCCGCGAACAGATCGGATATGATTGACCTCTCATTCGACTAATAAGAGCCTTGAATTGGGTTTCTGAAACCTTGAAGAACCAATGACTGAAAACCTAGCAAGAAGGACCCGCCTACCAACGCTGTGAATGCAGCGAGCCAATTGAAGCACAGAAGTTCGCGAGCTGTTTTGTGTAAGGGTGGGTGAAGAGAGACTGACTGCTGCGGCAGATGAAAAAAAGGACCCGCAGGAAGAACCCCACAGACCCAGCAGCACGGAGACCACCCACAAGTGCAACCTGTGTGACAGGGACTGCCATTCACGCTTTGGCAAGTTCAGCCACAGGCGGTGCTTTTTTTGTTTTTGTTCCAGCAGAGTAGACGTAGACGTTTAGGATTCTCTTCCATGGTCATCATAGACCGACGGAGGCCGACGACGAAGGCTGAGTGACACACACGCGTTCGCCAATCTTTTTTTAATTACTACTGTTATTTGTTTTGAAAAATCATTCACCAAAACCGCAATAATGGAATTATGTTTTGATCGGGTCACGAGACCAGCGTCGCGTTCGTCTGACAATGAGGAAGAAGTTCGCCAGCTCCGCTTCTGCTGTGAAGAGGTAAGTGTTCTAAGCTAAATTATTCTTTATCCCTGAAGATTGTAATCAAAATGACTTTTGACCGATCGGTAAATTACAGCTGTGCTTCATCGCTGCATGATGGACTGTGGCGCAACGGGCAATGTCCGTCCTCTGTAGCGAGGGGGGGGCAACCCCCCACCCCCCCACACACACAGCCCTGAGTGTCACCTTTCATTAGAGCCCAAGATGAAGCTTCTATATTGAATCATTCAAAAGTTAGACGTTTTTCCAAACTGTGCCATTTGGCACAATTTGGCACAGTTCAAAAACGCCTGGGAACTACCTGAGGAAAAAGCTGTGTAATATATTCATTTTTTGTGGTATTGTTACAAAATTTGGACCTCAGTTGGATAACACTTGGTTCTACATAAATAAACTAGACTGGTCACACAATACTGATGCACTCTACAAGAAGGGACAGCGCAGGCTGTTCCTGCTGAGGAGACTCAGGTCTTTTGGTGTACAAGGGGCGCTGCTGAAGTCATTCTATGACACGGTGGTGGCATCAGCCATCACTTTTGGAGTGGTCTGCTGGGGCAGTGGCATTACTGCAGCCGATAGGAAGAGACTGAACAAACTGATTAAGAAAGCTAGTTCTGTCCTGGGGCAACGCCTTGATCCGATGGAGGAGATAGGAGAGAGAAGGACGGTGGCTAAACTGTCATCTCTGCTGGAGTCCGAGTTCCACCCTATGCAGGACATACTGGATGCACTGAGGAGCTCATTTAGCAGCAGACTACATCATCCCAGGTGCACAACCGAGAGGTTTCGTAGGTCCTTCCTACCAACGGCTGTCAGACTGTACAACCTAAGCAGGGCTGCTCGCAGAGATAGCAAAAAGACGTAACAAACTAATAGTTTTTTTTGAATGCAAAGGATGCAATAGACTTACACAATGGTCCTCTCCGGCATACAACTAGGAACATACCGGTCGCTATGGAGGGTGAGAATATGTATGGGCACATAATCATACCATGTAGGATAACTAAATAGACGGTTATGCTGTTTCATCCCACCTAGCAACAATGCTCTGCACTGTGTGTGTTTATATATTTACATATTTATTCCATCTAGCTACAATGCTCTGCACTGGGTGTGTTTATATTTATATATCTATATATTTATTCCATCTAGCTACAATGCTCCGCACTGTGTTTTTATATATCTACATATTATTCCATCTAGCTACATTGCTCCGCACTGTGTGTGTTTATATACTTGCATATTTATTCCACCTAGCTGCAATGCTCCGTACTGTGGGTGTTTATATATTTACATATTTATTCCATCTAGCTACAATGCTCTGCACTGTGTGTTCATATATTCATATATTTATTCCATCCAGCTACAATGCTCTGCACTGTGTGTCTGTGTGTGTGTGTATATATATATATTTTATAGTAATATGTACATATGTATATTAGCTGCTCTTGCTTGCTTGTTTTTTTTCTTGCCTTCTGATTGTTGCTCTGAGTGTTGCTATCCCTGTGCTGTTGCAATCCTGGAATTTCCCCGTTGTGGGACTAATAAAGGCTTATCTTATCTTATCTTATCTTACATTTCTGTTGCATTTTCCAGCCCGGATCTGAAGCTATGTGTTATTTGCAAGCATTTGTATCCAAAAAACACCCAGGCCAAATTTATTTTCTTCAAGTTCACTATGTTTAGATGACTGTACCTCAGTGGCCGGAGCACTTAGAGAGATTATGACTGTTTTGCCAAAAAATTCAAAGTGTTTTCTTTTAAGTGAGACCAACCCCATGAAGATGCTGCAAAGGGTTGAAGAACAGCTTTCGATTTACTTTGGGCACGTTATTTTTTGGCGTTTTTAGGGAAATTGACCGGAGTGCAAGGGGTTAAATGCAGTGCTATTTAGTTTGTGTTCTCTAAGACTTTCCATTTTTATAATTAGAGTTGTAGATTTTAGAATTTTATAGCTGTTTATTTGGAATCAACAAACACATTTAATGTTCTCCTTGTCATGATCCAGGCTGCACTCTGTTGTCTCTGTCTCCCTAATTACTCATGCCCCACAGCTGCTGTTGCTTCACCAGCCACTTCTCGTTTGGGCAGCCTTTGAATAGAGAGCAGAGATTCACTTCTTAACGGGGACGTCGACTTCACACGCTACAGCTGACAGCTCCTCACATCAAACTCAGCCTCTCCTCCAGCGTGGGAAACTGTAAGCTTAAAACTTCTCTCTCCCTGCCAGATACAGATCTGTATAGCACCACTCGGGCTAATCAGAAGAAAGGCATTAAGGAGGCTAAACAGACCTATAAGAAGAAAGTCGAAGACCATTTTTCTGATAATGATTCGAGATGAGTATGGCAAGGCTTTCACCATATCACAAACTATAAGGGCAGCAGCATCATTTCCAGTGACGTCAGCGCCTCACTGGCAGAAGAACTGAACTGTTTTTTCGCACGGTTTGAGGCAAATACACCTCGCCCGGACCCACAGATGTTATTGAATGCCAGCTCTGATGTGCTTATCCTCCAGGATCATGAGGTGAGACAGACACTGAGAGCAGTTCACCCGAGAAAGGCTACTGGTCCCGATGGAGTGCCAGGAAAGGTGCTCAGAGCATGTGCAGATCAGCTATGCTCTGTTTTGACTGACATTTTTAACTTGTCTCTCAAGGCAGCCGTTGTTCCACAGTGTTTAAAATCTGCAGTCATTATTCCTGTACCTAAAAAACATACTATTAGCAGTCTGAATGACTATCGACCAGTAGCATTAACACCCATTGTTATGAAGTGCTTTGAGAAAATGGTATTGAAACATATTTTGCCTAGTCTCCCCCCAGACTTTGATCGGTACCAGTTTGCCTACAGGCGGAGCAGATCCACTGAAGATGCTATTGCTATAGCTCTCCACTCGGCATTCAGCCATTTAGAAGACAAGGGGAGCTATGTAAGAATGTTGTTTGTTGACTGTAGCTCGGCATTTAATACAATTATTACCAACATTCTCACCACCAAATTGCTTCAGCTTGGTCTGCCTACTCACACTTGCAGCTGGATTAAGGACTTCCTAACAAACAGAACACAGACTGTTAGACTCGGACCCCATTCCTCCTCTACAGTCATGCTTAACACAGGCTCGCCACAGGGCTGTGTGCTGAGCCCCACTTTGTATTCATTGTACACATATGACTGCATACCTGTTCATCCCACAAACATAGTGAAGTTTGCAGATGACACAACAGTAGTGGGGCTCACATCAGGAGGAGATGAGTCTGCATACAGAGATGAGGTCCAGAAACTGGTGAGATGGTGCTCAGATAATAATCTGCTATTGAATACAAAAAAAACAAAAGAACTCATTATTGATTTTAGGAAGCATAGCAGTGCGCCGCCTCCTCTATATATAGGCAAGGAGCGTGTGGAGAGGGTGGAGGCTTTTAAGTTTCTGGGTGTTCATATTTCTCACAACCTTACCTGGGCAGTTAACACCATAGCTACGATAAAAAAGGCTCAACAACGTCTACACTTTCTGAGGCTCCTCAAGAAGAATGGCCTGAATGCACAGTTGCTGGTTTTATTTTATCGCTCTGCTATTGAGAGCATTTTGTCATATGGCATCACGGTTTGGTATGAGGGCTGTTCAGCAGCAGACCGCAAAGCCTTCCAGAGAGTGATCGAGACTGCGCAAAAAATCACTGGCTGTTCTCTCCCTTCTCTGAAAGAGATTTCCAGGTCTCGGTACCTCAACAGAGCTACTGCCATCATTAAAGACTGTGCTCATCCAGGCCATGATTTCTTTCACTTGCTCCCCTCGGGAAAGTGGTACAGATCCCATAAAACCCGGACTACCAGGTTTAATCATAGTTTTTTCCCAGCAGCAGTACGTATTTTGAATGGATTTATGTAACATGCACAGACTGCTGATATTATTTTGTTATTTTAGGTTATTTTGTGGCAATAACCCTTTGTGTATAAGCTGGTCTTTTATATTTATCGCTCAGTATGTTTTCATTATTGCTACGTACATATTGTATTCAACTTTTAGGTAATATTGTTTCAAGCATTATTTATTGTAATTATAAGAATGTTAAATGCAAGGTTGTCATAGCCAGGAGCGGCACTGGGGTTAAGCTCCCAGTGCTCATAAAATGCTCTTTATGGCGTGCGTCTCGAAAAGCCTCTGACAACTAAGTCCAACTCCTAGCCTGCCCGTGTGGTTTAGTCTCTAAGCCCGGCGGAACTGCTTTTACTAATAGGAGAAGGGGCGAGGGCGGATCTCTGGCGCCTTAAAACCAGATGCTTCGGGTAGATGGTGGCTCGTCATCCTGGGAAGGTAGCCCATCTAGGGGAAGGTAAACCCTGATTTCAAACCTCCGCTGCCTTGCGGCATACCCGGTCACGGGAAAGGCTTCGGGAGTCAACCCTGAGGAAAAATCCGGAGTCGGAGCCCCTAAGGCAGTTCTATGTTGTGCTCAACATTGTTCTGGCAGCTCCTGCAACGGCGCTGGTGCCAAACTGTAGCAGCCCTGCTGTTCCTTTGGATTCATCAGTGATGTGGAGAGGGGGGACATGCTGCATGGGCAACATCTTGTCCTCCATATCTTCCTGCCCAGGCTTGAATCCTACCAACGCCCAACACTGGAAGGTAGAACACCGGATCACTGGAGAGGACACTCCAGCTTCGCCTTTGGCGTAGACAAAACACGGGGAATGACAGTTACCGGTTATAAGCCACCGCTCAATTGGCGTAGAGCGCGGCGCCAGGGGTTGTTCCCAACGGTGGGAGGGATCATCGGATCTCACTGGACAGCTACCGCCCGCCTCAAGCTGGGCAGCCCCCAGCCAATAAGGTGTTGTCCCACCACAGCTTGCTTTCCTCATTGGGTGCATGGGGATGAGGAGAAGTCCGAACAGCAGGCTGAGAACCTTCGCACCAGGCAAGACAATAAAACAGAAGAGACCAACTCTAAAACTGGGAACTTGGAACGTCCGCACTATGATGACAGGACTCGCTGCTAACCTCAAGGACATCAGCGACACCAGGAAGACTGCCATCATCAATAATGAGCTGAAGAGACTGGGAGTGGATATCGCCACTCTCCAGGAAACACGGTTGGCTGACGCAGGCACACTGAGAGAGAAGGACTACACGTTCTACTGGCAGGGAAAGGGCAGTGACGAACACAGGGAACATGGAGTGGGCTTTGCAGTGAAGAACACCTTGCTGAAGATGGTGGAACCGGGTAGCACTGGCTCTGCACGACTCCTCACCCTCCGCCTGAACACCACTCAAGGCTCAGTCACCCTCGTCAGTGTGTATGCCCCAACACTGACAGCCACACCAGAGGCAAAAGACAAGTTCTACGAGAATCTCGCAACAACTGTCAGGATCATCCCCAACTCTGAACAACTCATTCTCCTTGGAGACTTCAATGCAAGAGTGGGTGCTGACCATGACTCCTGGCCCTCCTGTCTTGGACCTTTTGGCGTGGGCAGAATGAATGACAACGGACAGCGGCTGCTCTAGTTCTGCACATATCACGATCTGTGCATCACAAACTCGTTCTTCAAGACCAAGCCCCAACACAAGGTTTCCTGGCAACATCCGCGCTCAAAGCACTGGCACCAGCTGGACTTGATCCTGACCAGGCGCACCTCACTGAAGAACATGCTAATCACCCGTTCGTTCCAGAGTGCAGATTGCGACACAGACCATTCATTGGTGTGTTGCAAGGTCAAGCTGCAGCTGAAGAAATTCCATCGTGCTAGACAACCTGGAAAGGCACGGATTGACACCAGCAAGATGGCTCAACCAGAACTTGTTGAGCAGTTTGCCTCCACCTTTAAGAAGGAACTTGGTGTACCACAAGAAGGAGAATCTGCAAAGCAGAAGTGGGAAGAGCTGCGAAACACCATCCACCGCACAGCCTTGGCTACCTTTGGGAGGAAGACCTCGAAGTCACAGGACTGGTTTGATGCCAAGTTGACCGAGATGACCCCCGTCATTGAAGCCAAGCGCTCAGCACTTGCTGAGTACAAGAAGTACCCAAACGAGAAGAATCTCCAGATTCTCAGGGCTGCGAGAAGCAAAGTTCAGCAGACTGCTCGGCGCTGTGCCAACGAGTACTGGACTCAGCTCAGCCAAGACATTCAAACCGCTGCCATAACAGGGAACATCCGTGGTATGTACGATGGCATCAAGAAAGCACTTGGTCCGGCTCAGAGCAAGACGGCCCCCCTCAAATCCTCCACTGGGGAGATGATCACAGAAAAGAACAAGCAGATCGAGAGATGGGTGGAACACTACTCCGACCTCTACTCCAGACAGAACACCGTGACACCGTCAGCCCTTGATGCCATCGACTGCCTGCCATCCATGGACGAACTTGACGCCGAGCCAACCATCGACAAACTCAGCAAGGCCATTGATAGCTTGGCCGCTGGCAAGGCACCCGGCAACGACGGCATACCCCCTGACCTGATCAAGCACTGCAAGACCGCCCTACTGCTGCCATTGCATGACGTCCTCTGCCAGTGCTGGAAGGAAGGTGCCGTACCACAGGACATGAGGAACGCCAAGATCATCACCCTCTACAAAAACAAAGGGGAGAGAAGCGACTGCAACAACTACAGGGGCATCTCCCTCCTCAGCGTTGTTGGCAAAGTCTATGCACGAATTGTTCTCGTTCGTCTACAGAAGCTTGCCGAACGTGTGTACCCCGAGTCTCAGTGTGGCTTCCGTGCTGAGCGATCGACGGTAGACATGATATTCTCCATCCGCCAACTCCAGGAGAAATGCAGAGAACAGAACATGCCTCTGTACGTCGCCTTCATCGTCCTCACCAAAGCGTTCGATCTGGTCAGCAGAGAGGGCCTTTTCAAGATCCTGCCAAAGATAGGATGTCCACCAAAGTTGCAAAGCCTCATCGAATCGTTTCACACCAACATGCAGGGGATAGTGCAGCACGATGGCAACGTCTCAGAGCCATTCAACATACGCAGCGGAGTGAAACAGGGCTGTGTACTTGCGCCAACCCTCTTTGGGATTTTCTTTGCTATGCTCCTGAGGCATGCCTTCAGCACAGCAACAGAGGGCATCTACCTGCACACAAGATCTGACGGCAGGCTTTTCAACCTCGCCCGCCTGAAAGCCAGAACCAAAGTACGCGAGGCTCTAATCAGAGACATGCTGTTCGCAGACGACGCTGCAGTCACAACCCACACACAGCAGGAGCTTCAGACCCTGATGGACCGCTTCTCCCAGGCATGCAAGGAATTCGGGCTTACCATCAGCCTGAAGAAGACTAACGTCTTAGTGCAAGGCACGGAAGCACCACCAACCATCACCATCGACGACTACGAGCTGGAGGTCGTGAATCAGTTCACGTGCCTGGGGTCCACGATCAGCAACAACCTCTCCCTTGATACAGAGATCAACAAGAGGATTGGAAAATCAGCCTCCACACTCGCTCGCCTCACCACACGAGTGTGGAAGAATCCCAAACTCTCTGTCAAGACAAAGATGGCAGTGTACAATGCCTGCGTCATCAGCACACTGCTCTTTGGGAGTGAGACGTGGACAACATATGCCTGGCAGGAAAAGAGACTGAATTCCTTCCATTTGCGCTGCATTCGCCACATCCTGGACATATCCTGGCAGGACAAAGTGCCCAACACAGAAGTTATGTCCCGCGCCGGCCTTCCCTCCATGTTCACTCTACTCTGGCAGCGCAGGCTCCGCTGGCTAGGCCACGTTCACCGTATGGAGGTTGGCAGAATCCCCAAAGACGTCCTCTACGGAGAACTGGCAACTGGCAGGAGAGATGTTGGCCGCCCGCAGCTGCGCTTTAGAGACGTCTGCAAGAGAGACATGAAGGCCCTGGAGATCAACACAGAGCGCTGGGAGGACCTTGCAACGGACCGCTCCAAATGGAGAGGCACCCTGACCAGACAGCTCAAGGCGGGTGAAGAGAGACTGACTGCTGCAGCAGTTGAAAAAAAGGACCCGCAGGAAGAACCGCCACAGACCCAGCAGCACGGAGACCACCCACAAGTGCGACCTGTGTGACAGGGACTGCCATTCGTGCATCGGCCTGTTCAGCCACAGGCGGTGCTGTTCCAGCAGAGTAGACGTTTAGGATTCTCTTCCATGGTCATCATAGACTGACGGAGGCCGACGGCTCAAATGCATGAGTGAACTGTGAGTGTTATAGTTTGTTTTTAGGGAGCAGCATCTCAATTTCGTTGCATTGTTTATTAACAATGGAATGACAATAAAGGCACTTTGACTTTGATTCATCATTTCTGTGCTGTCCGCCACTTACCTGTGCACAGGTGGACCATCCTGGCGGACTTGGGATTCATCCTCGTTGCGGTCCCAGATCTTCTTTCCTTCTAGCGGACTCTGGACTCAGTTCTCCCGACGGGAGGGAGCCCCTGTCACCAGCTCTACATCTTGTCTCAGGAGAGTCTCAGTCCTTCACTGTAAATATCTGCACCGGGATTTCACTAACTCACCCATCACGACAGCCAGGAAGGGAACGAGGAATGCTGGCGGTTTCACATCCTGCAGCTCTCTCACCCGTAAGGCAACAATTCATTATGTCCGTGCCATTTTTTTTGTGCCACAGTTGCTCACCCCTCTCCTCTCTTCTCCCCACAGGGTTGTCAGACTCTCCACCCACCTCAAGTCACCTTCTGCACAATATATCATTGTTACACTTTCTAATCGAGTCCGTAGTCTGCTTCTGGGTCTAAAGACTAAATCATATCAGTATGCCCCCTTAAGTTAGACCCAGCAGATGCCACTAACGGCGCAAATGCATACCGTCTTTACATCGCTGAGACTCTGTTAAATCTGATTTTAGATCAGCAGCAGACAGTTCTTTATCAGCTCACACAGATTAATGAGCGGCTTAATCAACTCACCGCTGCCCATCACGCTCAGACCACATCAGCTACACTGGTTAGTTCCCTCTATCCTTTCCCTCTGTTAACACACTCCCCGCCGGTAACACCAGTACCCACGCCGGCCTGTTTCAGTGGTAGAGTGGGAGGGGCCCGAGGCTTTCTTCTTCAGTGTAGCCTCGTTTTTCAGCATGTACCGGGGGATTTTCCTACAGATCACAGCTGGATTAGTTATGTGGTTAATTTGTTGGAGGGGTGGGCTTTGGCTTGGGCGTACGCGATAATGAACCATCCCGATTATCAGAGTTACACCTATGATCGGTTCGGGCTGGAATTCATTCAAGTGTTTGACCATTGTGACCCAGACAACGTTAATACTACCCGTCTTCTATATCTCCAACAGGGAGCCAGGTCCATGGCCGATTATTCGGTGGATTTCCGGGTTCTAGCAGCGGAGATGGGGTGGGAGGAGGCGTCTCTCTGTAGTATTTTCGTACGCAGCCTCAGTTCCAGTCGTCGTGATGAACTGGCCCGATTAGATAAACCTGCCGCCCTTAATGAGCTTATTTCCTTGGCTATTAAGCGAGATAACCGCCTTTGGGAACGCTCCAATGAGCGATGTCAGATGGGCAGCTCCAAACTTGAGGTGATCCACTGTTCCAGTCGGCCAGAAAGGGGGGGTTTGCTCATCACGATAGGGGAACTGACGTACAAGAACCGGTCCAGACCCCTTACCCAGTTTCGATTACCCATTCGTTTTGTGCATGGCAGCATTGATTTTGGCATTACTGCTCTTGTTGATTCTGGCGTGGAACAGAGCTTTATTTCTGAAAGTCTGGCAACCCGACTTAAGCTCCTGTGCCAGGAGCTGGATGTTCCATTAGATTTGGTAGCTGTTTTGGGAGAGCCACGTACTAGGGTTTCCAAGAGAACAGAACCCTTTTCCATTTTAGTTTTCGGCAACCACAGGGAGCAGTTATGCTTTTTCTTTTGCCCTCATCATCTTCCCCTGTTATTTTGGGTTACCCATGGTTAAGACTGCATAATCCTGTTATTGATTGGCAGGAGGGGAGGATTATCTCCTGGAGTACCTTTTGTTTGTCTGCCTGCCTTCAGTCAGCTGCTTGTTCCCCATTGGTTCCCCTTAAACCATCGCCCACCTAAACTCCAGATTTAGTCAATGTTCCTTCCGAATATCACGATCTGGCCCTAGTCTTTAGTAAGGCCAAGGCGCTTTCTTTACCCCCCCCCCCCACTCCCCACTGCCCATATGACTACCATTAATCTCCAGCCCGGGGCCACCCTACTATCTAGCATACTTTATAGTTTGTCGGCACCGGAGTGTGAGGCCATGGAGAAGTACATTAAGGAGTCATTAAACTCAGGCATCATCAGACCTTCATCGTCAGCGGTGGGTGCGGGGTTCTTTTTTGTGGGCAAAAAAGACGGATCCCTTCGGCCTTGCATTGACTTTAGGGGACTCAGTAACATCACAATCAAGGATAAATACCCTCTACCCCTCATCAACTCTGCGTTTGATCTGTTGCAGGGTGCCTCTGTGTTCACTAAGTTGGACCTTTGTAATGCTTACCATCTAGTCCGGATTGGAGAGGGTGACAAGTGGAAGACGGGGTTCCGCACCCCTGTCGGACATTTCAAATACTTGGTGATACTGTTTGGTTTAACCAATGCTCCAGCCATATTCCACCTTCTGCACAATAAATCATTGTTACACTTTCTAATCGAGTCCGTAGTCTGCTTCTGGGTCTAAAGACTAAATCATGTCACTCATGTATTATAAAATTTCATATTACATGCTTTGTTTGAAGTCAAGTAAAGAATTCATTTGATTTTTTTGATTAAAAAAATAATACCTAACTGAAAGCAGCTAAAACTTGAGCTTTAATAAGATAATGTGCGAAAGCGAGGCTGACCTGCCTGCAAACAGCTGTGGTCTTCTGAAAGAATGTCCATGAAAGGATGGCAGTTCTTAAAACCACATTTTGAGATAAATTTGTCAATTCCATGTATTTTATTAAAAGATGTTGGAAGTTTGTGACCCCGTCATAGATCATAAGTTATACAATTAAGACTGCTCATATTGAGGAAGATCAAGGCTTTTGACCACTCTGTCTTCTCCAACAGGTCATTACATTTTTAGTTGGATATTTGTACCTGCAGGCTAATGGCTGACTCAGCTTGGAGGGCACAGGCATTTTTACTGCACCAGTATAGACTCTGAACATTTGTACTTGGATAAAATCTGATTTGTTGAGGACTGTTTTATCTGCAAACCACCATATTACATCATTTTGAGTTTAGTGGTAACTGTCAAAGAAAAAACTATTGTATTTTCATACACTAGTATGCAAACATTTACTGTATGTGAAGAGCCCATTATTTAACTCATGTTATACTGATCTATTCTGATCCAGACAAGTGCATTACTCCTGCAGTTCTAAAACACCTTTACTTTGATAGATGCGTGGGTTTACTCCGGGGGCTCCGGTTTGCTCCCACAATCCAAAGACATGCATGTTAGGTTAATTGGCTGTTCTAAATTGTCCCTAGATATCTATTTCCTATAGACCCTTAGAATAGAGGGTTCGTATTAGTGAAAGCGCTTTGAGTGGTCTTTGTGACTAGAAAAGCGCTATATAAGTGCAGGTTAGTTAGTTAGTTAGTTAGATATCGGCATGCATTTTGTGGTATTATTAGATTAGGATCTTGTCATTTGTTCACAACATCGTTGAGTTTTAATTTTTTTTATGGTTGAAACACAAAACAATTCACTTCACCTAAAAGTTTTATTCCTCTCAAATTCATTCTCTGGTGCAAAAATTGGTCAATTCTGACCAATAATGTTAAAGGGACAGTTAATCACAAAATTCAGTATTCAGTGTTTTGGTGTATATTGCTGCTTTATTTTTGTAAATCTCAGCTATGAGTATGCCTTCTCTTATCATCAGATTAAATGATAGTTGCCTCAAGGCTAAAGAAAAATGCATTTAAAGATGTGTTTTTAAAGAAATAGTGAATTTCATGCTCAACAACAATCCAAAAACTTTATGGGCTGTGTAATTTTGGAGCCCTTTTTTTCTACTGTCCACTTACATAAAGAGCACACGCCTAATGATGAGGTCAGCTAGTGTGGTTAAAGATAAAAGTTAAAATGTTCAAAACAAGGATTGTGGCTTTTTATGAGTGATCTAGTCATGATTCCTGGAAGGAAACACTGCTGCTGGAAAATACAAACATTTCTGCAGTTGATAAAACAAAGCTGTCCAACTCACTCCAGCCAATCTAGGTGGATAAATATCACCACAGAGCAAAGAAAATGTTATGCTAATTTTATTTTGAGGTTAATTACCTCTTTTGAATTCCTGTTTACAGATTAAAGTGATAAAAGCTGAAAGAGACATGTCTCAGGCACCTGTTGTTTTAGTGCTCTTCAGTATTTTGTTACACAGCTGCTTTATGTTAACATGGCTAAAGCAGTACCTTGGTATGTCAGGAATCCTGAGCTTGGACCCAAAGAGACTTTGATTTAACTTCAGTATGTTTGCAATTTATCACAAGTTTCCCACATGGTTGTTTGTTTTGAATAGAGGTTGGTGGTTTGTTTTGAATAGATAAAAATGCTCAGTTCTTTAAGGCTGAGATTAGATCAGAGGGATACTGTACATGTTCTGTGCCATAAGTGATATAAATGCATCAGCAGTCTAACATTTTAATTTATTCCTGATATGGAGATACCTCTCAACACAGAATAGATGGAATCAATTATCTTGTTGACTTCAGAGATGGAAGAGGTTTATGCCACATAAAGTGGTGTGACACAGGTTGTCCACAGTCTTGTAAAGGATAAATACAGGGCCTATTAAAAATACTCACCCCTTTGGATGTTTTCCCCTTTTATTGCTTTTATAGCTGGAATCATGATCAATATAATCTGTCTTTTTTTGGCAAGAATTTTGAAAATGAATAAATAATAGTCCCTCTTTAATGTCAAAGTGAAAACAGATTTCTACAAAGTAATATCAGTTAAATAAAAATATTTGCTGTCCTATAAGTGATTCCATACACACTCATGTCAGCATTTAGTAGATGCATCTTTGGCCGCAGTTAAAGTATCGAGTTTGTGTACATAGATATAAAGTCAGGCTTGAACATCTAGATACTGCAATTTTACTTTCCATTCTTTGCAAAACTGCTCAAGCTTTGTAGAGTTGGATGGGGATTAGATGTTAACGGCCCTTTTCAAATCCAGCGACAAATTCTCTAGTTGGCTGAGGTCTGAGCTTTGACTTAGTCATGTCAGAACATTCACTTTGTTGAATTTAAACCATTTCCGGTTTCCAAACTGGAAACTCTGGATGACCAGTGAGGTCCAGGCTCTGATCATAGCTTGCAACTCAGCCTTCAGGTAGAGGGATAGCTCTCTGTACAGCACTGCCAGAACCAACCAGAGAAGAGGCATAAAACACGCTAAGAATGCCTACAGGAGGAAAGTGGAGGGCCTTCCTCACAGACAACAACCCCAGACAGATGTGGAGAGGCATCCAGGCCCTCACCAACTACAGGGGCCAGTGCCCCCCAACATCAGACAGCAGCCTCACACTGGCAGAGGAGCTTCACAGCTTCTTTGCCCGGTTTGAGCTCACCCCCCCCCCCCAACTCATCCCCCCTCCCCTCTCTCTACAGGTGCACGAGGTGAAGAGGCAACAGAGCAGTGAACCCCCGCAGAGCTGCTGGTCCTGACGGCATCCCAGGTGGTCAAAGCATGTGCAGACCAGCTGGCAGAGATCCTCACCAAGCTGTTAAACCTCTCCCTGACACACACCACTGTCCCCTCCTGCCTCAAGGCCTCCACCATCATCCCATCCCCCAAAAGTCCACAATTGACAGCCTGAACGACTACAGACCCATAGCACTTGCGTCTTTAGTCATGAAATGTTTTGAGCGACTGGTGTCCCAGCACATCAGGGACTGTCTTCCCCCCTTCTTTGACCCCCACCTGTTCACCTACAGGGAGAACTGGTCTACGGAAGATGCCATCGCCACCACACTCCAGAGTGCTGAGCCACCTGGAGAATCCAAGGAGCTATGTGAGGATGCTCTTTGTGGACTACAGCTCAGCTTTCAACACCATCATCCGAGACATCCTGATCAATAAACTGCACCTCCTCCAGATCCCCCACCCCCACCCCCCACCTGCTCCTGGATAAAAAAACTTTCTCACCAACCGCCCACAAACAGTCAGACTCAGCCGTCACCACTCCTCCACACTGTCTCTCAGTACTGGCTCCCCCAGAGCTGCGTGCTAAGCCCTCTACTGTACTCCCTGTACACCTTTGACTGTATTCCAACCTACCCAGCCACCGTCATCGTGAAGTACATGGACGATCCCACCTTGGTTGGGCTCATCACCAATGATGATCAGAAGGCATACAGGGCGGAGGCAGAGAATTTTGTCTGCTCCCTCTAAAGTAAATAAAAATACAATGTATAAGCACCCCAAAGTGATTAAACAAAAAGTTGGTAAACCTCAAATGAAACATGAAGCCTTTAAATTTAATGACTTGGCCTCTGCTTCTCCTCATAATTTAAAAATTAAATGCGGTTTGTTAAATATTTGGTCTCTAACTTCCAAGTCTCTGCTAGTCCATGATCTGTTAATTGATCATCAGATTGATTTAATATCCCTTACAGAGACTTGGTTAGGGCAAGAGGATTATGTTGGTTTGAATGAATCAACTCCCTCTGGTTACAAACTGTCAACATCCCAGAAGTTCTGGTTGTGGAGGAGTAGCAGCAACAATTTACCATTCCAAATTACTAGTTAATGTAAAGCAAAAAACATGTTATAATTCCTTTGAGGGCCTGGTCCTCAGTATTGGGCATGTTAGTAATTTTAGGTTAAACCCAATTTTCTTTGCCATAGTTCATTGTCCTCCCTCAGCTTACTCGGAGTTTTTATCTGAATTTGCTGAATTCTTAGTGGATTTATTGCTGAAATCGGATAAAATAATTATAGTAGGGGACTTTAGTATACATGTAGATGTAGATAGTGATTGCCTTAATATGGCATTTAACGCAATATTAGACTTGATGGGGTTTTCTCAGAAAGTAGGAAATTCTACCCATTATCCCCACCACATATTGGACCTTGTTCTGACATATGGCATAGAAATAGAGAATCTGGTAGTGTCTCTTCATAACCCTGTACTGTCAGACCATCCATCCATCCATCCATCTTCTACCGCTTTTCCGGAGGTCCGGGTCGCGGAGGCAGCAGTTCAAGCAGAGAAGCCCAGACTTCCCTCTCCCCAGCCACCTGCTCCAGCTCTTCAGAGGGGATACCAAGGCGTTCCCAGACCAGCTGGGAGACATAGTCTCTCCACCGAGTCCTGGGTCTGCCCCGGGGTCTCCTCCCAGTGGGACGTACCTGAAACACCTCAAGTGGGAGGCGTCCAGGAGGCATCCTAATCAGATGCCCATACCACCTCAACTGACTCCTTTCAATGTGGAGGAGCAGCGGTTCTACTCTGAGCCTCTCCCGGATGACTGAGCCCCTCACCCTATCTCTGGGGGTGAGTCCAGCAATCCTACGGAGAAAGCTCATTTCAGCCGCTTGTATCCGCGATCTCGTTCTTTCGGTCATTACCCAAAGCTCGTGACCATAGGTGAGAGTAGGAACGTAGATTGACTGGTAAATCGACAGCTTTGCCTTAGAACTAAGCTCCCTCTTCACCACAACAGACCAGTACAACGTCCGCATCACTGCAGATGCTGCTCCAATCCGTCTGTCGATCTCTCGCTCCATTTTCCCCTCACTCATGAACAAGACCCCAAGATACTTAAACTCCTCCACTTGGGGCAGGAGCCTGTCCCCAACCCGGAGAGGACAATCCACCTTTTTCCGGCTGAGGACCATGGACTCGGACTTGGAGGTGCTGATTCTCATCCCAGCCGCTTCACACTCAGCGGCAAACCGTCCCAGCAAGAGCTGTAGGTCATTGCTGGATGAAGCCAACAGGACAACATCATCTGCAAACAACAGAGATGAGATCCTGTGGTCACCAAGCATGACACCCTCCATTCCCTGGCTGCGCCTAGAAATCCTGTCCATAAAAATTATGAACAGGATCGGTGACAAAGGGCAGCCCTGGCGGAGTCCAACTCTCACTGGGAATGACTCCGACCGAGTGTTGGCAATACGAACCAAACTCTCACAATGGTCGTACAGAGACCGAATAGCTCGTAACAACAAGCCCGATACCCCATACTCCCGAAGCACCCCCCACAAAAATCCACGAGGGACGCGGTCAAATGCCTTCTCCAAGTCCACAAAACACATGTAAACTGGTTGGGCAAACTCCCACGAACCCTCAAGAATTCTCGAGAGGGTAAAGAGCTGGTCCGATGTCCCATGGGCAGGACGAAAACCACATTCCTCCTCCTGAATCCGAGGTTCGACCAACGGCCGGACTCTCCTCTCCAGTACCTTGGCATAGACCTTCCCAGGGAGGCTGAGGAGTGTGATCCCTCTAAAGTTGGAGCACACCCTCCGGTCCCCTTTTTTGAAGAGAGGAACCACCACCCCGGTTTGCCATGCCAAAGGCACTGCCCCCGACCTCCACGCAATGTTGCAGAGGTGTGTCAACCATGACAACCCAACAACATCCAGGGCCTTGAGGTACTCAGGGCGAATCTCGTCCACCCCCGGGGCCCGGCCACCAAGGAGATTTTTAACCACCTTGGCGACCTCAGCCCCTGTGATAGGCGAGTCATCCCCCTCGTCCCCAAACCCTGCTTCCTCTGTGGAAGGCGTATCAGTGGGATTGAGGAGATCCTCGAAGTATTCCTTCCACCGCCCGACGATATCCCCAGATGAAGTCAACAGTGTCCCATCCGCACCATACACAGTGTGGACGGGGAGCTGCTTTCCCCTCCTGAGCCGCCGAACAGTTTGCCAGAATCTCTTTGAAGCCGACCGAAAGTCTTGTTCCATGGCCTCACCGAACTCCTCCCATACCCGCGTTTTTGCTTCAGCAACCACCCGAGCTGCACTCCGCTTGGCCTGCCGGTACACCTCAGCTGCTTCGGGAGTCCCACAAGCCAACCAAGCTTGATAGGACTCCTTCTTCAGCTTAATGGCCCCCCTCACCAATGGTGTCCACTCACTTGGTTCGGGGGTTGCCACCACGAGATGCACCGACCACCTTGCGGCCGCAGCTCTGGGCCGCCGCTTCAACAACAGAGGTGGAGAACATGGCCCATTCAGACTCCATGTCTCCAGACTCCCTCGGAATGTGGTTGAAGTTCTTCCGGAGGTGGGAGTTGAAGACCTCCCGGACAGGGGCCTCAGCCAGACGCTCCCAGCACACCCTCACTATACGTTTGGGTCTACCAGGTCTGAATGGCTTCCTCCCCTGCCATCGGATCCAGCTCACCACCAGGTGGTGATCAGTTGACAGCTCTGCACCTCTCTTTACTCGGGTGTCCAAGACATACGGTCGCAGGTCTGATGATACGATAACAAAATCGATCATCGACCTGCGACCTAGGGTGTCCTGGTGCCAGGTGCACATATGGACACCCTTATGCTTGAACATGGTGTTCGTTATGGACAGACTGTGGTTAGCACAGAAGTCCAATAACTGAACACCACTCGGGTTCAGATCGGGCAGGCCGTTCCTCCCAATCACCCCTCTCCAGGTTTCACTGTCGTTGCCCACATGCGCATTGAAGTCCCCCAGTAGGACAATGGAGTCTCCAGGAGGAGTACCCTCCAGCACCCCAGTCACAGACTCCAAAAAGGAGTCTAAACTGTCAGACCATTATCTGTTAATTTTTGACTTTACTATTTGGCTCCTAAAGAAACATATTACTACAGTAGATGTCTTTCAGATGATGCTGTTACCAAATTTAAGCAGATTGTTTCCTTGATACCATGTGTTAACACAATGGAGATACAGTGTATCTGGAAAGTATTCACAGCACTTCACTTTTTCCACATTTTATGTTACAGCCATATTCCAAAAGGGATTAAATTCATTTTTTCCCCTCAAAATTCTACACACAATACCCCATAATGACAATGTGATTTTTTTTTGAGATTTTTGCAAATGTATTAAAAATAAAAATCTAAGAAATCACATGTACATAAGTATTCACAGCCTTTGCCATGAAGCTCAAAATTGAGCTCAGGTGCATCCTGTTTCCACTGATCATCCTTGGGATGTTCCTACAGCTTAATTGGAGTCCACCTGTGGTAAATTCAGTTGGTGGGACATGATTTGGAAAGGCACACACCTGTCTATATAAGGTCCCACAGTTGACAGTGTATGTCAGAGCACAAACCAAGCATGAAATCAAAGGAATTGTCTGTAGACCTCCGAGATAGGATTGTCTCAAGGCACAAATCTGGGGAAGGGTACAGAAAAATTTCTGCTGCTTTGAAGGTCTCAGTGAGCACAGTGCCCTCCACCATCCGTAAATGGAAGAAGTTCGGAACCACCAGGACTCTTCCTAGAGCTGGCCGGCTGTCTGAACTGAGCGATCGGGGGAGAAGGGCCTTAGTCCGGGAGGTGACCAAGAACCCGATGGTCACTCTGTCAGGGCTCCAGTGTTCCTCTGTGGACAGAGCAGAACCTTCGAGAAGGACAACCATCTCTGCAGCAATCCGCCAATCAGGCCTGTATGGTAGAGTGGCCAGACGGAAGCCACTCCTTAGTAAAAGGCACATGGCAGCCCACCTGGAGTTTGTCAGAAGGCACTTGAAGGACTCTCAGACCATGAGAAGCAAAATTCTCTGGTTTGATCAGACAAAGATTGAACTCTTTGGCGTGAATGCCAGGCATCATATTTGGAGGAAACCAGGCACTGCTCATAACCATGCCAGTGGTAGTGGCAGCATCATACTGTGGGGATGTTTTTCAGCAGCAGGAACTGGAAAACTAGTCAGGATAGAGCGAAAGATGAATGCAGCAATGTACAGAGACATCCTGGATGAAAACCTGCTCTGGAGTGCTCTTGACCTCAGACTGGAGTGACGGTTCATCTTTCAGCAGGACAGC
The DNA here is from genome assembly GCA_020510985.1 of Pholidichthys leucotaenia. Classification (NCBI taxonomy): domain Eukaryota; kingdom Metazoa; phylum Chordata; class Actinopteri; order Cichliformes; family Pholidichthyidae; genus Pholidichthys; species Pholidichthys leucotaenia. Next base: position 117,950,307 of record CM035840.1, read on the forward strand.
GACCCTAAGCACACAGCCAAGATATCAAAGGAGTGACTTCAGGACAACTCTGTGAATGTCCTTGAGTAGCCCAGCCAGAGCCCAGAATTGAATCCAATTGAACATCTCTGGAAAGATCTGAAAATGGCTGTGCACCAACGCTTCCCATCCAACCTGATGGAACCTGAGAGGTGCTGCAAAGAGGAATGGGCAAAACTGCCCAAAGATAGGTGTGCCAAGCTTGTGGCATCATATTCAAAAAGACTTGAGGCTGTACTGGCTGCCAAAGTTACATCAACAAAGTATTAAGCAAAGGCTGTGAATACTTATGTACATGTGATTTCTTAGTTTTTATTTTTAATAAATTTGCAAAAATCTAAAAAAAAAAAGCAAAACTTTTTTCCACATTGTCATTATAGGGTATTGTGTGTAGAATTTTGAGGGAAAAATGAATTTAATCCCTTTTGGAATAAGGTTGTAACATAACAAAATGTGGAAAAAGTGAAGCACTGTGAATACTTTTCGGATGCACTGTAAGCTATGGAGAGCTTGCGCCTTCTGTAATCGATAGCATGGTAGATAGTGTGACAGCTTCTTTGCGTCAGACCCTAGACATGGTAGCCCCTTCTCAAAAGAAAAAGTCTAATCAGAGATTTCTAACTCCTTGGTTTAACACAGAAACTCATAGCTTAAAACAGAAGACTCGTCAATTAGAAAGAAAATGGCTCTCCGCTAAATCAGATGAAATCTATTTAGCTTGGAGAAATCAACTTCTAATTTATAAAAAGTCTCGTAGGAAAGCTAGAATAAGTTATTATTCCACATTAATAGAAGAGAACACGAATAACCCCAGGTTTCTTTTCAGCACTGTAGCCAGGCTGACAAAGAATCAGGACTCTGTCAAACCTAGCATTCCCTTAGAGCTTACTAGTCAAGACTTTATGAACTTCTTCAATAATAAAATTTCATCTATCAGAGATAAAATCAGTCAGATTCTTCCCACCGTTAACTTAAATACAGTAACTACTGCAACTCCTTCAATTGATATGTTTGGATGAGTTTACTCCTGTTGACCTTTTAGAGGTAAATAAAATAATTTCCTCAACCAAGCCTTCAACTTGTTTTTTAGACCCTATTCCTCCCAGGTTATTTAAAGAAGTCTTCCCATTTATTGATAGCTCAATTCTTCAAATAATCAATTCTTCATTAACATTAGGCCATGTACCGCAGGCTTTTAAAACTGCTGTAATTAAGCCCTTACTTAAAAAGCTAACGCTGGATCCAGGAGTTTTAGCTAACTATAGACCAATCTCTAATCTGCCTTTCATTTCAAAAATCTTAAGAGTTGTTGCTACCCAATTATTTGACCACTTGCAGGTGTAACGGATGCCAACTAGCACTGTTCGGCGTAGAACGTTAGTAAACCTCCCTCCCGAAAAAGCCTCATTCAGTATCGGTAGCGCTGAGCTATCGGTCGGACCTTTAGCTCAGCGCGATCGTGCTGTGTCTCCCATGCTCGAACTGTGTAGTTGACTGGTAGGTCGCGGGTTCGTGTCCCGAGTGGGCGAACTGCGCAGGATGATATCAGTCACACAGGGAAATGGTTTATTTGAAGAGTTTCAATCTGGGTTTAGAATCCATCATTGTACTGAAACAGCTTTAGTTAAGGTCATTAATGACCTCCTTATCGCATCTGATAATGGACTTGTTTCTGTACTTGTCCTTTTTGATCTTAGTGCAGCTTTTGATACTATCGATCATAATATTTTACTTGATAGAATAGAACACCTTGTTGGGCTTAATGGAACTTCATTGTAGTGGTTTAGATCTTATATATCTGATAGGTTCCAGTTTGTTCATGTCAATGAATTTTCTTCCAACTCAAAGCCCAATCATGGAGTTCCACAGGAATCTGTGCTAGGCCCTATTTTTAGTTTATACAGTATATGCTTCCGCTAGGCAGCATTATTAGAAAGCACTGTATACATTTTCATTGTTATGCAGATGACACACAATTATACTTGTCAGTGAAGCCAGATGGTAGTAATCATTTTGCCAAATTAGAGGCTTGTCTTAAGGAAATCAAAGCTCGGATGACTTGTAATTTCTTGCTATTAAATTGAGATAAGACTGAAGTCATTCTAGTTGGTCCAAAAACCCTTAGAAATACCTTTCCAAATCAAACGCTTAGTTTGGATGCGGTTATTCTTTCTCTTAATAGTTCTGTGAGGAACCTTGGAGTTATTTTTGATCAAGATCTGTTCTTTAATTCACATATTAATCTTGTTTCTAAAGGTGCGTTCAGACCAAATGCGAACGGGCGGTGCAAATCCATACAAAGTGAATGGGAAGATGTGAGTACACGTGAATTTGCGCAGTCGCGCGTTCGCATCCCAGGCTAATTAGCTAGCTAGCTGCTAGCTTTGAGAGTCTCCATCACCAGAGTAAAGGTATCACCATTGCAGAGTAAACTAGTTTGAAAATTTGACTCACTCACCTGGAGACTCAGGAGGACCAGGAGCCCTTCAGCTTAATCGGGATGTCGTTGTTATTTACCCACATTTTCCTGTCACGGACAAACTAGCAAGCTAGCACCATAAACACCCCTTATCTTGTGAACTTTTGGAGGCTTGAGACATTTTCAGGTTAGCACCCGGTTGGATAATGTAAACATAAGCGTGATGTTATGTTGGGAATTTCCACAGCAGGTTGAACACAGCTGCAGAAGTGTTAAAGGCAACTTCGCCTGTCTGCATCTCACTCAGAAGGAAGATTCATGTCTGTTCACGTGTTTACATTGAGTTATAATGTAGTCGTGCCGCGTGAAAAATTCATCTGTTCGCATTTGGTGTGAAAGTACCTTAAGACTGCCTTCTATCATTTGCGTAATATTGCCAAGATTAGGAGCATCTTGTCTCAGAGTGATGCTGAGAAACTAATCCACACTTTTCTTAGCTCCAGATTAGATTATTGTAACTCTTTATTATCAGGCTGTCCTAAAACATCTTAAAAAAGTTTTCAGCTGATCCAGAATGCTGCAGCAAGAGTTTTAACAGGTACTAAAAAGAGAGATCACATCTCTCCAGTTCTGGCCTCCTTTCATTGGCTTCTCATAGAATTTAGAATTAAGTTTAAAATCCTTCTTTTCACTTACAAAGCTCTAAATAATCAGGCCCCTTTTTTTTCCACAATATTTTTTATTGAACCTTTTTTTTTTTTTTACAAACATGGCACAAACAGTCAAATACTAACACTAAAGTAATTTAAAAATTAAAAAAAAACACTAAAAAAAGTACTAAAAACAACAACAACCATTAACAAAAGCAAGTCAACAACAATGCTCCTCTGTTTAGTCTAGGTAATCAATTACACAAGAATACATAATATACATTCACCAGTTTGGAATTTGCAAGGTCCACACATATCATTCACCTTCTTCTTCAGAAGTTATGTTTAATTTCTTTACATAATCAGTGAAAGGTCTCCATATATTCTCAAACACATTTTCCTTTAATTTCAGTATATATGTTATTCTTTCTAGTGGAAGGTTTGTTAACATCTGTCTTAACCACTGAGTCACATCTGGTCTATGAGTCTTTTTTCCACAGTAGTGCAATACATTTTTTGGCATTAAGCAAACCGAGGTCTATGAATGCTCTTTCACTCTTATTAAAGTTATGTTTTTCTGGATACAGACCCAACAAAAACAGTTTAGGGTTCAATGTGAATTGTTTTGAAATTATTTTTTCAATTGTTACCCTCACCTCTTCCCAAAACATTCTGATTTTTCTACATTCCCATAAACAGTGAAATAGGGTTCCTTTACTTTCCATACATTTTGTGCATGTATCTGGTATGTTTTTGTTATATCTATTTAACTCCACTGGTGTAACATACATCCGCATTAACCATTTAAAATGTATCAGTTGAAGACGTACATTTATTGATTTGGTTTGAGCTTCTGCACAAGCCATTTCCCATTGTTCCTCTGAAATTTCAATTTGCAGGTCCTCTTTCCAATAATTCAGTCTTTTCTGTGAGTTTTCACTTGAGAATAGTGTCAATGAGTTATAAAACTCTGAAATAATACCCTTTCTCTTACTATCTTTCGTCAAAATTTTTTCCAAGGATGAATAAGTAGGTCAGGTGAGAGCATTATTTTGATTTGATCGAATGAAATTTCTAAGCTGAAGATATTTAAAAAAAATGTGTTCTATTAAGATTGAATTTAATCCTCAGTTCTTCAAAAAACATTATGTTATCTGAGCGTGACAAATATAAGTCTTGAATCTTTTGAATCCCTTTTAAATTCCATACTTTAAATACAGCATCCGCTCCCCCTGGTGTAAAATATTGATTACCCCATATTGGGCTAAATTGTGACAGTAAGTGTGGTTCTTTTAAATATTTTTTGGTTTCACACCATATTTTAATCATGTGCTTTACAATTGGATTTTTAACTTGTTTCTGTAATTTTTTAGCCAAGTCTGAGTATATGAATAAGGGAAGAGGTAAAGGTAAATTGTGTAGGAAACTCGAAATGAAGAGACTGAATGATTTTTCAGTATTGGTTTATTCCATCTCAAGTCCTACAGCTCCTCTCTCAGTCAGGGAATGAAGAGGGTGAGCTGAGGTAAACCACATACCTTTATACTGTTACATCAGACACAAATCACATTCACATCAAACACAGAATTCCATTCATATCTAATCCTCCTACTGTCCTCTCAGCTTCTCTGTCTGACCCTAGGAGTCAGACAGTCTCTTCAGGTCCACTCTCAGATCTTCTCACTTCGTCTCTAGTCCGCAGGGGGTCCAGACTCAATGTCCGTTTGAGGCGTGATGTCAATACACACTGCGAGCTCCAAGTTCCCTCATGTCTGGGTCTCTGCCAAGGAATATGTGAGCTACATAATGTTACGCCACATCACTCCCCCCGAAACGCCCAAGAATGGACATACACCAACCTTAAGTCAATAATGGACAGTCATACACACCATGTCAAGAATGGACACACACACACCGACTTCATGTCCATAATGGGCAGTCATACACATTACACCCTTACATCACCCCCCCCCCCCCCTTTGCAGGATCTACAGCACAATTTACACGGGTTGATCAAAATACACATCACTCTGCCCGTTGCTTAGGCTTCAATCTCCTCCCGAATCTGCTGAACGCAGGCTTCGCAGCCTGTGTTGTGCCGTCCTGCTGTGCGCCTGTGGAATGAGGGGGAGAAGGGTTATTTGCCCCCTGCGGGGGAACTAGGGGCTGTCCCTTGGGAGGCCTGCCGCGTCGAGGCGCCCCCGCCGGCCGTACAGGTTCGTCACGTAACAAAAAAGCAGGCTTTAATCTGTCAACACTGATTGTCTCTTTCCTGCCCCCCAAGTCCAGTACAAAATATTTCTTCCCGGTTTCCAGCACTCGGAACGGACCATCGTAAGGTGGGCGGAGGCTGTGACGCTGGGCGTCGTGCCTGACAAAAACAAACTCTGCGTTTTGCAAAGCCTTGGGAACAAAAACCTGCGGAAAAGTGTGATGAGCGGGGCCCGGGAGCATTTCTGCTTCCGTGCCGCGTAGAGGTCCCCGCACCGGGGGGGGGGGGGGGGTGCTCGGGTGCTGCATGGGCTGGCAGGAATTCTCCTGGCAGCCTGAGAGGTTGAGTAAACACTAATTCAGCAGGTGAGGCATCTAAATCCTCCTTGGGTGCCGAACGCAACCCCAATAAAACCCATGGTAGTTTGTTTACCCAATTTGTATCCGTGAGCGACGCTCTGAGGGCTGCCTTCAACGACCTGTGAAAACGCTCGCATAAACCGTTGGCCTGTGGGTGATAAGCGGTGGTGCGATGGGCTGTTGCCCCTAAGCCGCTGGCCATGGCTGACCATAGCTCTGAAACGAACTGCGGACCCCTATCGGATGTAATGTCCGACGGGACTCCGAACCGCGCTACCCAGGCTGTTAAAAAAACGCGAGTTACCTCTGCTGCTGTGGTACACTGCAATGGGACCACTTCCGGCCAACGCGTGGTCCGGTCCACCATTGTCAGGAGATGTGTGAACCCCTGCGAGGGCGGCAGGGGTCCCACTAGATCTACGTGCACATGATCAAACATCTTGGCCGGGATGTGGAAAGGTTCTAAAGGGGCTTTTGTGTGTCTGTGAACTTTGGCCCGCTGGCAGGACATGCAGGCTCTCGCCCACTCCTTCACGTGCTTGCGCAGGCTCAGCCAAACAAACTTCTCTGCTACCGAAGCGCGTACTCCCGGGTGTGCTAGGGAGTGCACCGCGTCAAAAACACGACGGCGCCACGTGGCCGGTACCACTGGGCGAGGTCGCCCGGTGGATACATCGCAAATAAGCGGGGGTGAACCGGTTTGTAAACTTATGTTCTCTAGCCTTAACCCTGTTGGTCCAGACAGGAGCGCGCGCACGCCTGTGTCCTCGCCCTGCTCTGCTGCCATGGCCGCGTAATCTATCCCTACGTGCACCGGAGCCGTGTGCGCGTCCGCGCTGTTACCGCGCTCCGCGTCTGCGGCGCTACAGCCCCCATCCGCGCGGACAGGCGCTGTTACCGCTCGCGAGAGGCAGTCCGCCACCACATTAAATTTACCGGCTACGTGCTGTATATCGGTGGTGAATTCTGAAATTGCGACCAGCTGCCTCTGCTGTCGGCCTGACCATGGTTCAGAGACTTTGGACATTGCAAAGGTTAACGGTTTGTGGTCGACAAACGCGGTGAAACGCCGCTCTTCCAACCAGAACTGGAAATGGCGAATGGCCAGGTGGAACGCTAGCAGTTCCCTGTCAAACGCGCTATATTTTCGCTCAGCATCGCGTAGGGATCTGCTAAAAAAAGCGAGTGGTTGCCAAGCCCCGGTGACTTGCTGTTCTACCATGGCTCCTATGGCCACATCTGACGCATCTGTGGTTAGCGCTATTTGGGCTGCCGGGTCTGGGTGAGCCAGCAGTGCTGCGTTCGCTAGTGCTTTCTTAACCTCAGTGAATGCGCGCTCCCGCTCCGGGGACCACTCAATTGCATTGGAGGGCTTTTGTTTTTTTAGCGCGACATACAAAGGTTGCATGAGCTGCGCCGCGTGAGGTATGAAACGGTTGCAAATGTTTACCATACCTAAAAATTCCTGCAACGCTTTTACCGTTTGTGGCTGGGGAAACTCAGCCACTGCGCGTACTTTGGAGGGCAGCGGAACTGCACCCTCTGGGGAGACGCGGTGCCCTAAAAAATCGATCTGTGCTGCGCTGAAATGGCACTTGGCTGGGTTGATTATCAACCCGTGCGCTCCCAACCTCTGAAAAACAGTTCTGAGGTGACTTTCGTGTTCCTCCTCAGAGGCGCTGGTGACTAAAATATCATCTAAGTAGACAAAAACAAAAGGGAGGTCGCGCAAAACGGCATCCATCATGCGTTGGAAGGTTTGCGCAGTGCCTTTAAGGCCAAAAGGCATGCGTAAAAATTCAAAAAGCCCGAAAGGGGTTATTACCGCTGTCTTGGGAATGTCCTCTGGTCGGACCGGGACCTGATGATAACCGCGGACCAGGTCTATTTTAGAAAAAATTTGCGCCTTGGCCAAATGCACGGAAAAATCTTGGATATGCGGAATTGGGTAGCGGTCCTGCGCTGTGGCATTGTTTAACCTGTGATAATCGCCGCACGGTCTCCACGAGCCGTCCGCCTTAGGGACCATGTGGAGGGGGGAAGCCCAAGCGGACTTCGAGCGGCGAATTATGCCCAACCTTTCCAGGTTGGCAAACTCCTCACGCGCAATGGAGAGCTTAGCTGCATCCAAGCGCCGAGCCTTGGCAAAAACTGGTGGGCCGCTTGTGGTTATAAAGTGCTCCACCCCGTGCTTCGCCACCTTAGCTGAAAACGTGGGAACTGTGAGTGCTGGGAACTGGTTTAGGAGAGTGTGGAACTTACCTCCTGCTGCGGCGGCGTTGGCCTGTACTGACGGCGGGGACACTCGCGCTGCACAGGGAATAGAACAAAAAGAGAGTGCATTAACCAAGCGTCTATTAGCCAGATCCACCAACAAGCCATGTGAGCACAAAAAGTCGGTGCCCAACATGTTGAAACTCACCGCCGCTACTATGAAGGTCCATTCATAGCTGCGGCCATGCAAGGACAGGCGCAGAGTTCTTTCGCCAAACGTCTTGATCGACGAGCCGTTTGCGGCTGTTGCTCCATCTCCGCGGGGACCGGCCGTCCGGTTCGCGTAGGTTGTGGTGATGAAACTCCTCTGTGCTCCGGTGTCAACGAGGAATTGCCGTCCGGAGCTCGCGTCCGTCAGGTAGAGCAGCTTGTTCCGTTCGCCAAGGGTCGAAGCTGCTAACGACCTCCGGCTCTTGCGTTTCCCTGCTTCCTGAAGTTGCATGGCGGGACGCATCTGTGAGCCTTGTGCGCGAATCGTCGATGGTAGAAGCACATCTCGTCCTCTCCTCTGCTCCGGGACCGCGCTGCCGCTGTTGTCGCTGGGGTCGGCTCTGCTGCCACCGGTTCTCCGTCGCCCTGGGCTGCCGCGCCGAGGTCTGCTGCCGCCGCTGCCGTCTCCTGCTCGCCGCATGTGTCCAGGAGCCGCTCCGCTTCCAAAGCCAGCGTGCGGAAGTCCTGCTGGTCCACACACCTCATGCTGGACAGGGAGCCTCTCATGTGTGCTGGAAGGGTCCTCAAAAAGATGTGCTTAAATAAAAATGCATCGTTGTCTGCCCCGATCATCTGCAGCATGTCCTCCATGAGGACGGTCGGCCTGCGTCCTTCTCTGTCGCGCAGGTCCAGGAGTGTTCTGGCCCTCACCTCGGCTGATGGCACAAAGCTCCGAATGAGGGTGGCTTTCAGGGCGTCATATTTGCCAGCAGCGGGCGGCTGCTGCACCAGGCTCCGCACACACCGGGCTGTGCGGCTGTCGAGTCTTGCGATGACATTGTGGAACTTAACGTCATCCTCTGATACCCCGTTAAGCACGAACCGTGATTCCACGTGTTGGAACCATGAGTGCGGGTCCTCTTGCCAGAACTCGGGGAGTCTAATGGAGTTTAGCCTTTCCATATTTCTCACGTGTGGGTCACCAATGTAGGAAACTCAAAATGAAGAGACTGAATGATTTTTCAGTATTGGTTTATTCCATCTCAAGTCCTACAGCTCCTCTCTCAGTCAGGGAATGAAGAGGGTGAGCTGAGGTAAACCACATACCTTTATACTGTTACATCAGACACAAATCACATTCACATCAAACACAGAATTCCAGGAGTATGTGAGCTACATAATGTTACGCCACAAATTGTATGATTCCATTTCAGTCCAGTGAGGAAGATCATTTGATGAAAAATAATATGTCATAGACCTCAGTTGTGCTGACCAGTAATACAACATAAAGTTTGGACATTTCAGACCTCCACGATCAAATGGTAAATATAGTAAGGACAAACGTAATCTGGCCTTCCTATTGTTCCATATAAATTCCACTAACTTTTTTTTTTAATTCTTGAGAATAGATCTGAAGGTGGTGGTAAAGGAATGTTTTGAAATAAACTATTTTTGGTAAGATATTACTTTTAAGTATATTAATTCTCCCGATCATCGACATTGGTAGTGACATCCATCTCTGAAGTAACTCATTAATATCTGTCATTAAGGCTTCATAGTTGGCACTGGTGACTGATTCTAGCTTAGGCAAAATTTGAATTCCTAAATATTTAAACTGATTTACAGCATTGAATTGATTTACCTCAGGAGCTGGGTGATTTCTCTGGGTCTCATTTAGCATTAATATTGAAGATTTTGTTTTATTTATTTTATATCCTGATATTTCCCCAAAGTTCTTTATTAAATTTAACAAGGTCGGAATTGATTTTTTTAAAAATTTGACATAAACAAAATTATGTCATCGGCATACAGGGAGATTTTTTTTTTTCCACAATATCTTTATTGAACCTTTTTTTTTTTTTTTTAACAAACATGATACAAACAATCAAACACTAACACTAAAGTACTACAAAAAAAAAAAAAATGCACTAAAAACACCAACAACCACCAACAAAATCAAGTCTTCAACAATGCTCCTCTGTTTAGTCTAGACAATCCAATACATAAGTATACATATTATGTTCACCAGTTTGGAATTTACAAGGTCCACACACATCATTCACCTTCTTCTTCAAGAGTTATGTTTAAATTTTTTACATAATCAATAAAAGGTCTCCATATATTCTCAAACACAATTTCCTTTGATTTCAGTATATATGTTATTCTTTCTAATGGAAGGTTTGTTAACATCTGTCTTAACCACTGAGTCACATCTGGTCTATGAGTCTTTTTCCATAATAGTGCAATACATTTTTTGGCATTAAGCAAACTGAGGTCTATGAATGTTCTTTCACTTTTATTAAAATTATGCTTTTCTGGGTACAGACCCAACAAAAACAGTTTAGGATTCAATATGATTTGTTTTGAGATTATTTTTTCAATTGTTACCCTCACCTCTTCCCAAAACATTCTTATTAATCTACATTCCCATAAACAATGAAATAGGGTTCCTTTACTTTCCATGCATTTTGTGCATGTATCTGGTATATTTTTGTTATATCTATTTAACTCCTCCGGTGTAACATACATCCGCATTAACCATTTGAAATGTATCAATTTAAGGCGTACATTTATTGATTTGGTTTGAGCTTCTGTACAAGCCAATTCCCATTGTTCCTCTGAAATTTCAATTTGCAGATCTTCTTTCCAGTAGTTTAATCTTTTCAGTGAATTTTCACTTGAAGATAGTGTCAATGAGTTATAAAACTCTGAAATAATACCCTTTCTTTTACTATCTTTCATCATCATTTTTTCCAAGGATGAATAAATAGGTCGAGTGAGAGCTTTATTTTGATTTGATCGAATAAAGTTTCTAAGTTGAAGATATTTAAAAAAATGTGTTCTATTGAGATTAAATTTGATCCTCAGCTCTTCAAAAGACATTATGTTGTCTGCACATGGCAAATATAAATCCTGAATCTTTTGTATCCCTTTTAAATTCCATACTTTAAATACAGCGTCCGCTCTCCCTGGTTTAAAATATTGATTACCCCATATTGGACTAAATTGTGACAATAACTGTGGTTCTTTTAAATAGTTTTTAGCTTCACACCATATTTTGATCATATGCTTTACAAATGGATTTTTAACTTGTTTTTGTAATTTTTTTGCCGAATCTGAGTATATGAATATGGGAAGAGGTAAAGGTAAATTGTATGATTCCATTTCAGTCCAGTGAGGGAGATCATTTGATGAAAAATAATATGTCATAGACCTCAGTTGTGCCGACCAATAATACAACATAAAATTTGGACATTTCAGACCTCCACGATCAAATGGTAAATATAATAAAGACAGACGTAATCTAGCCCTCCTGTTGTTCCATATAAATTCCACTAACTTTTTTTTTATTCTTGAGAATAGATCTAAAGGTGGTGATAAGGGAATGTATTGAAATAAATAAAGTATTTTAGGTAAAATATTACTTTTAAGTATATTGATTCTCCCGATCATCGACATTGGTAGTGACATCCATCTCTGAGTTAACTCACTGATATCTGACATTAAGGCTTCATAGTTGACACTGGCGACTGATTCTAGCTTAGGCATAATTTGGATTCCTAAATATTTAAACTGATTTACAACATTGAATTGATTTACCTCAGGGGCTGGGTAATTTCTCTGGGTCTCATTTAGCATTAATATTGAAGATTTAGTTTTATTTATTTTATATCCTGATATTTCCCCAAAATTCTTTATTAAATTCAACAAGGTTGGAATTGATTTTTTTAGATTCGACATAAACAAAATTATATCATCGGCGTACAGGGAGATTTTATGTTCTGTTGGTCCAACTTTAATTCCATATATTTGTGAATGTAAACGTATCGCTATCGCTAAAGGTTCAATTGCCATAGTAAACAGTAAAGGTGAGAGTGGACAGCCTTGTCGACATCCTCTATTGATTTTTATTGGTTTTGAAATATTGTTATTTGTTAGGATTTCTGCTGTAGCATTATTGTATATTATTTGAACCCATTTTATGAAATTATTTCCAAGTCCAAACCTTTGTAGGACTTCAAAAAGAAAGGGCCATTCAACTCTATCAAAGGCCTTTTCGGCGTCCAATGATAGGAGAGCTGTATCCGGTGCTTCTTTATTAAAATAGATAATATTAAATAGTCTTCTTACATTATGGAAGCCTTGTCTACCCTTTATAAAGCCATTCTGATCTCGATTAATAATATTTGGTAAAATTTCTTGTATTCGTCTTGCTAAAATTTTACAGATTATCTTAAGGTCGGCGTTTAATAGGCTTATTGGTCTCATATTTTCACATTTATTAGAGGGCTTACCTGGTTTTGGCAGCAGTATAATTAAGGCATTATTTATGTATGATGGTAAATTATTATTTTGAAATGCTTCTAAAACCATTTCCAAAAAAGGTTTTATTAATTTATTCTTAAATTTTTTATAAAGGTCAACTGGAAGACCATCTGGTCCTGCACTTTTTCCTGATTTCATATTATCAATGGCTAGCCCAACTTCTTCTTGACTAATTTTAGACTCCAATATCTCCCTGTTTTCATTTGGAATACACGGTATAGATAGTTCGTTCAAAAACCCATTTAGTTTTGTTAAATCAGGTTCATTTTTGGTATCATATAATTTTTCATAGTAATCTCTAAAGGCTCTATTAATTTCTAAAGGATCTATAACTACCTGTCCGTTACTTATAATACTGGTAATTGGTGTTTTAATTTCCAATTGTTTAATCTGCCATGCTAATAATTTTCCTGATTTTTCACCTTGTTCATAAAAAGATTGTTTCAATCTTAGAAGACTCGAGGCAGCTCTATTCGCTGATTTTTTGTCGTATTCAGCTCTCAAAATCAGTAATTCATTCTCCAACCTTGGGTCACTTCCTGCATACACTTTTTCCTGAAGATTTTTTATTTTATGTTCCAATTTAGCTCTCTCCTCTCGAGTCTTCTTAGATTTTGATCCTGTATAACTAATAATATGCCCCCTAATAAAAGCTTTGAAAGCCTCCCACTTTACACATGCTGATGTTTGTGTAGTATTGATGTCAAAGAACTCGTCTATCTGTTTTTCTATATACTTGACAAATTCCTCATCCTGAAGCCATTTATGCTGAAATTGCCATCTACCTGATTCCTTTGTCAATTTTTTATCTACATATATTAGACAACAGGGTGCATGATCAGAGATCACGATGTTATCATAAAAGCAGTTTTGAATCTTGGACCTTAATTCTGTGGAAATCAAAAAATAATCAATACGTGAGAATGTCTTGTAGGTACTGGAATAACAAGAATAGGCTTTAACTTGTGGTTTCATTTCTCTCCATATATCTAACAATCTCAATTCTTTCATAAAATGATTAATAGTCATCCTACATCCAATGTGCGTACAATCCAGTCCTGTTGATCTATCCACACCTGGATTCAATGTACAATTAAAATCCCCTGCTATTATATGTTGCCCTGTAAGTGATGATAAGATGAGAAATAAATTAGCAAAGAACTTCTGATCATCTATATTGGGACCATATAAGTTCACAAGATTTATATTTTCTAATAGCAAAGAACCTTGAATGATTACATATCTTCCAAATTTGTCTCCAATTACATTTTTCACTTGAAAAGGAACTGATTTATGTATGAGAGTCATAACTCCCCTGGCTCGGGATGAAAATGAAGAGGTGAATACACTTCCCTGCCATCTACTCCTAATTCTTTTAACATCCTCCTCTATCAGATGAGTTTCTTGTAAAAACACAATTCTTGAACCCATGTCCTTTATTTTATTCATAACTTGTTTAAGTTTTTTTAAATTTTGTAGACCTCTGCAATTCCATGAAGTTAAATTAAGATTAACACTTTGGTCCATGATCAATAGAGAGTTTGGGATTACCTTGCAGTGTAAACATGCTCATACAGAGAAGCAAAAACATGAGTGGTTGAACATTCATCCTACAAACTACACACAAACAAATTTCCCCTTCCCACACTTGTGGCAAACCCCCCAAAATCAAAAGAAAAATTCTGTCTCCCGATATAGCCATCGACCGTTCCACACCCACGGGGAACAGCCTAAGCCACTCCTTCTTCATCCTCCCAATCACCCTAACTCTACTGCTTTTAATGACGTAACATTAACTCTCCTCTGTAGTTTTCCAACTTAACTCCAAAATTTTTAACAACTTTGTACATCATAGTTTTTTTTTTTTTGTTTGTTTTGTTTTTGTTTTGTTTTTTTTTAATATATAATACAATCTATATTTTGTAAACTTACTATTTACTTCAAGTCAGTCAGATGCCTGTGCAAATGCTTAATTATTCTACCTTATATTTTGTTCATGCTTAGCTCCCACCAGTCTCTTCTTCTTCTTTGATCTTCTTGATGAACTCCTGCGCCTCCTCTGGGGTCTTGAAGATGTGGGTTCTGCCCTCATACGTGGTCAGCAGTCTCGCAGGATAGATTACACCATGACGAATCCCAAGGTTGCGCAGCTCCTTACGTACGGGATCAAACTGCTTCCTCAATTGCTGGATTCCTGTGGCCAAATCTGGGTAGAACCGCACCTGCTGGTCCTGGTGTTTAATCTCTCCTTTTTTAGCTCGTGCAGCGTTGAAGATCTTCATCCTGTCTCTGTTGTTAAGAAACTTCATAATTAAGGTCCTCGGCGGTCCCTTATCTCTCCGTGGGCCAATGCGATGTGCTTTTTCCAGAACCACTGCTGATTGCAACTCCTCGCTGCCCAGCACCTCCGGAATCCACTTTTCCAGAAAGGAACATACGTCCCGACCTTCTGATTCCTCTGGAAGACCCACCAGCCTCAAATTATTCTGTCTCGACCGAGATTCCAAATCCAAAATATTATCTTCCAGAGATTTATTTTTTTTTTCCAAAGTGCGCACCTTTAATTGAAGACGGGTGACGTCATCTTCAGCACTAGCGAGACGGAGCTCCATCTGCGCCGTTCGTTCTACACAGTCACCCAATTCCTTTCTTATTCCTTCCAACGCTGTCATAATCCCATCAAATCTAGAGGAAAAGTCCGCTCTCATTGAACTCATGGCAGCCATCAGCGCATCTGCGCCATTCCCCGCAGAAATCGCAGCGTTGCCAGCCTCCTCCGCCATATATGGAGCCCTGTTTGCTGCGTCACAGACCTGAAAGTCCGTTAATTTGGACTGTTTCGGCGGCTCGCTTTTTCCTTTTCCTGGTTTTCCAGCCTTAGGCTTCGCCGACATATCCTCGCCCAAACGCTGGGATACGTTCTGTCCCAAATGAGAGAGTTATTTGCCGATTTTTTTTCTCCAGGAGCAGAGCAGAGCGAGACACGTCCGTCCTACGTGGCAGCCATAACCGGAAGTCTACAGGGAGATTTTATGTTCTATTGGGCCTACTTTAATTCCATATATTTGTGGATGTAAACGTACTGCCATCGCTAAAGGTTCAATTGCCATAGTAAACAGTAAAGGTGAAAGTGGACAGCCTTGCCGACATCCTCTATTGATTTTTATTGATTTTGAGATATTGCTGTTTGTTAGGATTTCTGCTGTAGCATTATTGTATATTATCTGGACCCATTTTATGAAATTATTTCCAAGTCCAAACCTTTGTAGGACTTCAAAAAGATAGGGCCATTCGACCCTATCAAAGGCCTTTTCGGCGTCCAATGATAGGAGAGCTGTATCCGGTGCTTCTTTATTGGAATAAATAATATTAAATAGTCTTCTTACATTATGGAAGCCTTGTCTTCCCATTATAAAGCCATTCTGATCTCTGTTAATAATATTTGGTAATATTTCTTGTAGTCGTCTTGCTAAAATTTTACAGATTATCTTAAGATCAGCATTTAATAGGCTTATTGGTCTCATGTTTTCACATTTATTAGGGGGTTTACCTGGTTTTGGCAACAGTATAATTAAGGCATTATTCATGTATGGTGGTAAATTACCATTTTGAAATGCTTCTAAAACCATTTCCAAAAGTGGTTTTATTAATTTATTCTTAAATTTTTTATAGAGGTCAACTGGAAGACCATCTGGTCCTGCTCTTTTTCCTGATTTCATATTATCAATGGCTTGCCCAACTTCTTCTTGACTAATTTTAGACTCCAGTATCTCCCTGTTTTCATTTGAAATACACGGTATAGATAATCCACCCCAAAACCCATTTAGTTTTGTTAAGTCAGTTCCATTTTTTGTATCATATAGTTTTTCATAATAATCTCTAAAGGTACTATTAATTTCTAAAGGATCTATAACTACCTGTCCGTTACTTATAATACTGGTAATTGGTGTTTTAAATTCTAATTGTTTAGTCTGCCATGCCAATAATTTTCCTGATTTTTCACCTTGTTCATAAAAAGTTTGCTTCAATCTTAGAAGACTCGAGGCAGCTCTATTCGCTGATTTTTTTTTTATCATATTCAGCTCTCAGAATCAGTAATTCGTTCTCTAACTGTGGGTTACTTCCTGCATACACCTTTTCTTGAAGAATTTTTATTTTACGTTCCAATTGGACTCTCTCCTCTCGAGTCTTCTTAGATTTTGAACCTGTGTAACTAATAATATGCCCCCTAATAAAAGCTTTGAAAGCCTCCCACTTTATACATGCCGTTGTTTGTGTAGTATTAATATCAAAGAACTCATCTATCTGTTTTTCTATGTACTTAACAAATTCCTCATCCTGAAGCCATTTATGCTGAAAATGCCACCTACCTGGATCCTTTGTCAATTTCTTATCTACATATATTAGACAGCAGGGTGCATGATCAGAGATCACAATGTTATCATAGAAACAGTTTTGAATCTTGGACCTTAATTCTGTAGAGATCAAAAAGTAGTCAATACGTGAGAATGTCTTATAGGTATTAGAATAACAAGAATAGGCTTTGACTTGTGGTTTCATTTCTCTCCATATATCTAGCAATCTCAATTCTTTCATAAAATGATTAATAGTCATCCTACATCCATTGTGCGTACAGTCCAGTCCTGTTGATCTGTCTATACTGGGATTCAATGTACAATTAAAATCCCCTGCTATTATACAGGTATGTTGCCCTGTAAGTGATGATAAAGTAAGGAATAAATTGACAAAGAAGTTTTGATCATCAATATTGGGGCCGTATAAGTTCACCAGATTTATATTTTCTAATAACAAAGATCCTTGGATGATCAGATATCTTCCAAATTTGTCTCCAATTAAATTTTTCACTTAAAATGGGACTGTTTTGTGTATGAGAATCATAACTCCCCTGGCTCGGGATGAAAATGATGAGGTGAACACATTACCTTGCCATCTTCTCCTAATTCTTTTTACATCCTCCTCTATTAGATGAGTTTCTTGCAAAAATACAATTTTTGAATCTGTCTTTTATTTTATTCATAACTTGTTTAAGTTTTTTTAGATTTTGTAGACCTCTGCAATTCCATGAAGTTAAATTAAGATTAACGCTTTGATCTATGAGCAATAAGGAGTTTGAGATTACCTTGCAATATGAACATGCTCATACAGAGAAGCAAAAACATGGATGATAGAACATTCATCCTACAAACCAAACAAAAACAAAAACAAATTCCCCTTCCCCACATTCGTGGTAATCCCCCCAAAATCAAAAAAATTCCGTCTCCCGTTATAGTTAGTGACTGTTCCACACCTGCGAGGATCAGTCAAACCACTCTCTCTTTCTCCTCTCAATCACTCTGACTCTACTATTTTATGACATGACATTAACTCTCTTCTGTAGTTTTTTCAACATAACTTCAAAGTTTTATAGCAACTTTGTACATCATAGCTTTTTTTTTTTTAATACAGTCTGTATTTTGTAGACATGTTATATGTTTCAGATTGATCAGATGCCTGTACAAATGCTTAAATGTTCTACCTTTGTCATGTTCATGCTTAGCTCCCACCAGTCTCCTCTTGGATCTGCTTAATGAGCTCCTGCGCCTCTTGAGGGGTCTTAAAGATGTGGGTTCTCCCTTTATATGTGACCAGCAGTCTTGCCGGATGAATCACTCCGTGACGAATCCCGAGGTTGCGCAGCTCTTTGCGGGCGGGATCGAACTGCCTCCTTAATTGTTGTATTCCTGTGGCCAAATCCGGGTAGAACTGCACCTGTTGATCCTGGTATTTAATTTCCCCTTTAGCTCGTGCCGCGTTGGTGACCGTCATCTTGTCTCTGTAGCTGAGGAACTTCATAATCAGCGTCCTCGGTGGTGTCTTATTATCTCTCGGTGGGCCGATTCGGTGAGCTCTCTCTAAAACGACTGATGACTGCAGATCTGCGTTATTCAGCGCTTCTGGAATCCACTTTTCCAAAAAGCAACATGAGTCCTATTGTGGCGGGTTGATTCAACCCCCCCACAACACACAGGACAGTCAGCTCTCTTCTCTTGGTTTTTCCCGCTGCACTACTGAGATGTAATGTGCCATTCATGTATTGTGATGTAATGTGCCATGCATGTGTTGTGATGTAATGTGCCATTCATGTATTGTGATGTAATGTGCCATTCATGTATAGTGTTCATGCGTCCTGTCCTTACTGTGACCTAGAGACAGATCAATATGTAGATGTGCCTTGTAACCTCTTTGTCCTGCAAGCTGGAGCAGAGGACAGCAATCTGCCTATTGTTATGTAGGTCTTTCAAATGCAAATGTCTCATGCCTGTTCTGCAGTCCCTTTGATCGTACCAACTGCTGTGAATCCGCTTTGATGTATTGTCTGAGTTGGGTATAAATACTGCACAGGTTCTGTAACTCATTCTCTCAATCTCACTTCTGCAACTGCTGCTGCTGGACACAGACTTTGTGTCCTCCTTCTCCGAGAGCCGCTTGGGCTCGCTCCCGGCACGCATGCATGGCGCCGGGAGCGGAGCTCGTGACGGCGGTATGATTAATAAAACCAACTTAAAACCTTCACCAACGCTGCTTATTTTTTCATGCCGCTGCACTGGTGACCCCGAAGACGCACATGCTTTGTGTGACGCAACCTTCTGGTCTGGACATCCACGCTGAACCGGCCGAGGGACACAAGACTTCTCCTCCCTCTCACCGCTCCAACGCACCATGACCTGAAGGCAGAAAAGAACACGCTGCCAGTGAACGCTTCACTGGCGACCCCGAACATGCACATGTTTTGTGCAAAGCAACGTTCTGATCTGGACAGCTGCACTGGTGACCCGTTCTTCATGATGAGATCTGCACATCTGAGATCTGCTCATCCACGCTGGACCGGCCGCGCTCGCAGCTCCTCCACACGAGAGCGCAGGCACCTCGTCCCCTCTCCACGACGGCGTCCTCCATGGCCGGCGGAGAACGCAACACGTGGACCTGAACACACCACGGCCGAGCGGTGCCAAAGATCGTCTATTCCCTCCCACTGCTCCAACGCATCTGCACGAGCCTGAGGGACAAAAGATCGTCTATTTCCTTCCACCGCTCCAACGTACCATGGCCAAGCTGCAGCCACAGCTCAAACCTGGATTTTATCGGCGCCATCTGCGCCGATCTCCACCAAAATTCTGCACCCTGGTTCTCCTCTCCAGCTGGCCCACCCACGCACGAACCCCGGCACACGCACCGGGGAGTTACGAGGACGGCGCACCACGCACGGGGCAATAACGGCTACAGAGACCGCCATCGTCCTCTGCTGCTGCACATGCCCGAGAAAAACGGCCGATCGCCACCCTCGGAACCTTCAGGGCTGCCAGCTCACCTGAAGCAAGCACGCAGCTCGCCACTGGATTTTCTAATGGTCTCAGCCATGGCACATAAGGGATTTCAGCCGTCAGCTGTTCCCGGGGGCTTTAGGGCTGCGCCCGCACCTAAAGCCAACAAGCCAAGTCCCCCTGCTTCTTTTTTTCTTACAGCCGCTACGCAGCCTCGCCGCTCCTGTTTTCTTCATGGCCATGAGAGGAGTCAGAGACTAATTTTTCTTCTTGTGATCTCTGCACGTGCAACGGGACATCCCCTCGACGTTGCGGAGCAGCAAGCAATTTTTGCGCGGCTCGGACGATTTCACCGCCCCTGCCGGCACTTACTACCCCCCTCCCCCTCCGCCTGCAGTGAGCTTCTCCCACAGCTCGCTCCCATAGATGGATTATCGAGGTCTCGGCCCCCTGCCATGCCCTCTGGGGGGGAGCGTGTGGCGGGTTGATTCAACCCCCCCACAACACACAGGACAGTCAGCTCTCTTCTCTTGGTTTTTCCCGCTGCACTACTGAGATGTAATGTGCCATTCATGTATTGTGATGTAATGTGCCATGCATGTGTTGTGATGTAATGTGCCATTCATGTATTGTGATGTAATGTGCCATTCATGTATAGTGTTCATGCGTCCTGTCCTTACTGTGACCTAGAGACAGATCAATATGTAGATGTGCCTTGTAACCTCTTTGTCCTGCAAGCTGGAGCAGAGGACAGCAATCTGCCTATTGTTATGTAGGTCTTTCAAATGCAAATGTCTCATGCCTGTTCTGCAGTCCCTTTGATCGTACCAACTGCTGTGAATCCGCTTTGATGTATTGTCTGAGTTGGGTATAAATACTGCACAAGTTCTGTAACTCATTCTCTCAATCTCACTTCTGCAACTGCTGCTGCTGGACACAGACTTTGTGTCCTCCTTCTCTGAGAGCCGCTTGGGCTCGCTCCCGGCGCGCATGCACGGCGCCGGGAGCGGAGCTCGTGACGGCGGTATGATTAATAAAACCTGCTTAAAACCACAACATCGCTGCTTATTTTTTCATGCCGCTGCACTATCCCTCCGCTCCCTCCGGGAGGCCCACCAGCCTCAAATTATTCCGTCGCGAGCGGGATTCCAAGTCCAGGACGTTATCTTCCAGACGTTTCCATTTTAATTCCAGTGTTTGCAGATTAGTTTGTAGGCTGGTGACGTCATCTTCAGCGCTTGAAATCCGGAGCTCCGCCTGCGATACTTGTTCCATACAGTCGCTTATTTCCTTTCTCATTCCTTCTATCGCTGCTATAATTCCATCAAATTTAGACGAAAACTCTGTTCTCATGGAGCTGATGGCAGTGAGCACCGCGCTTGTCCCCTCCTCAGCAGCTCCCGCTCCGCCGCTGGCTACATCCTCCGCCATAGTCTCTGGAGTTTTCCCTGTTTCGCCCCGAGCGTGGAAGTGTGTTAGCTTGGGTTGTTTTGTCGAATTGCTTTTTCCTCCACCTAATTTCCCAGCCTTATTCTTTACCATATCCGCGCCTAAACGCTGGGATGGGTTTTTGTTCCAATTAAGAGAGTTTTAGTAAACTTTTTATTTTTAGGAGCAGAGCAGTGTGAAACACGTCTTCCTACGTGGCCGCCATAACCGGAAGTCCCATCAGGCCCCTTTTTAATTAAAAGATCTGATATGACCCTATCATCCTAACAAAGCACTACACTCCCAAAATGCAGGATTACTTGTAATACCTAGAATCTCCAAAAGTACAATGGGAGGCAGAGCCTTCAGTTATCAAGCTCCTCTCCTATAGAACCAGCTGCCAATCTGGATTCGGGAGTCAGACTCGATCTCTGTTTTTAAGAATAAGTTAAAACCTTCGTGGGATCAGGTGCCCCTGAACCCTCCCTTAGTTATGCTACTAATAGGTTTAGACAGCCGGGGGACCTCCAACAATGCACTGGGATTTACTCCTTTCTTCACTCTCAATGAAATATTTTTGCTGGTCATTAACATCTGTTTGTTCTCTCCCATAAATTGAGTCCCCACTGTACTGTTTGCTTTCTACATGTCTGTTCTTTTCTTCTTCTTCTCTATCCCCTCACCCCCCAGCCAGTCACAGCAGATGACTGCCCCTCTGTGAGCCTGGTTCTGCTGGAGGTTTCTTTCTGCTAAAAGGGAGTTTTTCCTCTCCACCGTCATGAAGTGCTTGCTCACAGGGGATCGCCTGATTGCTGGGGTCTTTCTGCAATTGTGGGGGTTTCCCCTACAGTTGAAAGTGCTATGAGATGACTGTTGTTGTGAAATGGTGCTATATAAATGAGGCGCCTGTCGGCTGCCGCGTCATTAGGGAGCGCTTAACATGAGCGCACCTTAATGTCAAGTAAAATTCCTCGTATGTGTAAAAACATGCTTGGCAATAAAGTTCATTCTGATTCTGATTCTGATAAATAAAGTTGAATTGAAATTTAATTTAATTGAACTCATACTGGACTTCAGAAAGAATAGACAGGACCCCCTCCTCCATAAATGGCGACCGCGTGTAAACCGTCCCCACCTTCAGGTTTTCCTGAGTACCCACATCTCCTCTGACCTCTCTTGGACTTGTGAACACCAAGGCCCTGATGAAGAAAGCCCAGCAGCGGCTGCACTTCCTCCGTGTCTTGAGGAAGAACAACCTGGACCAGAAGCTGCTGCTGGCCTTCTACCGCTACCTAGTGGAGAGCGTGCTCACCTACTGTCTGGGTGTGTGGTACGCCGGCTCCACGGCTGAGAACAGGAAGGCTGTGCAGAGGGTCATCAACACCGCCCCCAAAAAATCATTGGCAGCCCTCTGCCCTCCCTGGAGAACATCTCCAGATCTTCCTGTCTCAGAAAGACCAAGGCCATCACAGGAGACCCCTCACATCCCACCCACCAACTGTTTGATCTGCTTCCCTCTGGACGACAGTTCAGCTCAGTCAGGTCCCACACTTCTAGACTGACAAACAGTTTCTTCCCCTGGGCCATCCGAACTGCAAACAGTCAGAGGCCCCACCTCCCTCCCTACGAATGCTCACATGCACAGGACTGAGGACCTTTTCAATTATCACAATAACACACCTGTCTTTGTATTCCGGACTTTCATGTATATTATTGGCCCATCCGTGAAACCACAACTATGTATATTTTCCATAATCCTTGGGCCATTTTCCTCAATTGTGTGTTCTGCACTCCACACACTTATGTACATAGTTCCATCCGTGAAGCCACTACCATACCTGTGTATATTTCCAGAATCGTGGGCTGTTTAATCGCGTGTTCTGTTACCGTGTTTTATCTAATCCTTCTTTCTTACTTTATTGCACTGTAGCCTGGTGGAGCACCCACAACTTCGTTGTACTGTACAACTGTACAATGACAATAAAGCCTATTGTATTCTGTTCTATTCTGCGTAGCTTTCACTGTATGCTTTGGGTCATTGTCTTGCTGTAAAATAAATCTTCAGTTCTTGCAGACTGTAAACAGACTGTCTTCCAGGGTTTCCCTGCATTTTGCTCTTCACATTAGCCTTACAAGCCTTTCCAGGCCTGCTGCCGAGAAGCATTCCTATAGCATGATGCTACCACCACCATGCTTTATTGTGGGGATGGTGTGTTTGTGGTAAAGTTTGGTGTCTTCCAAACACAGCAGTTCATCTGATGTCCAAAAAGCTTCATTTTGGTCTCATCAGACCAAAGAACCTTCTTCCAGTTGGAGTCTCTCACATGCCTTTGAGTGAAATCTCAAGATTTTTCAGCATTGGCGTTCTCTTTTTCATTTTCCTGTAAAGCTTTGACCGGTGAAAAACGCAGGCGGCAGTTGTTGTATCAGAGTCTCTACCATCTAAACTGCTGAAGCATTTAATTTGCTCACAGTAGTGTTCACAGTAATTTGCTCACACTAGTCTCCTTGTTGGACTTCTTCCAATGATGGATTTATCTGAACTCCAATGATGTTGAGAGTTGTATTTTTTTTTTCCACAATATCTTTATTGAACCTTTTTTTTTTTTTTTAACAAACATGATACAAGCAATCAAACACTAACACTAAAGTACTACAAAAAAAAAAAAATGCACTAAAAACACCAACAACCACCAACAAAATCAAGTCTTCAACAATGCTCCTCTGTTTAGTCTAGACAATCCAATACATAAGTACACATATTATGTTCACCAGTTTGGAATTTACAAGGTCCACACACATCATTCACCTTCTTCTTCAAGAGTTATGTTTAAATTTTTTACATAATCAATAAAAGGTCTCCATATATTCTCAAACACAATTTCCTTTGATTTCAGTATATATGTTATTCTTTCTAATGGAAGGTTTGTTAACATCTGTCTTAACCACTGAGTCACATCTGGTCTATGAGTCTTTTTCCATAATAGTGCAATACATTTTTTGGCATTAAGCAAACTGAGGTCTGTGAATGTTCTTTCACTTTTATTAAAATTATGCTTTTCTGGGTACAGACCCAACAAAAACAGTTTAGGATTCAGTATGATTTGTTTTGAGATTATTTTTTCAATTGTTACCCTCACCTCTTCCCAAAACATTCTTATTAATCTACATTCCCATAAACAATGAAATAGGGTTCCTTTACTTTCCATGCATTTTGTGCATGTATCTGGTATATTTTTGTTATATCTATTTAACTCCTCCGGTGTAACATACATCCGCATTAACCATTTGAAATGTATCAATTTAAGGCGTGCATTTATTGATTTGGTTTGAGCTTCTGTACAAGCCAATTCCCATTGTTCCTCTGAAATTTCAATTTGCAGATCTTCTTTCCAGTAGTTTAATCTTTTCAGTGAATTTTCACTTGAAGATAGTGTCAATGAGTTATAAAACTCTGAAATAATACCCTTTCTTTTACTATCTTTCATCATCATTTTTTCCAAGGATGAATAAATAGGTCGAGTGAGAGCTTTATTTTGATTTGATCGAATAAAGTTTCTAAGTTGAAGATATTTAAAAAAATGTGTTCTATTGAGATTAAATTTGATCCTCAGCTCTTCAAAAGACATTATGTTGTCTGCACATGGCAAATATAAATCCTGAATCTTTTGTATCCCTTTTAAATTCCATACTTTAAATACAGCGTCCGCTCTCCCTGGTTTAAAATATTGATTACCCCATATTGGACTAAATTGTGACAATAACTGTGGTTCTTTTAAATAGTTTTTAGCTTCACACCATATTTTGATCATATGCTTTACAAATGGATTTTTAACTTGTTTTTGTAATTTTTTTGCCGAATCTGAGTATATGAATATGGGAAGAGGTAAAGGTAAATTGTATGATTCCATTTCAGTCCAGTGAGGGAGATCATTTGATTAAAAATAATATGTCATAGACCTCAGTTGTGCCGACCAATAATACAACATAAAATTTGGACATTTCAGACCTCCACGATCAAATGGTAAATATAATAAAGACAAACGTAATCTAGCCCTCCTGTTGTTCCATATAAATTCCACTAACTTTTTTTTTATTCTTGAGAATAGATCTAAAGGTGGTGATAAGGGAATGTATTGAAATAAATAAAGTATTTTAGGTAAAATATTACTTTTAAGTATATTGATTCTCCCGATCATCGACATTGGTAGTGACATCCATCTCTGAGTTAACTCATTGATATCTGACATTAAGGCTTCATAGTTGACGCTGGCGACTGATTCTAGCTTAGGCATAATTTGGATTCCTAAATATTTAAACTGATTTACAACATTGAATTGATTTACCTCAGGGGCTGGGTAATTTCTCTGGGTCTCATTTAGCATTAATATTGAAGATTTAGTTTTATTTATTTTATATCCTGATATTTCCCCAAAATTCTTTATTAAATTCAACAAGGTTGGAATTGATTTTTTTAGATTCGACATAAACAAAATTATATCATCGGCGTACAGGGAGATTTTATGTTCTGTTGGTCCAACTTTAATTCCATATATTTGTGAATGTAAACGTATCGCTATCGCTAAAGGTTCAATTGCCATAGTAAACAGTAAAGGTGAAAGTGGACAGCCTTGTCGACATCCTCTATTGATTTTTATTGGTTTTGAAATATTGTTATTTGTTAGGATTTCTGCTGTAGCATTATTGTATATTATTTGAACCCATTTTATGAAATTATTTCCAAGTCCAAACCTTTGTAGGACTTCAAAAAGAAAGGGCCATTCAACTCTATCAAAGGCCTTTTCGGCGTCCAATGATAGGAGAGCTGTATCCGGCGCTTCTTTATTAAAATAAATAATATTAAATAGTCTTCTTACATTATGGAAGCCTTGTCTACCCTTTATAAAGCCATTCTGATCTCGATTAATAATATTTGGTAAAATTTCTTGTATTCGTCTTGCTAAAATTTTACAGATTATCTTAAGGTCGGCGTTTAATAGGCTTATTGGTCTCATATTTTCACATTTATTAGAGGGCTTACCTGGTTTTGGCAGTAGTATAATTAAGGCATTATTTATGTATGATGGTAAATTATTATTTTGAAATGCTTCTAAAACCATTTCCAAAAAAGGTTTTATTAATTTATTCTTAAATTTTTTATAAAGGTCAACTGGAAGACCATCTGGTCCTGCACTTTTTCCTGATTTCATATTATCAATGGCTAGCCCAACTTCTTCTTGACTAATTTTAGACTCCAATATCTCCCTGTTTTCATTTGGAATACACGGTATAGATAGTTCGTTCAAAAACCCATTTAGTTTTGTTAAATCAGGTTCATTTTTGGTATATAATTTTTCATAGTGAGAGTTGTATTTTTTAAAATTATTTTTATCTATTCATTTTTGGGAAATTCTTGTCAAAAGAACCAAATTGTATTGACCACGATTCTATTTGTAATAATTAAATGCATTTCATTTATAGGCACTGTAAATTGTCAGTAGCTGAAAATAAACCAATCGTTGGTTTCATTTGTTCTGACTTTGTTGTTTTATTGATTTAAAGGTAAGATGGTAGTGAAGAATGTCTCTGGAGATACAGTTATAGGTAAGCTGCCCAAGTGTCCACACAGTGCCATATGTACTGTATCCATCAGGGGATGGAAAAAACGAAATACCTGAAGGTTGCTTTGCTTTTGCAGATGGTTCAAATAGTTTCCTTCAGGTTTCATCTCATCAAGGAAGCATTGACGTGTATGTGGGAGATGGAGGCAGCGCTGAGCTCCTCAGTCAGGAAGGTAAAACACAGAGGAATATTTACCTCATGAATCTCTTGACCTTCCCTACTGTGTGCTGGTCTGTCTTTTGTTCTTTTGTTTATTCCCCATTGTGCGTCTTAAATAGGAGCGGTGTGTGTGCGTGTGCCATCCACATTAAAGGCTGGGGTGGAGCTCCGTGGAGCGTCGGTGGATATAAGCCCAGAGGTTGTTCTGCACGGAGTAAAAAACAACACCACACAAGGCCAAACCACAGTTATGGGTAAGCTTTTTTATTTCCATTGCATCACTTTCCTGTGGCTTTGTTAATTAACTACACCCTCTAGCTAGATTTAAAAAAAAAAAATCTGTTCATACTCTGAACCGGTTATTTCTCTTCCCCTGTTCTGTGTTTTCCCTCAGGCTATGTGAATGCGGACTCTCAGGTTGAGCAGTGGGTTAAAGCTCGGGCAGACGGAGGCTCTGTCAGACTGAGGACACAAAGCTGGTTTGAGTCACTGAAGCTTGGGAGCTGATTTCTAGTGTCAGAGTTACAATTACTAAGATGGATTTTACTGCAGCTCTGCAAGACTAAATATTTCTAAATATTTAATTCTGTGCTCAGGATATACTGTTTCACAGTTTATATGCAGTACTATATCATTGTCTAAAATGTTCTGTTTGAAAAATGTCTGTACATACTGTACATCTGCTTAGATAGTAAACAAAATTAAATATCTGTGGATTTCTTTCCGTTTTGTTCTTGGTATTCTTACAGCATTGAACAACTGTCTAAAGTGTGAGTACTATAATAACAGGATGTAAAAGCAGTTAAAATATTTAGTTAAAAATATATTTTAAGATTGCAACCTATAATATTTTTGATTTAATAAATAAGGAAGTATATGAAAAGAAGAACTGGTAATATTTATATGAACCAACTGAACTGACTAACCTTAATTGCATTTTTATATCATTTTATTTGAAATTAACTCCTCCTACACTTTTATTCCAAACATTTTGAAACTTGGTACCAGGTTTTGATATACATTAATAAGATAAGATTGTGGAGAAAGGAGTAGGCGAGGCAACGAGGTGAACAACACAAGACTTTATTCTTTCTCCAACAAAACAGTATAACAAAAGCTCATCCTGGGCCTCTGTGCATCTCTCTTTTATATCTTTATTTCCATGCATTGAGGCCCGGAACTTCTGACCATAACGCATTATGTTTAGAACAAAGCCTGTGTGGCACCTTAACATGACATAACACTGGCACCACTCTCATACCCTTCTCCAGGGGCCCGGCATTTACTCCTCTCCCCGGGGGGTGCATAGTCCTTACTGTCCCGTCTGAACGCCCCGGTGACACCTCCTCTTTTGGTCCATTGCTCCCTGGGTGGAGAAGTTAAACACCGTACCCCCCCCCCCCCCCCCCAACACCCAGAATGGGCCTTACCCCCCCCCCCCCCCCCCCCGTCCTTTGGGCTTCAGCTGGCGCCCATAGCGGCTGTAGAAGGGGTCGCCAATCCAGTCAAACTGCCCTGCTGGTGGGGTGTACAGGAGGGCACATCAGTCTGTGGAGGGAAAAAGGGAGGGGGAGAAAACACATCAGCTTTGCGAGTGCCGGTCCCTGCTGAGGAATCACCAACCTGCAAAGCCACCAATGGTGGGCGTCCGCGCTGGGGAGCTTGGGCCAACACCACCTGCTCGTCTGCCAACACAAAAGTGGGCTTCAGCCTGTTGATGCAGACATTCTCCCTACGTCCCCCCAAGTCTAACACAAAATGTTTCGCCCCAGGTTCCAACACCCTGAACGGTCCGTCGTACGGTGGGCGCAGCAGGGTCCAGTGCGCATTGTGCCTGACAAAAACAAAACTGGCGTTCTGCAAGTTTTTTGGGACGAATGTGTGGGGAAAACAATGGTGGGCCGGGCCTGGTACGCTCACAGCCTCCGTATTGTGTAAAAATTGCATGGGCGGATCGGCCTCGGGTGCAGGGTTTTCTGGTTAAAACTCTCCGGGCAGCCGCAGCGGTTGAGAAAAAACAAGTTCTGCTGGGGAGGCTGGCAGATCCTCCTTTGGTGCTGAATGCAACCCTAAAAGAACCCAAGGCAGGCGGTCGACACAATTTGTGTCGACTCTGAGCTCTGAGCGTTGCTTTAAGCGACCTAGGAAAACGCTTGCATAACCCGTTAGCCTGGGGGTTGTATGTGGTAGTGCGGTGAATTTTGATCCCCAGGCTCTGAGCGATCGCAGACCAGAGTCCTAAAACGAATTGTGGACCTCTGTCGGATGTGATGTCCGATGGAGATCCAAATCATGCAACCCAAGCCGATAAAAAAGCAAGCACCACTTCCGCGGACGTGGTAGAAGCCAGCGGGACCACTTCAGGTCAGCACGTGGTGCGGTCCATGACTGTCAAAAGGTGCGTGAAACCTTGTGATGGTGGGAGGGGTCCCACCAAATCCACGTGGACGTGGTCAAACCTCCTAGCCGGGATTTGGATGGCTCAAGGGGAGCTCTGGTGTGCTTGTGCACTTTGGCTCGCTGGCACGCAATGCAAGCTGCAGCCCACTCTTTCACGTCTTTGCGCAAGCGTGGCCAGACGAATTTCACCCCCACTAGTTTCACCGAAGTGCGCACTCCCGGATGCGAAAGGGAGTGCAGCGACTCAAAAGCGTGACGGTGCCAAGAGCTCGGAACCACTGGGTGTCAGCGGCCGGTGGAGACATCGCAGTGCAAGGGAGGGCACCCTTCCTGCTCCACCCTGTTCTCCAGCCTTAACCCAATTTCTGCAGACTGGAGCACGCAATTCTCTATTGAATGTGCTGTACTTGCGTTCGTTGTTGCGCAAAGTCCGGCTAAAAAATCCGAGCGGCTGCCACGAACCTGTGACGCACTGCTCCACCACTGCCCCTATTTCAATGTCAGACACATCCGTTCTGAGTGCTATCCGTGCAGATGGATCTGGGTGGGCTAACAACGCGGCATTTGCAAGCGCTGTTTTGCCGTTAGTGAAAGCCTGGACTCGCTCGGGAGTCCAGTCGATGGCTTCCACGGCCTCCTTTTTTTTTTTTTTAAGCACGGCATACAACAGCTGCATCAGCTGGGCTGCCCGGGGAAGGAAACAGTTATAAAAATTAACCATTCCCAAAAACTCCTGTAGTACCCTCACTGTCTGTGGGTGCAGAAAGTCTGACACAGCACGCACTTTTTCCGGTAACGGGATCATGCCCTCCGGCAAAATGTGGTGGCCCAAAAAGTCAATCACTGGCACACCGAACTGGCACTTTGCTGGGTTAACTATCAGCCCGTGCGCTTCCAACCTCCGGAAAACTGTCTTGAGATTGGCGATTTGCTCCTCCTCAGACACGCTGGCTACCAGAATGTCATCTAAGTAGACAAAAACGAAGGACAAGTTGCAAAGCATTGCATCCATCATTCTCTGGAATGTCTGCGCCACACCTTTTAATCTGAATGGCATGCGTAAAAACTCGAAAAGGCCGAAAGGAGTTGTTACAGCTGTTTTTGGAATGTCTTCTTCGCACACTGGGACCTGGTGGTAACTGCGGACCAGATCTACTTTGGAAAAACACGCGCCCTGACCAGGTGTATGGAAAAATCCTGGATGTGTGGGATAGGCTAGCAATCGTGTTCCGTAGTGTTGTTCAAGCGCCGGGAATCGCTGCATGGTCGCCACGACCCGTTGGCTTTACGCACCATGTGTGACGGGAATGCCCATGGGCTGTTGGAGCACCTGACGATGCCCAACTGTTCCAAGTTGGCCAACTCCTCGCGCGTGCTGGCCAGTTTAGTTGTGCCCAGGCGCCGAGGTTGCGCAAATACCGGCAGCGAAATGTTCGACTCCGTGCTTCGTTATCGTAGTCGAAAACGTCGGGACCGTGAGTGCTGGGAACTGTGTGAGTAACTGTTGGTACTTACCCCCTGGAGCTATAACGTTGGCCAGTGTTGTTGACCCGGCTCCCCGAGCTGTACAGGGCAGAGAGGAAAAAGAGACAGCATCTACTAATCTCCTATACTACTAAGCATAACAACTGGTGCAGACCGGGACATATCACGGTTAAGGAACAGCACTGTAGCAAAGACATAGAGTTGCTAGCTGTTAGCATGCGGCCTACATATCTCCCGAGGGAATACTCACACGTGATCTGCATTGTTATTTATGCAAATCCGACGGCGAACGCTGGGACAGCGCGTGACGTCATCCACTCAGTAACTGGCAGGCTGCAGACAGAACACCCAGATGCTCTTCTCCTCATCTCAGGTGATTTCAACCATATTTCACTGTCCCCCATTCTACCCACGCTCACCCAGTATGTCATATGCCACATTAGAGACAGTAAAACACTGGACTTATTTTATGCAAATACTAAGGGGGCGTACACCTCATCACCACTCCTCCCACTCTGGAGATCGGCTCACAACTTGGTTCATCTACTGCCGGTGTACAAACTCCTAGTACACAGACAACCTCCGGTCATGCGCATGGTGAAGTTATGGTCTGAGGAGGCAATGGACGCGCTAAAGGACTGTTTTGAAATCACTGCCTGGGAGCAGCTCTGCGATCCACATGGTGAGGACATCGATGGCCTCACTCACACCATCACGGACTACATCGGCTTCTGTGTGGACAACACCGTACCCACCAAGACCATACGGTGTTGCTCGAACAACAAACCCTGGATCAACCCTGAGATAAAAACACTTCTGAGAGAGAAGAAGAGGATCTTCAGGTCAGGGAACAGGGAGATGCTGAAGTCCGTACAGAGGGAGCTGAGGAGGAAGATCAGAGAAGGCAAGGACAGCTTCAGGAAGAAGATGGAGGACAAGCTGCAACAGAGCGACATCGGCGGGGTCTGGAGAAACCTTAAAACCATCTCTGGGATCCAGAATACCTCCCCCCAGGCCACGGGGGGCAGGGAGTGGGCGAACAATCCAAACCTGTTTTTTAATAGGTTTGACCAATCGCCCTCCCCCCCCGACTGCACAACAACCACTGCTGCCTCTAAAGTCATCAAGACCTGCTGTCCACACCCCACTCCACCAACACCCCCCACTCCTAGCACACAGCCCCCCAACCTGACCCTCACTAAGACCCAGGTGAGGACGGAGCTGAGGAAGATCAAGGTGAGGAAGGCCTCGGGACCGGATGGCATCAGCGCGAAGCTCCTCAAGTCCTGTGCAGACCAGCTGTGTGGGATTGTGGAGCACATCTTCAACCTGAGCCTGAAGCTGGGGAGGGTACCACAGTTGTGGAAAACATCTTGTGTGGTACCTGTACCAAAGAGTTCCCACCCCAAAGATCTGAACAGCTACAGACCAGTGGCCCTGACGTCTCACATGATGAAGACCCTGGAGAGACTGCTCCTTGCTCACCTCCGCCCCCTGGTGGGACCAGTGATGGATCCTCTCCAGTTCGCCTACCAGCATGGCATTGGGGTGGAGGATGCAGTGATCTTCCTCCTTCACCGTTCTCTGTCCCACCTGGAGAAGCCCGGGAATGCGGTGAGGATCATGTTCTTTGACTTCTCCAGTGCTTTCAACACCATTCAACCGATGATCCTGAAGGACAAGCTGCTGTGCGCAGGGGTGGACCAGCACCTGTCATCATGGATCCTGGACTACCTCACTAACCGGCCACAGTTTGTGAGAACCCGAGATTGTGTGTCTGACACGATCATTGGTAGCACGGGGGCCCCCCAGGGAACGGTTTTGGCTCCCTTCCTGTTCACTCTTTATACTGCGGACTTCTCACACAACACAACACACTGCCATCTACAGAAGTTCTCTGACGACTCTGCGATCGTCGGCCTCATCTCCAATGGAGATGAAGCTGAGTACAGAGGACTTATCCAGGACTTCATGGACTGGTGCTATTGGAACTGCCTCCAGATCAACGCGAGGAAAACTAAGGAGCTGGTGGTGGACTGCTGCAGGCAAGGACAACCCCTCACAGCACCAGTAAACATACAGGGAACAGACATTGAGATGGTGACATCCTACAAGTACCTGGGTGTTCATCTGAACAATAAACTAGACTGGTCACACAATACCGACGCACTCTACAAGAAGGGACAGTGCAGGCTGTTCCTACTGAGGAGGCTCAGGTCTTTTGGTGTACAAGGGGCGCTGCTGAAGACATTCTACGACACGGTGGTGGCATCAGCCATCACTTTTGGAGTGGTCTGCTGGGGCAACGGCATTACAGCAGCTGATAGGAAAAGACTGAACAAACTGATCAAGAAAGCTAGATCTGTCCTGGGCAACGCCTTGACCCAGTGGAGGAGATAGGAGAGAGAAGGGTGATGGCTAAACTGTCATCTCTGCTGGAGTTCGAGTCCCACCCTATGCAGGACATATTGAACGCACTGAGGAGCTCATTTAGCAGTAGACTACATCATCCTAGGTGCGCAACCGAGAGGTTTCGCAGGTCCTTCCTACCTACGGCTGCCAGACTGTATAACCTAAGCAGGGCTGCTCGCAGAGATGGCAAAAAAACGTGACGACCTAATAGTATTGAATGCAAAAGACGCAAGAGACTTACACAAATGGTCCCCTCCAGTATACAACTAGGACAATATCAGTCGCTACGGAGGGTGACAATATGTATGGGTACATATTCATACTATGTAGGATAACTAAGTAGACGGTTATGCTGTTTATTCCATCTTGCTACAATGCTCCGCACTTTGTATATATATTTACAGTGGGGTAAAAAAGTATTTAGTCAGCCACTAATTGTGCAAGTTCTCCCACTTAAAAGATGAGAGAGGTCTCCAATTTTCATCATAGGTATACCTCAACTATGAGAGACAAAATAAGAAAAAAAAAATCCAGAAAATCACATTGAAGGATTTTTAATGAATTAATTGGTAAATTCCTCGGTAAAATAAGTATTTGGTCAATAACAAAAGTTCATCTCAATACTTTGTTATATACCCTTTGTTGGCAATGACAGAGGTCAAACATTTTCTGTAAGTTTTCACAAGGTTTTCACACACTGTTGCTGGTATTTTGACCCATTCCTCCATGCAGATCTCCTCTAGAGCAGTAATGTTTTGGGGCTGTCGCTGGGCAACACGGACTTTCAACTCCCTCCAAAGATTTTCTATGGGGTTGAGATCTGGAGACTGGCTAGGCCACTCCAGGACCTTGAAATGCTTCTTACGAAGCCACTCCTTCGTTGCCCGGGTGGTGTGTTTGGGATCATTGTCATGCTGAAAGACCCAGCCACGTTTCATCTTCAATGCCCTTGCTGATGGAAGAAGGAGGTTTTCACTTAAAATCTCACGATACATGGCCCCATTCATTCTTTCCTTTACACGGATCAGTCGTCCTGGTCCCTTTGCAGAAAAACAGCCCCAAAGTATGATGTTTCCACCCCCATACTTCACAGTAGGTATGGTGTTCTTTCTCCTCCAAACACGACAAGTTGAGTTTTTACCAAAAAGTTCTATTTTGGTTTCATCTGACCATATGACATTCTCCCAATCCTCTTCTGGATCATCCAAATGCTCTCTAGCAAACTTCAGACGGGCCTGGACATGTACTGGCTTAAGCAGGGGGACACGTCTGGCACTGCAGGATTTGAGTCCCTGGCGGCGTAGTGTGTTTCTGATGTAGCCTTTGTTACTTTGGTCCCAGCTCTCTGCAGGTCATTCACTAGGTCCCCCCATGTGGTTCTGGGATTTTTGCTCACCATTCTCGTGATCATTTTGACCCCACGGGGTGAGATCTTGCGTGGAGCCCCAGATGGAGGGAGATTATCAGTGGTCTTGTATGTCTTCCATTTTCTAATAATTGCTCCCACAGTTGATTTCTTCATACCAAGCTGCTTACCTATTGCAGATTCAGTCTTCCCAGCCTGGTGCAGGTCTACAGTTTTGTTTCTGGTGTCCTTTGACAGCTCTTTGGTCTTGGCCATAGTGGAGTTTGGAGTCTGACTGTTTGAGGTTGTGGACAGGTGTCTTTTATACTGATAACCAGTTCAAACAGGTGCCATTAATACAGGTAACGAGTGGAGGACAGAGGAGCCTCTTAAAGAAGAAGTTACAGGATTGTGAGAGCCAGAAATCTTGCTTGTTTGTAGGTGACCAAATACTTATTTTACTGAGGAATTTACCAATTAATTCATTAAAAATCCTTCAATGTGATTTTCTGGATTTTTTTTTCTCATTTTGTCTCTCATAGTTGAGGTATACCTATGATGAAAATTGGAGACCTCTCTCATCTTTTAAGTGGGAGAACTTGCACAATTGGTGTCTGACTAAATACTTTTTTGCCCCACTGTATATATTTATGTGTACGTATGTATATCCACTGCTCTTATTTATA
This sequence comes from Pholidichthys leucotaenia, assembly GCA_020510985.1. Taxonomy (NCBI): domain Eukaryota; kingdom Metazoa; phylum Chordata; class Actinopteri; order Cichliformes; family Pholidichthyidae; genus Pholidichthys; species Pholidichthys leucotaenia. Next base: position 117,985,574 of record CM035840.1, read on the forward strand.
TTTTTCGTATCTTCTTAATTATTGCTCTGAGTGTTGCTATCCCTGTGCTGTTGCAATCCTGGAATTTCCCCATTGTGGGACTAATAAAGGCTTACCTTATCTTATATCACCCCGTTCCTGCATCTCCTGGTGTCTGTTCCAGCTACCACCAACAGCTCCTCGACCTCGCTGGAGTCCCTCCTGGATGGCGGTGTTGCTGCATTCATGCTGAGCATTCTGGTTGCTAAAATGATGTGATCCGCTTCCTGCGCCAGTGCGCGGTAGTCCATCACCAGCAATGGCGAGTTGGCCAGGATCGCCCTCGCTGCACCCGGCAGGTTCCTGAGGAACAGGTGGGCAAACAGGAAAGACTCGTCATTTCTGCCCATCAGTGCCAACATGCTCTCTATTAGCTCTACGGCTGATCTGTCCCCCAACTCTGAACGTGTTAGGAGTCTCTCCGCCCTTTCACTGTCTGAAAGGGTAGAGCGCTGGAGAAGCATCCTCTTGAGCACCTTGTATTTCCCTCGGGCTGGCGGCTCCTGGAGCAGGCTTGCCACCTGTTGCGTAGCACGCGTGTCCAGCGCCGCGACCACGTAGTAGTACCTTGTGTCATCTGTTGTTATCCCGCGGAGTGTGAACTGGGCTTCTATGTGCAAAAACCACGCTGTCAGGTCATGAAGCCAGAAGTTCGGGAGCTTGACTGAAACAGCACACACGGTGTTGATGCTCTCCCTCCGGGGCTATGCTCGTCTTGCTCTCCATGGCACATCTTGGGGTCACCAGTGCGGAGAAAGGAATAGGCAAGGCAACGAGCTGAACAACTCAAGACTTTATTCTTTCTCCAACAAAACAGTATATCAAAAGCTCATCCCGGGCCTCTGTGCATCCCTCTTTTATATCTTTATTTCCATGCATCGAGGCCCGGAACTTCCGACCATAACACATTATGTTTAGAACAAAGCCTGTGTGGCACATTAACATGACATAACACCGGCGCCGCCCTCATTCCCTTCTCCAGGGGCCCAGCATTTACTCCTCTCCCCGGGGGGCGCATAGTCCTTACTGTCCCGTCTGAACCCCCCGATAACACCTCCTCTTTTGGTCCATTGTTCCCTGGGTGGAGAAGTCTAAACACCGTGCCCCCACAAGATAAACCTTTACTAGTTCCACAATGAGGAAATTCCAGGATTACAGCAGCACAGGGCTAGCAGCACTCAGAGCAATAGTTAACCTCTTGCACTCCGGGATACCACGGGCGGTCACGTCTCTGCGTCCTAGGGCGCACTGAAAAAAAAAAAAGCTGCAGACACAGCCGTGAACAGAAAGCCAAAGGAGTGCTTTGATTGGTTTAGATTTGATTGACCTCTCATTCGACTAATAAGAGCCTTGAATTGGGTTTCTGAAACCTTGAAGAACCAATGACTGAAAACCTAGCAAGAAGGACCCGCCTACCAACGGCTGCGAATACAGCGAGCCAATTGAAGCAGAGAACTTTGACAATTGAAAGCGTACGTCCCGTGCGTAAAATCTGTTTTGTGTAAGCCGCTGGGTGACACACACGCGTTCGCCAGTCTTTTTTTCTTACTGCTGTTCTTATTTGTTTTGAAAAATCGTTTGCCAAAACCGCAATCATGGAAGCGCAAAACCGCAATAATGGAATCATGGTTTGACCGGATCGCGTGACCAGAACCACAAGTCCATAACAAGCGGACCAGCGTCATGTTCGTCTGACAATGAGGAAGAGAAGTTCGCCAGCGACACTACTGTTGTGGACAGGTAAGTGTTATAAGCTAAATTATTCTTTATCCCTGAAAATTGTAATCAGAATGACTTTTGACCGATCGGTAAATTACAACTGTGCGTGTTCGCAACATGACGGACTGCGGCGCACGCGTCCGGACCGTGAACGCCCCCCCCCCACTCTTCTGTAGTGGATTGCAGATATTATTGCAGATATTTTAGTACAACTGCGCGGTGCACCGTCCCCGCAGTCTGTCATGTAGTGATGGGCGATGTCCGTCCTCTGTAGCGGGGGGGGGGGGAGTTGTTATCTTCTACATTACAGATATTTTAGTATAATTTTTAGTGCACTGTAGGTTATTTTTTCTTGTGGGAAAAAAAAAAAAGCCACACATTTTTTACGTGGCATGCTTCTTTGTGTGTGGGGGCTTGTTTGTTCATTCATGAATGAATAAACAATCCCCCCCCCACACACACACACAGCCCTTCAGCTTTCATTAGAGCCCAAGATGAAGCTTCTATATTGAATCATTCAAAAGTTAGACGTTTTTCCAAACAGAACTAGTTAGCCAAAAGCAGTAAATGAATATACACATGTACTCAAATAGATACAGTGCAGGAGCACTGCATCTAGATGGTATAAACAGCATTACCGTTTGTTAAGTTACCCTGCAGAATATGTGCATGTACCCAGACAGTATATTTTGTATTTGAATCAACAGTGTTGTTGTCACCCTCAGCAATGATTGATATTGTCCTAGTTGTATAATTGAGGGGATGATTTATTGTGCAAAGCTGTTACGTTTCGTACATTCAGTACAACCTCTACGAGTAGCCCTGGTTAGGTTATAAAGGCTGACAGCCATAGGTAGGAAGAACATGGAGAACCTCTCTGTTGTGCACCTAGGATGGCACAGCCTACTGCTAAATGAGCTCCTCAGTGTGTTCAGCGTGTCCTGCATGGGGTGGGACTCGGACTCCAGCAGAGTGACAGCTTAGCCACCATCCTGGCGCAGTGGTTAGCACTGCACCAGCACAGCAACTCACCCTTGGCCATGGGATCCCTGGTTTGATCCCAGCCCCTGGCCAACAGTGATCTGTGTGGAGTTTGCATGTTCTCCCCGTATCTGCGTGGGTTTACTCCGGGATTTCTCCGGTTTCCTCCCACAGGCCAAAAGCATGCAGGTTAGGTTAATTGGAGACTCTAAAGTGGTCCTAGGTGTGAATGTGTGTGTGAATGGTTAAGGGATAGCGCCGTACCGTGGCTGCTTCATCCATCCAGGTGGATGCCCTCAATTTCCCCTCTGGGGATCAATAAAGTATACAAAATCAAAAAAAAAAAATCCTCCTCTCTCCTATTTCCTCCACTGGGTCGAGGTGTCGCTCCAGAACAGAGCTAGCTTTTTTGATCACTCTGTTCAGTCTCTTCCTGTCAGCTTCCGTGATGCTACTGCCCCAGCAGACCACTCCAAATGTGATGGCTGATGCCACCACCGAATCATAGAAGGTCTTCAGGAGTGCCCCTTGCACTCCAAAAGACCTGAGTCTCCTCAGGAGGAACAGCCTGCGCTGCCCCTTCTTGTAGAGCGCATTGGTGTTGTGTGACCAGTCCAGTTTATTGTTCAGGAGAACACCCAGGTACTTGTAAGATGTCACCATCTCAATGTCTGTTCCCTGGACATTTACTTGTGCCTCGCCTGCAACAGTCCAACACCAGTTCCTTAGTTTTCCTCGCATTGATCTGAAAGCAGTTCCATTGGCACCAGTCCACAAAGTCCTGGATAAGTCCTCTGTACTCTGCCTCATCTCCGTCAGAGATGAGGCCGACGATCGCAGAGTTGTCAGAGAACTTCTGTCAATGGCAGTGTGATGTGTTGTGTGAAAAGTCAGCAGTGTAGAGGGTGAACAGGAAGGGAGCCAGAACTGTTCCCTGGGGGGGGCCCATACTGCAGATGATGGTATCAGACACAGTCCTGGGTTCTCACAAACTGTGGTCAGCTTGTGAGGCAGTCCAGGATCCATGATGACAGGTGCTGATCCACCCCTGTGCACAGTAGCTTGTCCCTCAGGATCACTGGTTGGATGGTGTTGAAAGCACTGAAGAAATCCAAGAACATGATCCTTGCAGTGCTCCCAGGCTTCTCCAGGTGGGACTGGGAACGGTGTAGGAGGAAGATCACTGCATCCTCCACCCCAATGCCATGCTGGTAGGTAAACTGAAATGGATCCATCGCTGGCCCTACCAGGGGGTGGAGGTGGGTGAGGAGCAGCCTCTCTAGGGTCTTCATTCGGTGTGATGTGAGTGCCACTGGTCTATAGCTGATCAGGTCCTTGGGGTGAGGAGTCTTCGGTATGGGTACTACACAGGATGTTTTCTATAGCTGTGGTACTCTCCCCAGCTTCAGGCTCAGGCTGAAATGCTCCACAATCCCACACAGCTGGTCTGCGCAGGACTTGAGGAGCCTAGGGCTGATACTGTTTGGACCCGGAGCCTTCCTCGCCTTGATCTTCCTCAGCTCAGCTCTCATCTGGGACTTAGTGAGGGTCAGGTTGGGGAAGGGGGGCTGTGTGCTGGGAGGAGGGGGGTGTTGGGGGGAGGCTGTGGACAGTGGGACTAGAAGAAGGTGGAGGCAGCAGTGGTTGGTGGGCAGGTGGAGAAGAGGGCAGTTGGTCAAACCTGTTAAAAAACAGGTTCAGGTTGTTCACCCGTTCCCTACCCCCCGTGGCCTGGGAGGAGGTATTCTGGTGCCCAGAGATGGTTTTGAGGCTTCTCCAGACACCGCTGATGTCACTCTGTTGCAGCTTGTCCTCCATCTTCTTCCTGTAGCTGTCCTTCCCCTCTCTGATCTTCCTCCTTAGCTCCCTCTGTACGGACTTCAGCTCCTCCTTGTTTCCCGACCAGAAGATCCTTTTCTTCTCCTTCAGCAGTGACTTTATCTCAGGGTTGATCCAGGGTTTGTTGTTTGCGATTGGTCTTGGTGGGTACGGTGTTGTCCACACAGAAGTTGATGTAGTCTGTGATGGTGTGTGTGAGGCTGTCAATGTCCTCACCATGTGGATCACAAAGCTGCTCCCATGCAGTGGATTCAAAACAGTCCTTCAGAGTGTCCTCCGCCTCCTCAGACCATATTTTCACTGTGTGGGTAACAGGAGGTTGTCTGTGTACCAGGGGTTTGTACACAGGCAGGAGGTGAACCAAGTTATGGTCCAATCTTCTGAGGGGGGCAAGTAGCGATGAGGTGTAAGTCTCCTTGGTGTTTGCATAAAATATGTCCAGTGTTTTATTGTCTCTGGTGTGGCATGTGACATACTCGGTGAAAGTGGGCAGAATGGAGGACAGTGAGGTATGGTTGAAATCACCAGAGATGAGGAGGAGAGCATTTGGGTGTTATGTCTGCAGCCTGCTGGTGACTGACTGGATGATGTCACACACTGCCTCAGCGCTCTCACAGGGGGGTACAGAAATAACAATGCTGACGACATGTGAAAATTCTCTGGGGAGGTATGCTGGTGTTCTGCCATTTTACCATACTTCATCAGACTACCATACCCTGGATTACTGCGCACGCATGCGTAATAACAGGAAATACGCTTCTGCTCATCATTTCAGCATACAATACAGCTGATGGAAACAGCTGACTGAAGGTAAGTGATGTGCATGCGTGTAACAGGAAAGGGGCTAGACGCTGATCCAAAAACGTGGCGTGATTTTGCAGCATTATCCGTCTACGGTCTATTTCTGACGGAAGGTAAACTGTTAGTGCTATATTTGCAGTGCAACTTTATATAATAATATGGAGTTGCACAATATTAATTTTGTTGCTGCAGTGCATCTCTTATATAGTCAGGCTGCAGTTAACTTAAAAAAATCCCATTGTACTGGCGAAAATGGTGGACAGTCCATGTCTGTGTACTGAACTAAATTTGCCATGTTTTATTAAATGTTATGTTCCTTTGTCTTAATGCATTGCAGTTGTACTGTATGAAAGTCTAGTTATTTTGTAGTTTTCTGTAGTTATTTCTCGTGAGTGCAGCAAGGTCCTGAGAGCTTACGAAGGGGTGGGGTGGGGGGTTCATAGTGGTCAAATTTGACCAAATGTGGTTTATTTTTCAACATAGTCTCCCCTTTGGTCCACACACTGCTTCCATTGGTGTTGCAGTGCTTGGATCCCTGCGGTTGAAAAACAAACCACATTTGGTCAAATTTGACCACTATAAACTTTTCAGCCCCCCTCCCCCCCATAAGATGGTAACCATATTGTTTTATTTAAAGCTAGGACCCGCCACTCTATTTTAATGTAATATAGCCTAAATGCTCTGGTATATCTTTTTGTCCTTATGTTAGGCTGTATTATAGTCAGATGAGTTCATCCAGTTCGTTTTAAAAATTAAGTTTTATCATTTTTTAAAAAAAATTGTTCTGTGTATCCACAACCATGGAAAAAAAGTGGCAGAAGATTTTCAATTTCCTTTCCAAGGGGTCATACTCACCAGAGCTGAATAATGGACAGAGGCAAACCCTTAGAAAATACTGTTCTAAATTCAACATTCATGGTCAGTATTTAACGTTCAGAATTAATTACTATGATGTTGACAATGCTATTTGTATATTAATATTTTGATGGTTACCCTAACCCCAAGATGGCGAACTATTCTTCAAGGGCCATTGAAGAGTAATAACGTCAAAGGAGGAGGCCCTGAATCTTTTTAAGGAATTTCATGCCTCACCAATTGGAGGACACATTAGTATCCTGGAAACAAGAACTGCCATGTGTTTAAGGTTTGACTGGTATGGCATGACAGCAGATATAGAAAAATGGGTATGCAGTTGTTTGTATATCATTAAACATAAATGTACATATCTCTGTATGAAACTAAACAGTTATTTTCAAGGTGTCTGAATGTCACCTGTGCCAAAGGGTGGGACCACCGCTGAGTGCAGTTAAAAAGCTGGAATGCATTAAGGTGACCAACTATTGCAATGCACTATATTAATTCACTGTAGTGTTAGCTCAGGGTAATTAAATATTACTGTACACTACTGTTCAAAAGTTTGGGGTCACCCAGACAATTATTTTGTGTTTTCCATGAAAAGTCACACTTATTTACCACCATGAGTTGTAAAATGAATAGAAAATATAGTCAAGACATTGACAAGGTTAGAAATAATGATTTGTATTTGAAATAAATAATTTTTTCCTTCAAACTTTGCTTTCGTCAAAGAATCCTCCATTTGCAGCAATTACAGCATTGCAGACCTAACATGATTGCACAAGGGTTTTCTAATCATCCATTAGCCTTCTGACGCAATGAGCAAACACATTGTACCATTAGAACACCGGAGTGATAGTTGCTGGAAATGGGCCTCTATACACCTATGTAGATATTGCACCAAAAACCAGATATTTGCAGCTATAATAGTCATTTACCACATTAGCAATGTATAGAGTGTATTTCTGATTAGTTTAAAGTTATCTTCATTGAAAAAAAGTGCTTTTCTTTCAAAAATAAGGAAATTTCTAAGTGACCCCAAACTTTTGAACGGTAGTGTATATCACTGGCAGGTATCTGCTGTTTGGGAGCTGGCTGGAATTGACCTCACAGGTCCATTTCCAAAGACATCCTCTGGGTTCCAATACATTTTAACAGTCACAAATTACATTTCTAAGTAGGTGGAGGCCTTCCCTCTACAAAGACTGCAGTGGAAGTGGCGAAAAACCTCTGCAAACTTATTTACAGACATGGCTGTCCCCAGCACATTCTCTCAGACCAAGGAGTTTGTAAATCAGGTAAGCTGTGCTGGATACATGTAATAATTATGAGAAGTCTGTTTGTGACATCTTGACTTTATGCAGAATGTAACTGTAATGTGTTTATTTTTTCATTAAGATTAACAGCAAGCTCTGCGAACTGCTCTTCACTGAGAGAAGTGTAACTGCTGCCTACCACCCACAGACAAACGGTCTAGATGAGAAGACCAACAACAACATCAAACGGTAAGAATGAGATGGCATTTGTTGTGTTCTGAAGGAATGAAAAACTACTTGTAGTATGGTTAATTTTTTATTTAGCTCTCACAGCGAACACAATGTACAGCCTTAACATTTGTGTTTGTGATAATTGTGTAACATCAGATTATGTTAAATTTGGGTAGTTTTTGTCTTGAAATACGCTCATCTCTATTAAAAGTAGAACTTTGTGTGTCCATACATTATGAGAATTAATCTATTTTTAAAATAGTTGATCCAATTTCCCATATTATTAATGCAAAGCCATTTTAAATTATGCTTCCTAGAGCACTTCAAAAGCTGGTGAATAGGCAGCAGGATGATTGGGACATATACCTTGATGCAACACTTTTTTCACTCCTATCTAAAGTTCACACCACCACAACATTCTCTCCATTTTTCTTGATGTATGGAAGAGAGGCAAGGTTCCCCTCAGAAGTGCCTGTTGAAATGCCGGTGAGTGTCCCTCTCTCTGGCTGTTTGTTTCTCTTAAAACAAAGGGGGAAAAAAATCAAATTTTGACTGAGCAACATACTAGTGTATGATTTATATATTGGTGTTCAGCCTAAAGAGTAATTTGGTTTTGCTCATATCACCCAGCCCTATTTGAAGTGTAAAGTTAACTGGGTATTGTATGCACCTCTGTAGGTATGTTTCTGTATGTAATATTGTATAATGGTGCATGTGTAGAAGAGCTTGAAATGATGAGGCGATTTGATATATAAACCAAAGTTTAATTATCAGCTCTCCTAACAAGTCTCATCTGGTGCAGAGGTAGCAGAAGGAAAAGAGGCCGAATATCTCCGGCTCACTGACTTTATACTTGTATCCGTTAGTGAGGCTCTGAGGGCAGCCTTTAAAGACCTGTGAAAACGCTCGCATAACCCATTAGCCTGAGGGTGATAAGCGGTGGTGCGGTGAATTGTTGCCCCTAAGCTGCTGGACATGGCTGGCCAAAGCTCTGAGACAAATTGAGGCCCCCTATCGGACATGATGTCCGATGGGACGCCGAAACGTGCTACCCAGTTTGTCAAAAAGACGCGAGCGACTTCCTCCGCTGTGGTTGCCGCTAGAGGGACTGCCTCTGGCCAGCGTGTGGTGCGGTCTATCATCGTTAACAGGTGTGTGAAACCTTGGGAGGAAGGTAGTGGCCCCACGAGGTCGACATGAACGTGGTCGAACCTTCTAGCAGGGATTGGAAAAGGCTCCAGAGGGGCTTTTGTGTGTCTGTGTATTTTGGCGCGCTGACAAGAAATGCAAGTTTTTGCCCATTCTTTTACGTTTTTGCGCAGGCCTGGCCACACAAACTTTTCGGCGACCATTTTAACCGAGGCGCACACACCTGGGTGCGCGAGGGAGTGAATTGCGTCGAAAATACAGCGGCACCATGTAGCTGGTACTAACGGGCGAGGTCGGCCGGTTGAAACATCGCATATTAGGGGGGACACGCCGTCGCGTAAACCCTTTTTCTCCAGCCTTAACCCTGTTGGTCCAGACAGGAGTGCGCGCACGTCCGCGTCACTGCTTTGTTCCTCTGCCATGGCTGCATAATCTATCCCTGCATGGATAGGTGCTGCGTATGTGTCTGCGTTAGTGAAGAGTTCTGCTGCTGAGGCAGTATAATCTGTCTCCTCGCGCTCTGGTGATGTCACAGCGCGAGAGAGGCAGTCTGCTACCACGTTAAGTTTGCCTGCCACGTGTCGAATGTCTGTGGTGAACTCTGAAATCGCAGCCAGCTGTCTTTGTTGCCTGCCTGACCATGGTTCTGAAATTTTAGCCATAGCAAAGGTGAGCGGTTTATGGTCTACAAAAGCCGTGAAACTCCGCCCTTCTAGCCAGAACTGGAAGTGGCGGATGGATAAATGAAGCACTAGCAGCTCCCTGTCAAAAGTGCTGTATTTACGCTCAGTTTGGTTTTGCGATTTGCTAAAGAATGCTAAAGGTTGCCAGATCCCGCTGACATGTTGTTCTACAACTGCCCCTATAGCCAGGTCCGAAGCGTCTGTGGTTAGCGTGATGCGGGCCGAGGGATCTGGGTGAACTAACAATGTGGCGTTAGCTAGAGCGCTCTTTACTTCCGCGAAGGCGTGTTCGCGCTCCGGGGTCCATTCGACCGCGTTGGAAGCTTTCTTTTTTTTGAGCGCGTCATATAGGGGCTGCATGAGCTGAGCTGCGTGGGGGAGGAAACGGTTGTAAAAATTAACCATTCCTAAAAATTCTTGTAGCGATTTGACCGTCTGTGGCCGTGGGAAACTTTTTATCGTGTGAACTTTGTCTGGAAGTGGAACTGCCCCCTTCGGAGAGACTTTGTGTCCTAAAAAATCAATTTGTGACACGCCGAATTTGCATTTGGCTGGATTGATTATTAGCCCGTGCTCTTCTAGCCTCTGAAAAACCGTAGTGAGGTGCTGCTCGTGTTCTTCCTCAGACGAGCTGGCTACCAGCATGTCGTCGAGGTAGACGAAGACAAAAGGAAGGTCGCGTAAGACCGCGTCCATCATTCGTTGAAAAGTTTGAGCAGCGCCTTTGAGGCCGAAAGGCATTCGCAGAAATTCAAAAAGGCCGAAAGGGGTTATTACAGCTGTTTTAGGAATGTCCTCCGCTCGGACTGGGACTTGATGATAACCGCGGACTAAGTCTATTTTTGAAAAAATGCGCGCACCCGCCAGATGTAGTGAAAAATCTTGAATGTGAGGAATTGGGTAGCGGTCATGCGCTGTCGCATTGTTTAATCTGCGGTAATCGCCGCACGGTCTCCAAGAACCGTCGGATTTCGGAACCATGTGAAGTGGTGAGGCCCAAGGGCTCTTCGAGCGTCTAACAATGCCTAATTTTTCAAGGGTAGTAAACTCATCCCGAGCTATGGTGAGTTTGGCCGCGTCTAAGCGGCGAGCTTTGGCAAATACGGGTGGGCCCGTTGTGGGAATAAAGTGTTCAACCCCGTGTTTAGCCACAGTGGCTGAGAATTTGGGAATTGTGAGTGCTGGAAATTGGGTGAGGAGTTGCTCAAACTTACCTCCTGCCGTGGTGACGTTAGCCTGCACAGGTGGTGGAGAAACTCGAGCTGAGCATGGAATAGAAGCAAAGGACAGTGCATTAACCAAGCGCCTGTTTGCTAGTCCACTAATAACCCATGTGCACACAAAAAATCTGCGCCTAACAAGTTAAAACTCACCGCCGCTACAACAAATGTCCATCTGTAGTTGCGGCCGTGGATGTGGAGGTGCAGGCTCTTTTCACCGAAAGTGTCGATGTTAGAGCCGTTGGCTGCCACCGCTCCGTAGCCCCGGGTGCCCATGGCTCGATCTGCGTGGGAGGGCGTGACGAAACTCAGCTGAGCTCCTGTGTCAATGAGGAACTGCTTGCCGGTGTGTCCATCCGTCACATACAACAGCTTATTCTTCTCGCCGAGAACCGCTGCCGTTAACGGCTCTCGGCTTTGCCGTTTAAATTTGCAGGGGGGAACACATTTGTGAGCCTCTTCGGCGAAACGGTGGTGATAATAACAGACGTCGCTCCGTCTGTTACGTTTTGGCCGTGTTGCTGTCACCGCGGGCTGGATCTGCTCAGTGGGTTGTGGCTCTTCGTGGTTCTGGGCATCAGCGTTGAGGTCTGCGGATGCTGCTGTGGGTGTCTGCTCCTTGCAGGTGTTGACGAGCCGTTGAGCTTCGTTGGCGAGCACGCGGAAGTCTTGCTGGGTGCTGCATCTCATATTGGTGAGTGTCCCTCTCATGTGTGGCGGCAGCGTGCTGAGGAATATGAATTGGAGGAGGAAGTTGTCGTTGTCCTCTTCTTTAAGCTGCAGCAAATCCTCCACGAGGGCTTTAGGTTTGCACCCTTTGTGGCCGTAGACCGCCAGGATCTTCTCGGCTCTCTCTTCAGCTGAGGGGACGTAATTTGCCACGATGGTTGCTTTCAGTATTTCATATTTGTCTTGGGCCGGCGGCCGCCGGATCATGCTCCGCACACACCTCGAAGTGGCGGTGTCGAGTTTGGAGACGATATGATAGAATTTCGTATCGTCAGCCGTGATGCCCGCCAGTGCAAACTGGGCTTCAGCTTGCTGAAACCACGAGGCGGGGTCTTCTTGCCAGAAGTCTGGCAGCTTGACAGCGACGGCATTCGTGTATACCATCACTGCTGTGTCCGCAGGGTGAGAGTGCCTTGCTTCGGCTCTCACAGCGGTGCTGGTGCTCGGTTGAGCCCTCTCAATCCCTTCTGCTGGGGGGAAAAGTCGTCCATCTATTCCCCCGTCTGCGTGGTCGCTGGCGTCTGCCTGGGTCGCCACGGATGAGTCGATTGCGGGGGAACACCTCAGGTCCATACTCGCGTCAGGGGTCACCAGTGTAGAAGAGCTTGAAATGATGAGGCAATTTGATATATAAACCAAAGTTTAATTATCAGCTCTCCTAACAAGTCTCATCTGGTGCAGAGGTAGCAGAAGGAAAAGAGGCCGAATATCTCCGGCTCACTGACTTTATACTTGCACATAACAAAAGACATGCATAACAAAGGCTGACATCCCTCATTATCTTAATCCCCCCATTGTCTTGGTATTTCCTCTCCTCGCCCAGGGGGTGAGGGTAGCTCCTCCGGTCTCCACCGCAGTGTCTGGGAACGTCTTTGTTCTTCACTTGGCGGTTGAGAGCCTTTGTCCTTTCAGAGGTGTGAAGTTGCTTTACATATGTAATTACCAAACATTTCCACATGCTTCAACATATGTAGGTTATGGAATATATGATTAATATAGCCCACACATGCAGTATATTGCAAAAATCATTATCTATTTCTCCCACATACAGACGTGGACAAAATTGTTGGTACCCCTCTGTTAATGAAAGAAAAACCCACAATGGTCACAGAAATAACTTGAATCTGACAAAAGTGGTAATAAATAAAAATTCTATGAAAATTAACTATTGAAAATCAGACAATGCTTTTGAATTGTGGTTCAACAGAATTATTTTAAAAAACAAACTCATGAAACAGGCCTGGAAAAAATGATGGTACCCTTAATATTTTGTTGCACAACCTTTTGAGGCAATCACTGCAATCAAATGATTTCTGTAACTGTCAATGAGACTTCTGCACCTCTCAGCAGGTATTTTGGCCCACTCCTCATGAGCAAACTGCTCCAGTTGTCTCAGGTTTGAAGGGTGCCTTCTCCAAACGCCATGTTTCAGCTCCTTCCACAGATGTTCAATAGAATTTAGATCAGGGCTCATAGAAGGCCACTTTAGAATAGTCCAATGTTTCGCTCTTAGCCATTCTTGGGTGTTTTTAGCTGTGTTTTGGGTCATTATCCTGTTGCAAGACCCATGACCTGCGACTGAGACCAAGCTGTCTGACACTGGGCAGCACATTTCTCTCTAGAATACCTTGATAGTCTTGAGATTTCATTGTACCCTGCACAGATTCAAGACACCCTGTGCCAGATGCAGCAAAGCAGCCCCAGAACATAACAGAACCTCCTCCATGTTTCACAGTAGGGACAGTGTTCTTTTCTTGGTATGCTTCATTTTTGCGTCTGTGAACACAGAGCTGATGTGCCTTGCCAAAAAGTTGCAGTTTTGTCTCGTCTGTCCATAGGACATTCTCCCAGAAGCTTTGTGGCTTGTCAACATGCAGTCTGGCAAATTCCAGTCTGGCATTTTAATGATTTGTTTTCAACAGTGGTGTCCTCCTTGGTCGTTTCCCATGAAGTCCACTTTGGCTCAAACAACGATGGATGGTGCGATTTGACACTGATGTACCTTGACCTTGGAGTTCACCATGAATGTGTTTAGAGGTTGTTCTGGGCTCTTTTGTTACCATTCGTATTATCCGTCTCCTCCTGCGGCCACGTCCAGGGAGGTTGGCTACAGTCCTGTGGATCTTAAATTTCTGAATAATATGTGCAACTGTAGTCACAGGAACATCAAGCTGCTTGGAGATGGTCTTATAGCCTTTACCTTTAACATGCTTGTCTCTAATTTTCTTTCTAATCTCCTGAGACAACTCTCTCCTTTGCTTCCTCTGGTCCATGTTTAGTGTGGTACACACCATGTCACCAAACAGCACAGTGACTACCTGTCACCCTTTAAATAGGCTGACTGACTGATTACAAGTTTGTAGACACCTGTGATGTTAATTAGAGGACACATCTTGGTTGAACATGTCCCTATGGTCACATTATTTTCAATCTTTTCTAGGGGTACCATCATTTTTGTCCAGGCCTGTTTCATGAGTTTGTTTTTTAAAATAATTCTGTTGAACCACAATTCAAAAGCATTGTCTGATTTTCATTGGTTAATTTTCATAGAATTTTTATTTATTACCACTTTTGTCAGATTCAAGTTATTTCTGTGACCATTGTGGGTTTTTCTTTCATTAACAGAGGGGTACCAACAATTTTGTCCACGTCTGTAGCTGTCTACAATAATACTCTCTGAAGACCGCAATCAGTTCGTTCAAGAAAAAGAGGAAGCTCAAGATGGCACAAGAGAAAAGGTTGAAGAAAATATCATACGGTCACAACAGGAAATGACAGAAGCATTTGAAAAAAAGAGTTCAGAAAAAGTACAGAAATGTAGAGTATAAAGAGGGGGATGAAGTGCTGTTGTTGAATATTCAATTCAATTCAACTTTATTTATATAGTGTGGCACATATGTTGGGTACATATTTTCCACAAATGTATTGCTGTATGTTTATTGTGTGCTTCACGTCTTGAGGGACAAAAGGACTGAGTCTGCAGGAGATATCGAGAAGGTGTGAGATTTGGCCTTTGTCTCAGAGAGAAGCCCTGGAGGGATTTCCGGACCATCAAAGGCTAAGAGACAATGGTGGAAGATCAAAAGGGTTACAGCGTGACTGGGATTAAGTACCATGTGACTGTATGTTTGCTTAGACACCATGTGACTTGAGTTTCGATGTTCCGGAGTATAAAAGAGCGATGTGATATTGATCTGTCTCTTTTCTTGCTTGGAGATTGTTAGAGTATGTGTTCTGTTAATAAAGCTGAACCTGAGAAATAAACTCAGCCTCATCCTTGAGCACATCCTCTACACTGGTGACCCTAAGACAAATTATGGCCGGTGACGACTCTCCTGCACCGGACTCATCAGGAGCCAGCCAGGCTAATGCAGCTACCACAGTCCAGCTACCTGATTTCTGGCAGCATAGCCCGCGCTCCTGGTTTAACACAGTCGAGGCACAGTTCCATCTTCAGGGAATTTCAGCGGACGCCATGAAATTCTACCATGTGGTTGCAAAGCTGGACAGCCACACAGCCCAGCGGGTGGAGAGCCTGATTAACCACCCGCCAGACGACGACAAGTATGGCGCATTGAAAGCTGCTCTCATCCGTGCTTTCACCCCCTCGCTGGAAGAGCAAGCAGAGAAGCTCCTGGCGTTGACTGAGGGCGAGGTCGAGAGACCTGCAGACCTGATGGCGAAGATGCTGAGTTTGAGAGACGCCGAAGATGATGGCTTTATCTTCGCCCATCTTTTCCTCAGGACACTACCGTCAGCGGTGAGAGTTACCCTGGCCAGTTCACAGCTGCTGGCCCACCGAGATTACCATGAGCTGGGCCAGGAGGTGCAGCGACTCGTCGACGCCCATAGGCGACACACGGCCACGACTGCAGCAGCGGAGCTGAGCGCAACACCCGGAGACGGCAGGGGGCCAGAGGCTGCAGCACCAGACTTGCTGATGACAGCAGCGGCGGAGGCCAGGAGACGCGGAGCGGGCGACGTCCTTTGCTTTTACCATCGCTGTTTCGCCGAGAGGGCACGCAAGTGCATTCCACCGTACCAGTTCAAGCGCTCGGGAAACGCCAAGACTGGGAGTCAGTAGCAGCTGCGGCTCTCGGTGAAAAGAGCAAGCTGCTCTACCTGACGGACGCGCGGTCAGGGAGGCATTTCCTTGTGGACACAGGCTCCCAGCTGAGTTTCATCACACCTTCCTACGCTGACCGGCTGGCGCCTTCCAGTGGTCCCCTGGTGTCTGCAGCGAACGGCTCGGCGATTAAGACCTTCGGGGAGAAGACTCTGCTTCTGTCTCTACACGGCCGAACATTCGAGTGGACTTTCGTCATAGCGGCAGTCAATTTCAACATGTTAGGTGCTGATTTTTTGTGCTCACATGGTTTATTGGTTGATCTTGCTACTAGACGTCTGGTTAATGCACTGTCTTTTCACTCTATTCCCTGCACAGCCCGGGTGGCCCCGCCTACTGCACAGGCCAACGTCACAGCTGCGGGTGGTAAGTTCCACGCATTACTCACTCAGTTCCCAGCACTCACAGTCCCAACGTTTTCGGCGACAGTGGCTAAACATGGGGTGGAACATTTTATCACTACCGGAAATTTGTTTGGCCGGGGTTGCGCAAACAGGTCAAGGAATGGGCAGCAGCCTGCGTAGCGTGTCAGCGAGCCAAAATACACAAGCACACTAGAGCTCCCTTGGAGCCTTTTCACATTCCGGCTAAGCGCTTTGATCAGAATCAGAATCAAAATAAACTTTATTGTCAAGCATGTAAAAAAACACGCGAGGAATTTGACTTGACATTGGTGCGCATGCGCGCGACACAACGACACGGCAGCCATAATAGGCGCCTCATCAAACAGAGATAGATAAGAAAGGGAGGGGAGGGGAGGGAGCGACACAAGGGGGGAGGAGAGAAAAAAAACTTCATTATCAGAATACAGCTTATGAATATTTAAGCAGATTATGATTACAATGAAAAAAAATCTCTCAATAGCATAGAGCAACAATCAACCACAAAAAACCAAAAGACCAAAAGTCAGAGAGGATCAGTGAATGGATGGGTGTAATTCAGTATATATGAATGAATCAGTGTGTTCGTGTATGTTGAATGCAGGTGGGTGTTTATCAGTTACTGGAGGCAGCAAAATCTGTCCCAGCCAAGATGCTATGTCTTAGTGTCTGAAACTCGGAAGCATGTCCTTGAGGCATGGCAGATGGAAATTTCCTGAGCCAGTCACATGTCAATGAGAGCTCAGATGCAGTCCCAGTATGTTTATGAAAGAGAAGCACAATCTTCTGTTTTGTCTTAATCCAGGAGGAAAATAGACAACAGGGCATCGAATTCAAGGTCTGATAGACACACAGATCACTCAGAGCATAGAATTTCTCATCTCTTGCAATCCTGTGTTCATAATTTCCATACATAGGCTTTAAATCCATTCCTTGGAGGCACCAAAAACGACTCCAGATGTTTCCCTTCTAGAACATGGGTAAACATGTCCGGTAGAGTCCATCTCTCTACAGTGCATGCCAGATGGTAATTTCCATGTTAATCATTGCCGATAGTTGGTGCACTCCCCCGTCTAGTTGAATTGTTGAGAAGCAGCTATGCCGGGACCGCTTTTAATTAGCTCTTCCAGTTAATTTTTCGATACACCAGGAAAAACTCCAGAGCCAATCAGCAGAAAATCCTGTGATCCTAGCCAAACCAGGTAGATGTTTCCACATCCTCAGTCGAATCGTGCAGACACATGCGTTCCAATCCATGGGTCTCTCCATAGGGGCTCCCCCTGGCCCAAATTTATATGAAATGTTGTTAATTTTATTAAAGCCGCTCACCAAATCCATTTTTTTCGTTTGGATCAAGATTCAGCCAGAAGAACAGCAACGCAGACAAGACAGCAAGCTGGGATTCTCAGTTAGGGAGGGAAGGAGGGTAAAAGAGGGAGCAAAGAAAAAGGCGTCTGTTCTCTCTGAAGGGCAGAAGCAAAAAGGGGTGATCATGTGCATGTCAACTTGGTGGGCCCCCTTCCATTGTCACAGGGGCACACACACCTTTTGATGATGGTGGACCGCACCACGCGTTGGCCAGAAGCGGTTCCTCTGGTATCAACCACGGCGGAGGAAGTTGCGCGCGCGTTTTTAACATCTTGGGTTGCGCGTTTTGGAGCCCCGTCGGACATAACATCCGACAGAGGTCCTCAATTTGTCTCCGAACTCTGGTCATCGATGGCCCGCAGCCTAGGGGTGAAGATCCACCGCACTACCGCGTATAACCCCCAGGCTAACGGTTTATGCGAACGCTTTTATAGGTCATTGAAAGCAGTCCTCAGAGTGTCGCTTACGGATACAAATTGGGTTGACAAACTTCCATGGGTTTTATTGGGGTTGCGTTCTGCACCTAAGGAGGATTTGCACGCCTCCCCAGGTGAGTTAGTTTTTGCACAACCTCTCCGTTTACCTGGTGAATTTCCCCCCGACAATCCTGTGCCAAATTGCCCCCCCGCTCAGCAGGATCAAACACGCTTCCTGGCCCCGTTCATCACAGTTTCCCATGCGTTTTTGTGCCGAAGGCTTTAAAAAGTGCGGAGTTTGTTTTTGTTAGACATGATGCTCATCACCCAAATTTGCGGCCACCTTATGATGGACCTTTCAGAGTGCTGGAAACAGGAGAGAAGCATTTTTTGCTAGATTTGGGAGACAGGAAGGAGTCGATTTGCATAAACAGACTCAAACCTGCTTTTGTTTTGGCGGATGAACAAGTGCAGTTGGCGAGGGCCCCCCGTTGCGGCAGACCTCCGAGAAGGCATTCTCCAGAACCCCCACAGAGATTGGCTAACAGTTCTAATCCACAGGTGCAGGAAGACACTGCAGAAGCAGCAAGGCCGGCTTACAGCAGATACGGCAGGAGGTTTAGACCTAGGCAACTGGCGGATTGATATTTGATATGTGGTAATGTTTTTATGTCATGCATCTCTGATTATGTTTGTCCCATATTAGACGTTTGGGGGGGGGGGTCATGTGGCACATATGTTGGGTACATATTTTCCACAAATGTATTGCTGTATGTTTATTGTGTGCTTCACGTCTCGAGGGACAAAAGGACTGAGTCTGCAGGAGATATCGAGAAGGTGTGAGATTTGGCCTTTGTCTCAGAGAGAAGCCCTGGAGGGATTTCCAGACCATCAAAGGCTAAGAGACAATGGTGGAAGATCAAAAGGGTTACAGCGTGACTGGAATTAAGTACCATGTGACTGTATGTTTGCTTAGACACCATGTGACTTGAGTTTCGATGTTCCGGAGTATAAAAGAGCGATGTGATATTGATCTGTCTCTTTTCTTGCTTGGAGATTGTTAGAGTATGTGTTCTGTTAATAAAGCTGAACCTGAGAAATAAACTCAGCCTCATCCTTGAGCACATCCTCTACAATAGCACCATTTCACAACAACAGTCATCTCATAGCACTTTCAACTGTAGGGGAACCCCCACAGTTGCAGAAAGACCCCAGCAGTCAGGAGAGGAAAAACTCCCTTTTAACAGGAAGAAACCTCCAGCAGAACCAGGCTCAGGGAGGGGCAGTCATCTGCTGCGACTGGCAGGGGGGTGAGGGGATAGAGAAGATGAAAAGAACAGATACGTAGAGAGCAAACAGCACGATGGGGACTCAATCTATGGGAGAGAACAAACAGATGTTAATGACCAGCAAAAAAAACCAAACAAAAAAACAATATTTCATTGAGAGTGAAGAAAGGAGTGAGGCCCAGTGCATTGTTGGAGGTCCCCCGGCTGACTAAACCTAGTAGCAGCATAACTAAGGGAGGGTTCAGAAACACATGATCCCTCCCTTATTGTAGGCTTTATCAAAAAGGAAGGTTTTAACCCTATTCTTAACAGAGATCGAGTCTGACTCCCAAATCCAGATTGGCAGCTGGTTCCACAGGAGAGGAGCTTGATAACTGAAGGCTCTGCCTCCCATTGTACTTATGGAGATTCTAGGTATTACAAGTAATCCTGCATTTTGGGAGCGTAGTGCTCTGTTAGGATAATATGGTAGTATCAGATCTTTTAAATAAAGAGGGGCCTGATTGTTTAGAGCTTTGTAAGTAAGAAGAAGGATTTTAAACTTAATTCTAAACTCTATGGGAAGCCAATGAAGGGAGGCCAGAACCAGAGAGATATGATCTCTCTTTCTAGTACCTGTTAAAACTCTTGCTGCAGCATTTTGGATCAGCTGAAGACTTTTTAAAATCTAGAGCTAACAAAAGTGTGGATCAGTTTCTCAGCATCACTCTGAGACAAGATGCTCTTAATCTTGGCAATATTACACAAATTACAGAAGGCAGTCTTAGAAACAAATTTAATATGTGAATTGAAAGACAGATCTTGATCAAAAATAATTCCAAGGTTCCTCACAGAGCTATTAAGAGAAAAAGTAACCACATCCAAACTGAAAGTTTGATTTGGAAAGGTATTTCTAAGGTTTTTTGGACCAACAAGAATGACTTCAGTCTTATTTGAATTTAATAGCAGGAAATTACAAGTCATCCAAGCTTTGATTTCCTTAAGACAGGCTTCTAACTTGGCTAATTGATTACTATCATCTGGCTTCATTGACGGGTATAATTGTGTGTCATCTGCATAACAATGAAAATGTATACAGTGCTTTCTAATAATGTTGCCTAACGGAAGCATATATAAACTAAAAAGAGTAGGGCCTAGCACAGATCCCTGTGGATCTCCATGACTGAGCTTTGAGTTGAAAGAAAACTCATTATTGACATGAACAAACTGGAACCTATCAGATAAATAAGATCTAAACCACTGCAATGAAGTTCCATTAAGTCCAACATAGTGTTCTAATCTATCAAGTAGAATATTATGATCGATAATATCAAAAGCTGCACTAAGGTCTAAAAGGACAATACAGAAACAAGTTCATTATCAGATGCGATGAGGAGTTCGTTAGCGACCTTCGCTAAGGCTGTTTCAGTACTATGATGGGTTCTAAACCCAGATTGAAACCCTTCAAGTAAACCATTTCCCTGCAGGTGGTCAAATAATTGCGTAGCAACAACTCTTTCTAAGATTTTTGAAATGAAAGGGAGATTAGAGATTGGCCTATAGTTAGCTAAAACTCCTGGATCCAGCGTTGGCTTTTTGAGTAAGGGTTTAATTACAGCTGTTTTAAAAGCCTGCAGTACATGGCCTAAAGTTAATGAAGAATTGATTATATGAAGAATAAAGCTACCAATAAGTGGGAAGACTTCTTTAAATAACCTGGGAGGAATAGGGTCTAAAAGACAAGTTGAAGGCTTAGATGAGGAAACTATTTTGTCTAACTCCGAAAGGTCAATTGGAGTAAACTCATCAAGACAGACATCAATTGAAGCAGTTGTAGTAGTTACTGTATTTAAGTTAACGGTGGGAAGAATCTGATTGATTTTATCTCTGATGGATGAAATTTTATTATTGAAAAAGTTCATAAAGTCCTGACTAGTAAGCTCTAAGGGAATGCTAGGATTGACAAAGTCCTGACTTTTTGTCAACCTGGCTACAGTGCTGAAAAGAAACCTGGGATTATTCTTGTTCTCTTCTATTAATGCAGAGTAATAACTCGTTCTAGCTTTTCTAAGAGATTTTTTATAAATTAAAAGATGATTTCTCCAAGCTAAATAGATTTCATCTAAATTAGTGGTATTATGTCCGTGGGTTTCTACTTTAGATTACCACTCGGAGGAACAAACACAAAGACACACACGGCTGCAGGTCATTAGCTTGCTCGTTTACTCAGGCATACGCACACGTACACACATGCACATACCTAGTTCAGTTCAATGAGCACACTCTTATACTATTGGCGATGCCACAGGGTACAGCGCCCACCAATGGGGTGGCATATGCAAATGCAACTCATACAACTCATACAACTCCCATACATCACATCTCCTCCCCACTAAATATTGTACCCACCCCCAAGATACACAAAGCAAACAACTTTTATTATTTAAAAAAAAACACACACTAACCTTGAGGCTGGGAGTAGACGATCCCAAACCCCTGAGTCAGTCAAGGGTTTATTCTGCCCTTTTGGTGAGACGTGACTCTCTCATCTAACACATAAAAAAAGGTCTCTTATTCAAAAATGTCCAATATATGTCTCTTAAAAGTATCTTAAACAAAGTTTATGGAACATAACGCTCTGGTGGCTTAGTAATACGAGAAGGATATCTCTTACCAGTCTCTGGAGGTGATGTAATGTTTCCCTCTGAGGTTACCTGGGGTAGTGGTGAGGGGTCACTCACAGGAACCGGAGTAGCTGGTTCTGGAACAGTCTTTTCCAGCACAGGCAGGTCTGCTGAAATGCACGACGATGCAGCTCCGCCGTCGTCTGTAGAGGTATCCCATTTAACAACCCTGGCCAGCATCTGGTCCGTGTGTCGCCTCCAGTGCTGCGATGCGCCGATGTCAACAGTGTAGGATACAGGGCCAGTCTCAGCTGAAACAACCCCTGGTATCCACTTCTTCTCTCCTCTCCCGTAATCCCGAACAAGAACTGGGTCTCCCACCTTAAACGTTCTGGCTTTTGCATGCATTCCTCGATACGCACACTGTGCCTCTTGTTCTTTCTCTACCTCTGATGTCACGCTAGGCTTCAACAGGTCCAATCGAGATCGCAGCCTGCGATGCATGAAAAGCATAGACGGGGACTCCTTTGTTGTAGAGTGTGGAGTGTTACGGTTCGTGAGTAGAAAGGCGTCCAGTCGGTGTTGTATGGAAGTGGTTCCAGTGGAACGCTTCAGTGACTGCTTAAATGTCTGTACAAAACATTCTGCAAGACCATTTGTTGATGGATGGAATGGTGCAGAGCGAATGTGCTTTACTCCATTGCCTTTCATAAAAGTGTCAAACTCGTGTGAGGTAAACTGAGGACCATTATCGCTCACTAACACCTCAGGGAGCCCATAGCGACTAAATAACCCTCGGAGCACCTGGATGGTATTAGCCGTTGTAGTGGAACTCATAAGGTGTACCTCAGGCCATTTTGAATGGGCGTCTACAACCACCATAAATATTTGGCCCTGGAACGGCCCAGCAAAGTCAACATGAATTCTCTCCCATGGGGATCCAGGCCAGGTCCATGGGTGGAGTGGTGCTGGTCCCGGTGCTTTCTGTGTAAATTGACAGGACTGGCATGTTTTTGAGACCTGTTCAATTTGAGCGTCAATTCCGGGCCACCACATGTAACTGCGGGCGACAGCTTTCATTTTGACATCACCTGGGTGTCCAGTATGCAGTTCTGACAGCAGTCGTGATCTCAATTTTGAGGGAATGACGACGCGCACACCCCACATAAGGCAACCTTGCTGGAGTGTCAACTCATCCCTCCGGCTGATGAATGGCGCCAATGTGCTGGCCACATCCTGGACCCTCGGAAAGCGACCTGTGGAGACCATCTCCAGGACTTGAGCAAGGACAGGATCACCCCTGCTCTCTCGGCAGATTTCTCGACAGTTCACAGGTAAGGCTTCTAGGTGTTTAATATGAAAACTGTCCACAGTACTGATTCTCTCTCTTGATGATGTTGATAATGGAAGGCGTGAAAGCCCATCCGCATTTCCATGACGAGCTGCCTCTTGGTACTGTATGGTGTAATTATGGGCAGCTAACAGGAGAGCCCACCGCTGCATTCTAGCAGCAGCCATAGATGGTGTGGCTTTGCACGGACTCAGAATAGTGGTCAATGGGCGATGATCTGTAAGGAGTGTAAACTGCCTGCCATACAGATAATGATGGAATTTACGAACTCCAAATATAATGCCAAGAGCTTCACGCTCAATATGGGCATAATTGCATTCTGCCTTATTTAGAGTCCTTGATGCAAAAGCTATGGGCCTCTCTTGTCCATTCGGGAGAATGTGTGAGATGACACTACCTACACCATAAGGTGATGCGTCACACGCCAACCGAATGCGAAGTTGTGGATCATAATGAGTTAACACGCTTTGAGAGAGTAACTGCTCTTTTGCCTCTTTGAAAGATGCAGCACATTCAGATGTCCATTGCCATTGTTTTCCTTTACACAACAGAGTATTCAGTGGGCTTAGGATAGATGACAAGTTGGGGATAAATCTGCTGTAGTAATTAATTAGCCCCAAGAAAGAACGTAACTGACTCACGTCTGTAGGTGCAGGAGCCTCCACAATTGCCCTGACTTTCTCTGGTGCCTTGTGTAGACCCTGGGCATCAATGACGTGACCCAGATATTCCAGTGAATCCTTGAAAAATTCACATTTTTCCTTCCGTACTCGCAAACCAAATTCTTCCAAGCACCCTAGGACTGCATCCAGATTTTTCAGATGCTGCACACGATCCTGTCCACTGACCAATATATCGTCCAGGTAACAGTGAACGTTCGGCAGACCCTGGAGGACTTGGTCCATGGCACGCTGGAATATCGTTGGTGCTGAGGTAATTCCAAATGCCAGCCTGTTATAACAAAACAGACTCTTGGATGTGGTTATTGTGAGATATTTCCTGGAATTTCCCTCTATCACCATTTGCAAATAGGCATGAGATAAGTCCAGTTTACTGAAATGCTGCCCCCCCCCCCCCGACAGTGATGCGAATAGATCTTCAATGCGTGGAATTGGGTATTTCTCCACACACAGGGCAGGATTAACTGTGACTTTAAAATCCCCACATATCCTAACATCTCCGTTCTTTTTCACAAGGGGCACAATGGGTGTTGCCCATTCACTGAATTTGACAGGGGATATAATGCCCTGCTCACACAATCGGTCAATTTCAGCCTCCACTTTTGGCCTAAGGGCATAGGGAACGACTCTCGCTTGACAAAACCGTGGCACATGATCCGGCTTCAGCGCTATGGCTACTTCCATGCCTTTCAGAGTGCCTAATTCTTTTTTAAAGACCTCTGCATGTCTTTGTAGCACGCCCTCTAGCGTCTCCTCCCGGACCGTCTTTATTTCTCGGCAGTCAATTTGAATCCTCCGCAGCCACTCCCGACCAAAAAGTGGGGGTGAACTTCCCCGAACTACATACAGTGGTAGTCTAGCCCACTGCTTGTTCATCCTCACTGAAACGGTGATGACACCCTCTGCTGGAATCACCTCGCCCGTATATGTTTTCAACATTATATGGGTTTGGCGCAAGGGCAAGTCCTTAAAGTGTGCATCATACAGTTTTCTTGAAATCAGAGAAACGGCAGCACCGGTATCTAATTCCATGATAATCCTTTTACCTTCAATTTTTGGTTTAACACACATGTATGACAAATTACTCTGCTGAGACACCATATGCAGGCTCACTTCAGTGTCTGTAGTGCTACCATCACTAGATATTTCTCTTACATCCAATTGGTGCACCTTTTTTTTTCTTTTTAGCTTTATACTCCACTGGTTTCTCCTTATTTACAGTCTCTTTGTTCCTGCACATTTTCGAGATAAGTCCTCTCTTACCACATTTATGGCATTTTTGCTCCTTATAAAAACAATCGCTCTCTTTGTGGTTCATTTTTCCACAGCGCGAACATTTCGTGTGTTGTTTGTCGTGTGGTGACAGTGCATGCACTTTCAGTGCATTGCTCAGCTGATGTGTCTCGCGAGCTACTGTCTCCATTGACACGGCTAGTTCCATTGTTTTGGAAAAAGTAAGCTTCTCCTCCGTCAACAATTTTTTCTGGATAGCTTCTATATTCAGTCTACAAACGAGCCTATCCCTCAATGCATCCTGCAGGTGCATACCAAACTCGCAGTGTTCAGAAAGCTTTTTAATGACTGCTATGTATTGCATCACAGTTTCTCCCTCTTGTTGGTTCCGTTTATGAAAGCGGAATCTTTCAGCAATCACAATTGGCTTTGGAGAAAAGTGGTCTTTCAAAACTTCCGTGAGTTGAGCATATGTCTTAGCCCCCGGCTTATCTGGAGCTACGAGGCTACGTAAAAGTCCATATGTTAACGCACCAATTACACTTAAGAAAACAGCAAGCTTTTTCTCCTCTGCAATACCATTTGCCGTTACAAAATGCTCAAACCTCTCAACGTAGGTTGTCCACTGCTCCACCAACTCGTCGAATGGGTTAATGTGTCCAATAAATCCAGCCATGGCGTGCAGTTAGCTAGCGTTTAGCAATCTTGTCACCTGGCGTCCTGTCACCCGGCGTCCTGTCACCCGGCGTCCTGTCACCTGGCGCACTGTCACCTGGCGTCCTGTCACCTGGCGTGCCGCGCCCAGCCAAACTCCCACCAGGACCAACGTTCCTCTTCCTCCGTCACTCGCAGTCAATACCGCGGCGAGACTTGGAAACCTAAAGTTATCCTCGTCGCCAATGATGTTATGTCCGTGGGTTTCTACTTTAGATTACCACTCAGAGGAACAAACACAAAGACACACACGGCTGCAGGTCATTAGCTTGCTCGTTTACTCAGGCATACGCACACGTACACACATGCACATACCCAGTTCAGTTCAATGAGCAGACTCTTATACTATTGGCGATGCCACAGGGTACAGCGCCCACCAATGGGGTGGCATATGCAAATGCAACTCATACAACTCCCATACATCACAAGTGGAGTGCCATTTTCTTTCTAATTGATGAGTCTTCTGTTTTAAGCTACGAGTTTCTGTGTTAAACCAAGGGGTTAGAAATCTCTGGTTAGACTTTTTCTTTTTCAAAGGGGCCACCAAATCTAGAGTCTGATGCAGAGAGGCTGTAACACTATCTACCATGCTATCAATTACGGAAGGATCAGGCTCTCCATTTTTTATTTCTGTTGTGTTGACCCAAGGTATAAAGGAGACAATCTGCAAAAATTTGGTAACATCATCATCTGAAAGACATCTGCTGTAGTAATATTTTTCTTTAGGAGTCCAATAATCAGAAATAGTGAAATCAAAGGTTAACAGACAATGGTCTGACAGTACAGGATTATGAGGAGACACTACCAGATTTTCTATTTCTATACCATAAGTCAAAACAACGTCCAATGTGTGGTGGAGATAAAGGGTAGAATTTTCTACTTTCTGAAAAAAACCCATTGAGTCTAATATTGAATTAAATGCCACATTAAGGCAGTCACTATCTACATCAACATGTACAGACGTGGACAAAATTGTTGGTACCCCTCTGTTAATGAAAGAAAAACCCACAATGGTCACAGAAATAACTTGAATCTGACAAAAGTGGTAATAAATAAAAATTCTATGAAAATTAACCAATGAAAATCAGACAATGCTTTTGTATTGTGGTTCAACAGAATTATTTTAAAAAACAAACTCATGAAACAGGCCTGGACAAAAATGATGGTACCCCTAGAAAAGATTGAAAATAATGTGACCATAGGGACATGTTCAACCAAGATGTGTCCTCTAATTAACATCACAGGTTTCAGCAAACTTGTAATCAGTCAGTCGGCCTATTTAAAGGGTGACAAGTAGTCACTGTGCTGTTTGGTGACATGGTGTGTACCACACTAAACATGGACCAGAGGAAGCAAAGGAGAGAGTTGTCTCAGGAGATTAGAAAGAAAATTATAGACAAGCATGTTAAAGGTAAAGGCTATAAGACCATCTCCAAGCAGCTTGATGTTCCTGTGACTACAGTTGCACATATTATTCAGAAATTTAAGATCCACGGGACTGTAGCCAACCTCCCTGGATGTGGCTGCAGGAGGAGACAGATAATACGAATGGTTACAAAAGAGCCCAGAACAACCTCTAAACACATTCATGGTGAACTCCAAGGTCAAGGTACATCAGTGTCAGATCGCACCATCCATCGTTGTTTGAGCCAAAGTGGATTTCATGGGAGACGACCAAGGAGGACACCACTGTTGAAAACAAATCATAAAGAAGCCAGACTGGAATTTGCCAAACTGCATGTTGACAAGCCACAAAGCTTCTGGGAGAATGTACTATGGACAGACGAGACAAAACTGCAACTTTTTGGCAAGGCACATTAGCTCTGTGTTCACAGACGCAAAAATGAAGCATACCAAGAAAAGAACACTGTCCCTACTGTGAAACATGGAGGAGGTTCTGTTATGTTCTGGGGCTGCTTTGCTGCATCTGGCACAGGGTGTCTTGAATCTGTGTAGGGTACAATGAAATCTCAAGACTATCAAGGTATTCTAGAGAGAAATGTGCTGCCCAGTGTCAGACAGCTTGGTCTCAGTCACAGGTCATGGGTCTTGCAACAGGATAATGACCCAAAACACACAGCTAAAAACACCCAAGAATGGCTAAGAGCGAAACATTGGACTATTCTAAAGTGGCCTTCTATGAGCCCTGATCTAACCCTATTGAACATCTGTGGAAGGAGCTGAAACATGGCGTCTGGAGAAGGCACCCTTCAAACCTGAGACAACTGGAGCAGTTTGCTCATGAGGAGTGGGCCAAAATACCTGCTGAGAGGTGCAGAAGTCTCATTGACAGTCACAGAAATCGTTCGATTGCAATGATTGCCTCAAAAGGTTGTGCAACAAAATATTAAGTTAAGGGTACCATCATTTTTGTCCAGGCCTGTTTCATGAGTTTGTTTTTTAAAATAATTCTGTTGAACCACAATTCAAAAGCATTGTCTGATTTTCAATAGTTAATTTTCATAGAATTTTTATTTATTACCACTTTTGTCAGATTCAAGTTATTTCTGTGACCATTGTGGGTTTTTCTTTCATTAACAGAGGGGTACGAAGAATTTTGTCCACGTCTGTATATTAAAATCCATCCATCCATCCATCCATCCATCTTCTACCGCTTTTCTGGAGGTCCGGGTCGCGGAGGCAGCAGTTCAAGCAGAGAAGCCCAGACTTCCCTCTCCCCAGCCACCTGCTCCAGCTCTTCAGAGAGGATACTAAGGCGTTCCCAGACCAGCTGGGAGACACTCTCTCCACCGAGTCCTGGGTCTGCCCCGGGGTCTCCTCCCAGTGGGACGTGCCTGAAACACCTCAAGTGGGAGGCGTCCAGGAGGCATCCTAATCAGATGCCCATACCACCTCAACTGACTCCTTTCAATGTGGAGGAGCAACGGTTCTACTCTGAGCCTCTCCTGGATGACTGAGCTCCTCACCCTATCTCTGAGGGTGAGTCCAGCAATCCTACGGAGAAAGCTCATTTCAGCTGCTTGTATCCGCGATCTTGTTCTTTCGGTCATTACCCAAAGCTCGTGACTATAGGTGAGAGTAGGAACGTAGATTGACTGGTAAATCGACAGCTTTGCCTTAGAACTCAGCTCCCTCTTCACCACAACAGACCGGTACAACGTCCGCATCACTGCAGATGCTGCTCCAATCCGTCTGTCAATCTCTCGCTCCATTTTCCCCTCACTCGTGAACAAGACCCCAAGATACTTAAACTCCTCCACTTGGGGCAGGAGCCTGTCCCCAACTCAGAGAGGACAATCCACCTTTTTCCGGCTGAGGACCATGGACTCGGACTTGGAGGTGCTGATTCTCATCCCAGCCGCTTCACACTCAGCGGCAAACCGTCCCAGCAAGAGCTGTAGGTCATTGCTGGATGAAGCCAACAGGACAACATCATCTGCAAACAACAGAGATGAGATCCTGTGGTCACCAAGCATGACACCCTCCATTCCCTGGCTGCGCCTAGAAATATTAAAATCCCCTACAATAATTATTCTATTTGATTTCAGCACTAAATCAGCTAAATCAGCAAATTTGGATAAAAACTCTGAGTAGGACGAGGGAGGGCAGTAAACTATGGCAAAGAAAACTGGGTTCAAGCCAAGACAGCCAACATGCCTCACACTGAGGACCAGGCCCTCAAAGGAATTAAAACATGATTTTTGCTTTACATTAACTAGTAAATTAGAATGGAAAATTGCCGCTACTCCACCTCCACGACCAGAACTTCTGGGATTATGATAGTTTAGATAACCAGAGGGAGTTGATTCATTCAAACCAACATAATCATCTTGCTCTAGCCAAGTCTCTGTGAGGGATATTAAATCGATCTGCTGATCAATTAATAGATCGTGAACTAGTAGAGACTTGGGAGTTAGAGACCTAATATTTAATAAATCACATTTAATTTTTAAATTATGAGGAAGAACAGAGGCTAAATTAATAAATTTAGAGACTTGAGGTTTGATTTGAGTTTTACCAACATTTTATTTAAACCCTTTGGGATGTTTATGCATTATATTTTTATTAACTTTGGGGGGAGTAGACAAAGGTTCTCTAAGGGAGAAGATAGTGGCAAAGTTGAGATGAGGAGCTGCAGAAAGACGTGTATTTATCAAGTTGTGTTGTATTTGTCTTGGGTTATAATATTTTTGGTAACGGGAGACAGACAATCTCTGTAGGGTTATAAATCGAAGACTGAACCAAACAGTGAGGATTATTTGGATTTATGGGATTAATATGAGAAGTGGGAGCAAAAAAGGGCTGGTTTGCAGACCCAGGAACTTCGGAGTGAGTTAACAAAGCCCAGTCACTGCATTAAAAAACGCTGAATACAATAGAACAGATTGTCCCTTAAAACACGTGCACCAAGTCTATTTGGATGGATGCCATCAGGCCTCATAAGTGATGGGTGGTTCCAAAACAGCTTAAAATTGTCAATAAAACCAATGTTAAAAGTAGGACATGTAAAACACAACCAAGTATTAAGACTGAGAGTTCTGCTAAAATAATTGCAACCTCGTCTGAAAGGTGCCAAAGGCCCAGAGATAAACACACGTCTGCCACAGTTCATAAGAGTGGACAGAAGGCTCCTGAAGTCACTCTTTAAGATCTCTGACGCTTCATCTGGGATGTTGTTGCATCCAACATGCACTATGACAGTTTTAGCGTGGGGGAATTCATTTAATAGGTCAGGGGTAAGAGCCTCAATGTCAGACACTCTAGCTGCAGGAAAAAATTTAGTCACACAGTACCTGCTTTTGACGTTCCTCATAATCCATCCATCCATCCATCTTCTACCGCTTTTCCGGAGGTCCGGGTCGCGGAGGCAGCAGTTCAAGCAGAGAAGCCCAGACTTCCCTCTCCCCAGCCACCTGCTCCAGCTCTTCAGAGGGGATACCAAGGCGTTCCCAGACCAGCTGAGAGACATAGTCTCTCCACCGAGTCCTGGGTCTGCCCCGGGGTCTCCTCCCAGTGGGACGTGCCTGAAACACCTCAAGTGGAAGGCGTCCAGGAGGCATCCTAATCAGATGCCCATACCACCTCAACTGACTCCTTTCAATGTGGAGGAGCAGCGGTTCTACTCTGAGCCTCTCCCGGATGACTGAGCTCCTCACCCTATCTCTGAGGGTGAGTCCAGCAATCCTACAGAGAAAGCTCATTTCAGCCGCTTGTATCCGCGATCTCGTTCTTTCGGTCATTACCCAAAGCTCGTGACCATAGGTGAGAGTAGGAACGTAGATTGACTGGTAAATCGACAGCTTTGCCTTAGAACTAAGCTCCCTCTTCACCACAACAGACCGGTACAACGTCCGCATCACTGCAGATGCTGCTCCAATCCGTCTGTCGATCTCTCGCTCCATTTTCCCCTCACTCGTGAACAAAACCCCAAGATACTTAAACTCCTCCACTTGGGGCAGGAGCCTGTCCCCAACCCGGAGAGGACAATCCACCTTTTTCCGGCTGAGGACCATGGACTCGGACTTGGAGGTGCTGATTCTCATCCCAGCCACTTCACACTCAGCAGCAAACCGTCCCAGCAAGAGCTGTAGGTCATTGCTGGATGAAGCCAACAGGACAACATCATCTGCAAACAACAGAGATGAGATCCTGTGGTCACCAAGCATGACACCCTCCATTCCCTGGCTGCGCCTAGAAATCCTGTCCATAAAAATTATGAACAGGATCGGTGACAAAGGGCAGCCCTGGCGGAGTCCAACTCTCACTGGGAATGACTCCGACCGAGTGTTTGCAATACGAACCAAACTCTCACAACGGTCGTACAGAGACCGAATAGCTCGTAACAACAAGCCCGATACCCCATACTCCCGAAGCACCCCCCACAAAAATCCACGAGGGACGCGGTCAAATGCCTTCTCCAAGTCCACAAAACACATGTAAACTGGTTGGGCAAACTCCCACGAACCCTCAAGAATTCTCAAGAGGGTAAAGAGCTGGTCCGATGTGCCACGGCCAGGACGAAAACCACATTGCTCCTCCTGAATCCGAGGTTCGACCAACGGCCGGACTCTCCTCTCCAGTACCTTGGCATAGACCTTCCCAGGGAGGCTGAGGAGTGTGATCCCTCTAAAGTTGGAGCACACCCTCCGGTCCCCTTTTTTGAAGAGAGGAACCACCACCCCGGTTTGCCATGCCAAAGGCACTGCCCCCGACCTCCACGCAATGTTGCAGAGGCGTGTCAACCATGACAACCCAACAACATCCAGGGCCTTGAGGTACTCAGGGCGAATCTCGTCCACCCCCGGGGCCCGGCCACCAAGGAGATTTTTAACCACCTTGGCGACCTCAGCCCCTGTGATAGGCGAGTCATCCCCCTCGTCCCCAAACCCTGCTTCCTCTGTGGAAGGCGTATCAGTGGGATTGAGGAGATCCTCAAAGTATTCCTTCCACCGCCCGACGATATCCCCAGTTGAAGTCAACAGTGTCCCATCCGCACCATACACCATATTCCACGTACCAAAAGCCAGTTTAGAAAGCTTGGGATCAGTCCGCCAAGGTCTCCGCCTTTGACCGCCACCTAATCCACATAGCACCGGACCCCCATGATCCCTCCTGCAGGTGGTGAACCCACTGGAGGGTGGACCCATGTAACTCCTTCGGGCTAAGCCCGGCCGGGTCCCATGGGTGGAAACCCGGCCACCAGACGCTAGCCTTCAGAATCAGAATCAGAATCAGCTTTATTGCCAAGTATATTTACAAGTAAACACACAAGGAATTTGACTTGACATTGGGCGCGCACGTTAGGCGCATCCAATGACACGGCAGCCATAAAGGCGCCTGTCTGCAGTGGGGGTAAAGGGGGGGAGGAAACACAATAGGCAGAGAGAAAAAACATAGTTATCAGAATCACGCTCATATAAGCTCATATAAGCTCATGAGCCAAATTTTGATTACACAGAAAAAAACCCTCTATGCACATTAGCAGACAATAGATACAATCACACAGCAGAGGGAGGGAGAGCAGTGTGTGTATATTTGCATGTCATTGTGTAGTGTGAGTGTAACAGTTGTTAGTGAGCAGCAGAGGGCGCCTCCAGGCAGTGGATAGATGTTATAATCATGTGACTTATAAACAAGTCCAGAGATCAGAGTCCATCTCTCTTTTCCTCTTCCTTGCAGAAGGCACATGGGCATTGTCCTTGAGAGACCAATCCGCTGACGACAACAACTGATTGTTGATGTATGGGTAGACATAAGCCACTTCTCCGGCGTTATCTTATCGAGGAGGAATGTAAACAAGGGCACCAAAACACAAGGTCAAATCTGCACAGTGCACTCAGAGAATAAAAAAAATTCTCTCTCTTCGATTCTGTGCTTCAATTTCATACAGGCTTGAATCATACTTTAGATCATTCTCTGGAGAGCACTCAGCGATCCACAGATGTTATCCACCTACCGAAACATAGGTAAAACATGTCCAGAGAGTTCGTTCTCTCTTCAATGCATGCCAGATAGTAAATTCCATGTTAATCCTGCCGCTGACAGTCAGTGCTCCCCCCAGCTGGACGAATTGTTGAATTTGTTAAGGGAGCTACGCCGGGGTCCGCATTTGATTAGCTCACCCAGATAATTTTCGATACACTAGGAAAACTCCAGGGGCCAAACAGAAGATCCTGTGATCAGTTCAATCTCAGTCGAATCACACAGACACATGAATTCCAATGCCATGAGTCTCCCTTGGGTTCCCCCTGACCCGATCTTCTTTTAAAGTGGTGACAATCGCATATAAGCCGCTTTCCAGATCCATAATTTCCATTTGGATTAAGATTCAGCCAGGAGAAGAGTGACATTGCAAGCTGGGATCAGAAGGGAGAGGATTAGGAGGGAGAGGGAAGAAAAGCGTCTGCTCTCTCTCAGAAGCGGAAGTGAAGCCTTCGAGCCCCTCCCCCAGGCCTGGCTCCAGGGTGGGGCCCCGGTAACCCCATACCGGGCGGGGTACACTGAATCCTTGATATACAATTTATCATGAGAATCTGTTGGATCGTTCTTAGTCTGGCCCTTCACCCAGGACCAGTTTGTCTTGGGAGACCCTATCAGAGGCAAATTGCCCCGGACAACATAGCTCCTGGGAACACTGGGGCACGCAAACCCCCCCACCACGATAAGGTGACGATCCATGAGGGAGGTTCCTCATAATCGAGTCACCAATTACCAGCGTCATCTGGGGGGGCTTTGTCGGTGGTTTCTGGGGTGGTGAACAATCTTGTCGAAGGTGTTGTTGTGATGGCGGGGTGATCCGCGCCCTTCTTTTTGGAGCTGGTGTGTAAGCCTGCTAGAACAGCTGAACTTTATTTGGGGTTAATCAGAGGCACTTCAAATGGTGGCAGGTGCATGCTGACTCCCATTTAACATGAGTTTGAATGTGATTGATTAATTCTGAACACAGCCACATCACCAGTTATAAGAGGACATGCATATTTATGCAATCAGGTTATTGTAAGTTTTTTATTTTTTTATTTTCTCCCTTAAAAGATTTCAATTGTTTTTCAATTGGGTTGTACAGGTTATAAGTCACATTAATGGGGGAAAAAGTTTTGAAATGATTTATCTTGGTCTCATTTTCTTTACATCATAAAAACCTGACATTTGAACAGGGTTGTGTAGACTTTTTATATCCACTGTATGTAAACTTCTGGTTTCAGCTGTTTGTATAAACAAGAAATTATCAACCCCACATCTATAAAGGATAAATCATAAAAAAACATCAAAGAAAACAAGTAAATTTTAAAAAATCATAACGCAAATCATACAGTTGTTCACTGCAATGAAAAAGTCATTAGACTACTCAGAGGCTACTAAAGTGTAATGTGTTAGTACAACAGTGTCTTAGTCTCTGTATTGACATTAACAAAAAAAACAGCAGAGGTAAAAATTAATGATTATCAATCAGTGATTTTAGTCATGTGACTAAAGCTTGTGTGAATGTTCTCAAGTCTTTCAGGTTTCCTATAAAGTGCATAATCTTCCAAAATATATTGTTGTGACTGAGAGAAATATGCTAGGAGCTCTAACACAATCCAGACATTTATCCTGTATGTATCCTATACTTGCTGCCGTTTTTGTCACAGAGTGCTGCTCCTCCACAAGTATTGCTTTTGGTAAGTTTTGTGATTTGTTGCCCCATTTGTCTTTGGTGGGATCCAAACCAGAATGGAGGATCGTCATTGCTGTGCTGCCAGGATGCAACACAAGGCTGAAGCTTCAAGGCAGCTGCCCTGAGTGACCACATAGACAAACACACTCACTTTCTACTCAGTGGAAAAGTTCTCATGCAGAAGGATTGTGCATCTTTTTAGGATTCTCAAATGTGTGCCTTTCCTGGAGATGCCACAGCAGTAGAGCATTGTGATGGAGGTGAGCGGAGGACATATCCTGTCCAAGAGTCGAATGGCGCGATTTGTGAGAAGAACACAGCTGCTCACATCGAGCTCTCGAAGGTACTGAGATCCACTTGTCAGATACTGCACTGCCATATTGGTAATCTAAGATAGGTGGGATTGGGAAACGCAGCAGGAAATTACAAGATGAAAGATGTCTGCGTTAAGGGTGAAAGGACTTAGGGACTTGAAAAGGAGTCTTTGTGTACCTTGGAACAACCACACATCCGAAGTGTGACCAGACCTCTGCAGTAAAATGAAAAGGATCTGACGGCTGCATCGGACAGAGCCACACAGTGAGAAATGCCAACATGTTCCAGGTCTCTCACATTCTTGCACAGTTTCTAGACAAAGGGCACATGAGATATGATGAAATTTGACAGATTAGAATTTCCTGAAAAGTTGTGAATGCAAGAGAATTAAGTCATACATTTACAGTAATAAAGTCACAAATTTATAACAAAAAGGTCAGATTTGAGAGAATGGCCTCATAAATTTGTATGAATAAAGCACTACTTTTACTAGAAAACAAATTTAAAAAATATGGTAGTAAACTTTTTAAAAATGTTCCAGAAAACCCAAACCTATAAGAATGGCTGCAAATCTAAGAGAAAAACATTGCAAAGCTACAAGAAAAATAATATTACATTTATAAGATTTTAATTTATTGAAAAAAAAAAAAACTTTGGAGAAAGGTGACAGATTTATCAGCAGAAGTCCTATACCTTCCCTGGTTATGTTACATATGTTTTAAAAGTCATTTGTTTATAATTGTTTAAAACAACTGTGACAATTATGGCTCCTATTTTTTCTGATATTCAAGGAAAGAGTCTTGGTACAAGTTTACTTCTTGTTAGCTGTTACTAAACATTGTAAATAAAAGTAAACTTTGCGCTACTAAAAGTCTTCAACCTGTGTTCATGCGGGGAAACTTGAGAAAAATTTGCACCTCCACACCAGTGTCTGTGATGTAGATGCACTCAGTAAGAACTACCTTCTTTGAGGATACACCTTCGAGAGAAGCCAGTCCCTGAAAAAAAAAAAAAAAAAAAAAAAAAAAAAGGAAGGTACAAGCCTTTAACAGCAGCTGGTCACTTTTAATAATGTGTGAACAAACACTGAAACTGCAGGTGTATCTCAATATATTAGAATGTCATTGAAAAGTTGATTTATTTATTTCAGTAATTCAGTTCAAAAAATGAAACTCATGTAGATTCATTACACACAGAGTGATATATTTCAAGTGTTTATTTCTTTAAATTTTGATTGTTATGGCTTACAGCTCATGAAAACTTCAAATTCAGTTTCTCAAAAAATGAGAGTATTGCATAAAATAATAATTTAAAAAAACATCTGATTTTTAATAGAAATGTTGGCTGACTGAAAAGTACGTCCATGTACACAGTCAATACTTGGTCGGGGCTCCTTTTACATGACTTAATGCATCAATGTAGTGTGACATGAAGGTGATCAGCCTGTGGTACTGCCGAGGTGTTATGGAAGGTCAGGTTGCTTTGATAGAGGCCTTCAGCTTGTCTGCATTGTTGAGTCTGGTGTATTTCATCTTCCTCTTGACAGTATCCCATTCTCTATGGAGTTTAGGTCATTGGAGTTTGCTGGCCGATAAAGCACAGTGATGCCATGGTCATTAAACCAGGTTTTGCTACTTTTGGCAGTGTGTAGGGATATTTCATATCGTATTGTCCACGATAATACCAATATAAATTTTGATACCGGTCTGCTGTGTGACGATGTGACAACGCTGCCAATGGAAATTATGCGTGACGACAAAACAAAAATGTCGCGGGAAGGTGCTGTTCCGTTTGCACCCAGTTGAGTGGAAATATTTAACTTTCACTTTCTCTTTCAAACTGCTACCATGTAAAAAAAAAAAAAACGGTGCAGCAATGTGGATAATCTGTCTGCATTTTTCCCCATATGTCAACAACAAAGTTGAAACGGTGTTAACGTCGGACGATGTTCCACTCAAAGTCTGTATTTTCATTCCATTTTGACAGCTTCATCTTTATTTTATTCAACTACCCGGAGAGGGGGGGGGGGGAAACCATCTGTTCAGTGTGAGGAGAGCCAGAAAGCCCCAGCAGAGGACCATGCAACAAGAGTTACAATGCAGGCAAAGTGATTCTGTATAAAACCCAACATCTGTGTGCACTTAGGCTGTCACGGTTTATATTATTTTCTTGAAATATTTGATACAGAACAAAAAATATTTTATACTAAATCTGAGCCGCTGTTTATAAACGGGAGAAATAAGAGTTTTTGTTTTGTTTTTACCTCCGCCAAGGGAGGAGTTAATGTTTTCAGTGCTGTTTGTCTGTTGGTTTGACTCTTAGCAACATTACTCAAAAAGCTATGAACGGATTTTGATGAAATTTTCAGGAAAGGTGTGTAATGGCACAGGGAACAAATGATTAGATTTTGGTGATGATCTGAGAGGGCATACCTCCACCAAGGACTTTGTTGTATTTGTGCAGCAGGATTACACAAAAACTACTGGATGGATTTGGATGAAATCTTCACCAAACGTGGTTCTCGGGCTAGAGAGGAACCCATTACATTTTGGTGATGATCCGAGAATGTATACCTCAGCCAAGGCTCTTATCTTCTCACAGTGTGTTAGCAACAATACCCCAAAACTAGTGGACAGACTGATGCAATTTTCACCACAAGTGGCTCTAGGCCTACACAGAAACCCATTACATTTTGGAGGTGATCCATGAGGGACGGAAGGAGCCTTGGCTCCTTGTGCGCTCCGAGTGCTTTTCTAGTTTCTGAATATGTTGAAGGTAAATAATGCTGGCCTGTGAAACTGTCCTTTTTGCATGAATTTTAAAAAAAACCTGTATTCCACAATATCGCGGAAAATATTGTTATCTTAAATCCACAGAAATATCGGGATATCATTTTTAGGCAATATTGTCCACCCCTAGCAGTGTGGGCAGATGCCAAGTCCTACTGGAAAATGAAATCAGCATCTCCATAAAGCTTGTCAGCAGAGGGAAGCATGAAGTCCTCTAAAAATTTCCTGGTAGACTACTCCATTGACTTTAGACTTGATAACACACAGTGGACCAACACCAGCAGCTGACCTCTTTTCAAATGAAAGTAAACGTTGCATTTCATTTGTAAATCAAGGTCCCAGAGTCTGGAGGAAGAGTGGAGAGGCACAGAATCCAAGTTGCTTGAAGTCCAGTGTGAAGTTTCCACAGTCAGTGATGATTTGGGGAGCCATGTCATCTGCTGGTGTTTTATCAAGTAAGTCAGCGCAGTCATTTACCAGGAAATTTTGGAGCACTTCATGCTTCCTGTTGGATGTGGACATGTTGGCAATGGGCAGCACGGATGTGACGTTGGATGCACGGGTGATGTCAGTACGCCGTGCCCATTTAACCCTTTTTGTGTCTTGGTTTCATGGACAGATAGCACTGTGGAGTGTCTGTGTCATTGTTCCGCGACTGTCATATGATGTGGCCATAAAACCATAATAAATCCCCAGTTGTACTAAGTATTCCACCTCACAAGGTGGCAGACATGTATAACTTACTGCCCTTGCCTTGGAGGACTAATGGCCCCCAAATAACCCTCCAAAACCTCACTTCTGGGACACCAGAGAAGAAGAGTTTGTAAACTAATGTCGATGTGTGGCATCGCAACACGGAGGAGCCATTTGCTCCCAAATTTGCCAACTATGATTCTAAAAAGAGATTATTTAGCTTATGAAGGAAAATATCTATATTTTGTTATAACAGAGGGTGGGTGAAGCTGGTTGATGTTCACCTGCCATCGACCCCCAGCGCCATGTGACTGGACAGAACAATCATGCCGGTTCTGTGTTGTCATATAAGACAGATTGCGGCAGAATAAAAGTGAAATTGAGGTGGAATAATCATAACAGTTTTTGGATGTGGGAGAGAAAGTGAAAATGACCGGGAGAAGACAAAATAACAACCAGGATGCCGCAAAAGGACGAAGCAAGCCGCCTGACCAGCGGTAAGTGATGAATGTCTTTGTTTGTTTACATTGTACTGATTTTCTGGTTCATATACTTTGAAGATAACAAAATGCCCAAAACAAAAAACGGTGACAAAAAACAAAACCATTCTTTTTGTAAATATGTCCAAAGTCCACTTTTGACTGAAAGTTATGCAATTCA
Source organism: Pholidichthys leucotaenia (assembly GCA_020510985.1). Classification (NCBI taxonomy): domain Eukaryota; kingdom Metazoa; phylum Chordata; class Actinopteri; order Cichliformes; family Pholidichthyidae; genus Pholidichthys; species Pholidichthys leucotaenia. The sequence continues at coordinate 118,024,787 of CM035840.1, forward strand.
ATATGGCTGCCGTGGCATTATGCAAATTAGATACATAAATTTACTCCTATCTCAAACTTTGAATCATATTCTACATCTTTCTAATTGACAGTAAGCCATCTGTTACCACATTCAAGTTATAGCTTTGAAAATCTCTCACATCTGAACTGAATATTTTCTTGAAAAAACCTTGACCACTAGAGGGGGTGGAGGCTGACGGCGCGCCTCAGACAGTCAAACAGTTAAGGGGACTGTTGGCGGGAGCCGTCCTCTTTGGCGCTCCGCCTCCGTACAACCATAGCATGTGTCAATTTAGTGCTAGCTTACGTGTTAGCTACACTGTAACATGTGCACTGTTATTGTGTCTGTAATAAAGTTCGGGTTCAGTACAACTCCTGCTGCCACAGTCCTGCTTTTCAGACATAACACTTCCCTCTATTGACAAGCTTTGTGGAGCTGCTGATGTCATTTTCCAGCAGGACTTGGCACCTGTCCACGCTTCCAAAAGTAACAAAACCTGGTTTAATGACCATGGTATCACTGTGCTTTATTGGTCAGCTGGTAAGCTTTGTAATACTATACTTTAGCCAACAATTCAACTTGTGTGTTGATTTGTTAATGTTCTGAGGACAATCTGATGATGTATGCTGTTGAGACCTATAGATGAAGACCAACTGTAGCAAGTGAAGTGATATAATGAGTGTAGATAGATAGATAGATAGAGCCTTTTTATTGTCATTGCATATAAATACAACGAAACCGCACATGCCCCCTCCCACATAAGAACTACAAACAACACTCAATCCATACGCATCATCAACAACCATAACAAAACACACAAAACATATCAGCATTAAAAGACCTAACTACTGTATATAAAATGCAGTCATCTTTGTGTCTAATTAACAGAAGGCATTAGAAAGACACATTTAAGAATAAAAATTCCTTTCCCTAACAAATGTAATGTGCTGGTAACTATAGTGTGTGTTGGTGATTTAGAAAGTGAATAGCTTTTGGAAAAAAACTGTTAATAAATCTAGTGGAGTGCGATCTAATTGACCTGTATCGCCTCCCTGAGGGCAAAAGAGTAAAAAGGTGATGACCGGGGTGAGAAATGTCTGTACAGATGGTCCTGGCTCTTGTATGATAATGGGTGTAAGCAATATCCTGTAATGATGGAAGAGGACAGCCAATGACTTTTTCTACAGTTCTTACAACTCTCTGTAGTGCTGTTTTGTCCGCAACAGAGCAGCCTACATACCATGACGTGATGCAGTATGTTAAGATGCTTTCAACAGCAGAGCGGTAAAAGGTCATCAGCAGCCTCTTACAGAGGTCGTTTCTTATTAAAAAGAATAGAATCTTAAAAAGATAGATAGCCTTTATTGTCATTATACAAACAAATGTACAATGAGATTTAAGCATCTCCTTCAGTGCAACATACGGTAGGGTAAAAAAGTATTTAGTCAGCCACCAATTGTGCAAATTCTCCCACTTAAAAGATGAGAGAGGTCTCCAATTTTCATCATAGATATACCTTAACTATGAGAGACAAAATGAGAAAAAAAAAATCCAGAAAATCACATTGTCTGATTTTTAAAGAATTTATTTGCAAATTATGGTGGAAAATATGTATTTGGTCAATAACAAAAGTTCATCTCAATTCTTTGTTATATACCCTTTGTTGGCAATGACAGAGGTCAAACGTTTTCTGTAAGTCTTCACAAGGTTTTCACACACTGTTGCTGGTATTTTGGCCCATTCCTCCATGCAGATCTTCTCTAGAGCAGTGATGTTTTGGGGGCTGTCGCTGGGCAACACGGACTTTCAACTCCCTCCAAAGATTTTCTATGGGATTGAGATCTGGAGACTGGCTAGGCCACTCCAGGACCTTGAAATGCTTCTTAAGAAGCCACTCCTTCGTTGCCCGGGCGGTGTGTTTGGGATCATTGTCATGCTGAAAGACCCAGCCACATTTCATCTTCAATGCCCTTGGAGGGCATTGAAGATGAAGATGAAGATTGAATTGAATCTTTTCAATTGATGAAGATTGAAAAGGAGGTTTTCACTCAAAATCTCACAATACATGGCCCCATTCATTCTTTCCTTTACACGGATCAGTCGTCTTGGTCCCTTTGCAGAAAAACAGCCCCAAAGCATGAGGTTTCCACCCCCATGCTTCACAGTAGGTATGGTGTTCTTTGGATGCAACTCAGCATTCTTTCTCCTCCAAATACGACAAGTTGAGTTTTTACCAAAAAGTTCTATTTTGGTTTCATCTGACCATATGACATTCTCCCAGTCCTCTTCTGGATCATCCAAATGCTCCCTAGCAAACTTCAGACAGGCCTGGACATGTACTGGCTTAAGCAGGGGGACACGTCTGGCACTGCAGGATTTGAGTCCCTGGCAGCGTAATGTGTTACTGATGGTAGCCTTTGTTACTTTGGTCCCAGCTCTCTGCAAGTCATTCACTAGGTCCCCCCGTGTGGTTCTGGGATTTTTGCTCACTGTTCTCATGATCATTTTGACCCCACGGGGTGAGATCTTGCGTGGAGCCCCAGATCGAGGGAGATTATCAGTGGTCTTGTATGTCTTCCATTTTCTAATAATTGCTCCCACAGTTGATTTCTTCACACCAAGCTGCTTACCTATCGCAGATTCAGTCTTCCCAGCCTGGTGCAGGTCTACAATTTTGTTTCTGGTGTCATTTGACAGCTCTTTGGTCTTGGCCATAGTGGAGTTTGGAGTCTGACTGTTTGAGGTTGTGGACAGGTGTCTTTTATACTGATAACGAGTTCAAACAGGTGCCATTAATACGGGTAACAAGTGGAGGACAGAGGAGCCTCTTAAAGAAGTTGTTACAGGTCTGTGAGAGCCAGAAATCTTGCTTGTTTGTCGGTGACCAAATACTTATTTTACCGAGGAATTTACCAATTAATTCATTAAAAATCCTTCAATGTGATTTTCTGGATTTGTTTTTTCTCATTTTGTGTCTCATAGTTGAGGTATACCTATGATGAAAATTGGAGACCCCTCTCATCTTTGAAGTGGGAGAACTTGCACATTTGGTGGCTGACTAAACACTTTTTTGCCCCACTGTATGTAAAAGAGAAAAATAAAAGCATAAAAAACAATAAATTCCTACAATAAATAATGTATAATGTGTACAGTGTACGTAATCTAGGATAAAAATAAGTTATATATACAATATAAAAATAAAAATATTAAAAAGATTGCACACCATTCTGAACCGTAAATGTCAATTACACAGTGATGTGTTTAGAGGTATACTGGTGTGTGTGTGTGTGGGGGGGGGGGGGGTCAGGGAGGGTTGGACTGAGAATTCAGAGCCATGATGGCTTTTGGAAAAAAACTGTTCTTGAGTCTATTTGTCCTGGCTCTGATGCACCTGTAGCACCTCCCTGAGGGCAGCAGGTCAAACAGGTCAGCTCCAGGGTGGTAAATGTCCTTGATGATGTATTGTGCTCTATTAAGGCTGCGGGCGGTGTAAATGTCTGTCAGGGAGGGGAGAGGGCGGTCGATGATCTTCTGTGCTGCCTTTACTACCCTCTGCAACCTCTCCCTGTCTGCCATTGTGCAGTTCCCATACCACACTGTAATGCAGTATGTGAGCAGACTCTCAATGGATGAGCGATAGAAGGTCAGCAGCAGGGTGGAATTGAGGTCATACTTCGACCTCAATTCGGTCGAATATAGGCTGTCTCGTCCCCTCCTGAAATGAGTCCAACCACCGTGGTGTCGTCAGCAAACTTCACGATGAGGTTGTTGTTATAGGCCGGACGACAGTCATGGGTGTAGAGACAGTACAGGAGGGGGCTCAGCACAGCCCTGTGGGGAGCCAGTACTCAGCGTCCGTGTAGAGGAGAAGTGGAAGCCAAGTCTCACAGTCTGGGACCGGTTAGTGAGAAAGTTCTTTATCCAAGCACATGTGAGAGGTGGGAGACCAAGTGTATTCAGTTTGGTAATGAGAATGTCCGGGATGATTGTGTTGAAGGCCGAGCTGTAGTCCACGAAGAGCATTCGGACGTCTCTGTGCTGCCGCTCCAAGTGGGACAGCACAGAATGGAGAGCTACGGCGATGGCATCTTCAGTAGATCGGTTTTCACGGTATGCAAACTGGTAGGAGTCAAGGTCCGGAGGAAGATGGCTCTTAATGTGCTGGAGAAGCAGTCTCTCGAAGCACTTCATAATTACCGGGGTGAGGGCCACAGGATGGTAATCATTAAGGCTGGTGGTGGGAGACTTCTTTGGTACCGGAATGATTATGGCAGATTTCAGACAGGACGGGATGACTGCCTGGGCCAGGGAGAGGTTGAAAATCCTGGTAAAGATGGAGGTGAGCTGGGAGGCACATGCTCTAAGCACCTTACCAGGAACTCCATCTGGGCCGGCAGCCTTCTTGGGGTTTACTGCCAGGAGCACCCGTCTGACGTCATGCTCACTGACAGTGAAAATGGTGGTGCAGGAGCTGGGTGGGAGTCGGGGCAGGGCTGAGGCTGATGAGTGCTGCTGTTGAGTAATTTCAAAGCGAGCAAAGAAGCTATTTAGCTCCTCTGCCAGCGGTGCACTCAGGTTCTCTGATGTTGTAGCACAGCCTCTGTAATTCGTGATGTTTTGAATTCCTTGCCACACCTCCCGTATGTTGTTACTGGACAAGTGGGACTCTACTCTCATCTTATAATCCGCTTTAGCTTTTTTAACTCCTCTTTTCAGATTGGCTCGAGTAGACCTATAAAGGTCTCTGTCACCTGATCTGAAGGCAGCATCACGGGCTCTGAGGAGTGTGCGGACCTGGCTGGTCATCCAGGGTTTCTGGTTGGGAAAAACCCTAATATTTTTGACCACAGTCACATTACCGATACAAAACTTAATGTAGCCCAAGGTTGTATCAGTGGATGTTTCCAACTCCTGTTGTCCAAATAAATCCCAGTCTGTCTCTGTGAAACAATCCTGCAGTTTGGAGAGAGCGTTGTCAGGCCAAGTTGTGACAGTCTTTATAGTGGGCCTGTCACTACATCTGAGGGGGGTGTAGACAGGGGAGAGCAGGAGGGAAAAATGGTTCAACTGGCCAAGGTGGGGAAGGGATATGGCTCTGTATGCGTGCTTTATGTTAGTGTAGACATGGTCTAAAATGTTCTCCCCTCTAGTAGAACACTTAACATGTTGATAAAATTTGGGGAGTACAGTCTTCAGATTGGCCTTATTAAAATCTATTGCGACTATGTGGACACCATCAGGGTGAGCTCGCTGATGTTTGTTAATGGTGTTAAGCAGGAGGGAGAGCGCCGTATTTACATTTGCACTGGGTGAAATATACACAGCCGTGATAAACACTACTGTTAGCTCTCTCGGTAGAAAAAAAGGCCGACATCTTACAGACATGTACTCGAGATCGGGAGAGCAATATTTGTCTATAATAGTCCCGTTGTTACACCAGTTATTATGCACATACATACAGAGCCCTCCCCCTCTGCTCTTACCGGAGTCCTTAGTCCTGTCACAGCGCAACAACGTGCGGCCCGCTAGCTGCATGCTAGCGTCGGATATGTCCAAATGGAGCCAAGTTTCAGTGAAAATGAGAACACAACACTCACGAACATAGCGATTACCGGCAAGTTGTAATTCCAAGTCTTCCGTTTTATGCACCAAGGATCTGGCATTGGAAAGATACAGGCTCGGTAGAGGTGGCTTATGTGGTTGTCTCCTTAGCCTTAGCATAACACCGGACCTGCAGCCCCGCTTCTGCTTCCTCTCGCTCCTCCTCCGTCTCCGCCGCCTCCACGACCCGACACCAATCCACGGAGAGCCCGGTGATCTTGCTATGTTGACTGGGATGTTATACGTGTGGTGAAAGACACTCGCGACTGGTATCTGATGCTCGTCTCCAATCTCAAGAAGTCTCTGACGGGTGTAGCGAATGTTCGCCGAACTGATGGCGCATAAATAAACAAAAAAGGAGTACCATAACATCCAAAAAAACCACTGAAAAGGAGAGCCGTGAGCCGCTGCAACATTGCGCGCCGCCATTTTGTCAGAATATAAATACATACCTGCCAACTTTTAAAACCTGAAAAGCCTAGCAGCTAGCCGGGGTCCAGGGCCGCAGGCCCCGGTAGGTCCAAGACAAAGTCCTGGTGGGGGGTTCAGGGGGGCGAAGCCCCCCGACGGCAAACAAATATTAGCATTAAATCAAGTTAAAATGTGGCTAACAACCTCATATTTCTTCAGCAATCATGTTTCTATTTTCCTTAAATTGTCAGTGCAGATATGCTGATGGAAAAGATCAAGGACAAACTCTATGGTAACTCTCAAGCATTGTTGTTTTCCATGGTGCACCTCTTAGCTTTCTTCAGTTGGTCTTTTGAATGGAACACACTGTGGCACTTGTTACCCGAAGCTGTCATCATCATTTTCCTGGTCATGAGGTTGCCCAGAACTTTAGTTGACAGACTGGACCTGAACTCAGTTTTGTTCTTGTTCACATGGCTGAATATGCGCTCACAGTCCACAGTAATAATTCCTGGAAATGCTTTGGAGTATTCCTCACGAAAAGACTTGCCATGTGTGTGGATATGGATTATCATAGTCTCTTAATTTTCTTAATCAGTGTTCATCTATATTTATTTAAGTCAGTAAGATCTCTGATTATTATACTCTTTTGCTTCCTCAGGTGTTCCATTTAGTTTGATCCAAACTCTACAATTTCTTGTCCATGTTGCCTGTATCTTATTTTGTCTTTTCAGCATCCGTGCTTGCCGTGCTATTTCAGCATTAGTTTTTGTTAGATGTTCATTTAGGTAAACTTCTGTTCCCCGTAACTTTCTGGCCTGCCTCAGTATGCCATTGCTTACCCAGGGATGTGATTTGGGGTTGGGGAAATTATCTGAAAATTTAGCAGGGGGTCTGGGGGACGGGGCAGAGCTCTGGTGGGGGGGCAAGGGGGCGAAGCCCCCCGAAGCTCCTGGGTTTTTATGATTTTTAAGTACCAGAACTGTGCTTAAATGACATAAAACAAACAGCTGAATGCCACTTATTACTGTATAATATTGACTTATGTTCCAAGAAGATCAGAGATTTTTTGATCTCTTCCATTTCCTCCTTCTTTGGTGGCATTTTTACTGACCTGTTGATAGTAAAACAATCTCTGCTGGTGACGCCGATATGCGATCCGACCGACCTCGAATCCAGCTGGGCCTCAGCTAGCCCCCTCCGCTGCTGGTCCCGCTGCTTACCGGCGCTGCAATTGAGCTCCTGTCCAGCCGGGGTACTGGCAGCTCCTCCACCGAGTCCCGCCGCCCACCGCTGCTGTAGTTGAGCTCCGATCCTGCTCCTGTCCAGCTGGGGTCCCGGTAGATCCTCCGCTGAGCCCCACCACCTACCGCCGTCTTCCTCAGTAGTTCCTCTGCCGAGCCCCGCCGCTGTAGCTGGGCTCCGATTCGGCTATTATCCAGCTGGGGCCCCGGCTGCTCCTCCACTGGTCCCCGTCTCCTACCACCGCTGTACTTGAACTCTGATCCGGCTCCCGTCCAACTGTTGCCTCGGTTGGTTCCTCCGGCGAGCCCCAATCACCGGGGACGGAGTCGCGTTAGCTTAGCAAACGCTTCAGGTAAATTTAGATACGATTCCTAGCGATCTCATGTTTGGAATTGCTTTCGTGTTTTTTTTACGATTTAAAATTTTTGACTGAATTTTTAGTGAAAAACCGTAATTTTGATTAATAAAGCCGTAACCCGGAATGGGGTCTTGAAAACCGTAACCATTACGGCAAAACCGGAGTAGTTGGCAGGTACTGCACGGTGGCGCAGTGGTTAGCACTGCGGCAGCACAGTTTACCCTTGGCCGGGGGATTGTGGGGATCGTGGGATCGTGGGTTCGATCCCAGCCCCCGACCAACAGTGATCTGTGTGGAGTTTGCATGTTCTCCCCGTGTTGCGTGGGTTTACTCCGGGATTTCTCCGGTTTCCTCCCACATGCCAAAAACATGCAGGTTAGGTTAATTGGAGACTCTAAAGTGGCCCTAGGTAAAGACATGTATGTTAGGTTAATTGGCTGTTCTAAATTGTCCCTAGATATCTGTTTCCTATAGGCCCTTAGAATAGAGGGTTAGTATTAATGAAAGCGCTTTGAGTGGTCTTTGTGACTAGAAAAGCGCTATATAAGTGCAGGTTAGTTAGTTAGTTAGTAGTTAGGTATGCAAATAAATAAATAAAAAAAAAATTGTGAAACTTTAAGTAAGTAGCAAGGAAATTTATTTGGGGGGAATTTTGCCTTTACTGGACAGCTACAGTTAAGATAAAGTCAGGAAAGATTGCTCTCGTGGGGAATTCAGTCAGGGACCTCTGTGGTTGAGCAACATGCTCTTGTGTCTGTGTCATAACCATTAGGCTGCCTGATGCCCCAAGAAGTACATTTTATGCTTTTAAAATATTTATATTTATGTTGTTGTGTTTTACCTTAGTTATCCCCTTTCTGGGTCTTCATTGTAAAACAGATTCTAACCTCAATAGGACTTCCAGAAAAATAAGGTTAATAACTCCTACTATTACATTGAGCCTACTCAGGCCCAGGTTAATAAAATATGATCTAAAGTGACAGATTTCTCTCTGTGTGTCCGTGAACACACCATCTACCTTTGTGCAATTCTCATGACAGAGATGTCACTGATGTGACTGCAGTAACCGACGTTCAGCTCTTGCAGTTTTGTGGCTGAGGAGCCTTCAGCCAAGTACTGTATTCCAGCGTCACTCACCCTGTAACACACATTGCCAACTTTAAGAAGATGTATGGAATCTAACACTGCTCCTACCCTAAAAGTGCACATACCCGAAGCAAAGTGAGACATCCAGATATTGCAGGTTTTTGAGTGTGGCCACAGATTTCAGGCTGGCATCAGTGATTCTGGGACACTCTGCAATATGGAGTCCGCTGAGGCCCTGAGAGCTGCTGCACAAAGCCTTCAAACTGACATCTGTCACAAGGTTGTTACCTAAAGCAGTGGCACATCATTGACTGTATGAACACATTTATGTAGAAATTAAACAATCTCACCTTCTATACTAAAAGACTTCAGTTTAGCTGCTTCAGTAATGACTTTGAAAGCGATACCAGTAAGGAGGGGAGCATCCAACAGAGAAATGGCTGATAAGCACGACATCTGGCAAGCAGAACCTGTTAGAGAAGGGTGAGAGGTAAAACTTCCTTCCCCTGCAAGGGGTTAAGTGTGTAGGGATAAAAATATGAAGGAAGTGACAAGAAAAACTCTGATTCCTTATGTTCTGAGTCTTTGTTTAACATTCCAGTGCAGTGACGCTGACTTCTTATGCTAGAGAAATCAACCAGAGTTGGTTAGCAGCCAGCTACATTTATTCAAGTACATGTACTGTACTTAAGTAAATTTTTCATATAACTGTACTTTTGTAAGTAGTTTTACTGCAAGATACTTTTTACTCTTACTTGTATGCACCTTTTAAGAAAAACCTGCACTCCACATCAGATTTGAGATGTTTTTCTTCACCAGCCCAGGAAATATTTGAACTGTCTTATGTTTATATAATTAAATTACATTAGAGGGTAGATGTGGATAGTTTATTTGATTTTCATCAGACCAACACCTCTAAGAGAAGACAACAAATTACTGAGTGTAACTGCAAATTTACAAGAAAGCTGGTGCAATTTTACATGTAAAAAGTTATCAATTAGTGTAAAAAGTTTCAGAAATTTATCAAAAAAAGGTTGCATTTTTTTTTTAAGTAAGTTTCTTAGAAAGCCACAAATTCATGAGGAAAAATAACCAATTCATGAGAAAAAAAGCATCAGGATTTTTTTAAAATCATAAACTGGCTAGAAAAATTCAAATTTATAAAAAAAAAAAAAAAAGGACCAAATTCATAAGAACACAGTAATACAAATACAAGAAGAAAACCAATTGTTGAGAAGAGTCACAAATTTAAGAAAACAAAAGAGTGTAGTAAAGTTTTTACCTACTACTCAAGTAACTTTTTTACCTCCACCAAGGACGTAAGGTGATTGAGGCGGTTTGTCTGTCTGTTAGCAGGCTGGGGCAAAAAGTACTGGCTGGATTTTGATGAAATTGTCACCAGAGGTGGCCATTGGGCTACCGGCAAATCCATCAGATTTTGGAGGTGATCCTTGAGCATATACCTCCACCAAGGCCTTATCTCGCAATGTTAAAGAAAGTGAAAGTGTGATTCACAAACCACATCTCAGGTAAAAATTTCATCAAAATCCATACAGTAGTTCTGCGTAATCCTGCCAACAACAAACAGACAGACGGACCTTGGCGGAGGTATACACTCTCTGGGTGCCCTCTAGTTAGTAGTCTCTTTGAAACCACTTTTTCCTTTTCTAGCAACTACTCTTTCTTATACTTGAGTAATTAATATAATAGCACTACATTTTTCTGAGTACAATTTATGGCTATTTTACTACCTCTGAAATTAACACAGACTTACCAACACACAGCTGTCTGACAGTGTGGGCATGTCATCAATCACAATCTCTTTGAGTGAAGGGCATCCGGCAGAAATGTATCTGAACCCATTTACTGTCATCTAAGGGGGAAAAAAAAGGAAAATCTAATTAGTCATTCTCCTTGGTAAACTTTAGCCCCTTTTATGAATTCATACAACAGCACCAAACTAATGCACATTCCCAGAACACATTTTATGTTGTGGTCCATGTGCTATGTTAGGGAGAGTACACATGCTGGGTGGGTGGGAGAAGGTGACTGCATAAACCCAACCTTCCACTTGGCCATAGTTTTTTTTTTCCCCTTTACTCCGTTAGTCCTTCACATCTGTGTTCATTTGCTCAGCACTCTCAGTGAGTGCAAACCTCGCCAGTGGAGTGCAAGAAACTTAAACTGGACACGTGCAAGTGGAGGAATCTCTGCCATTTGTCCAAGAGAGTGTCGGGTAGCCAAAATCTGTGTCCTATCAAGTTCAAGTCAAGACTGAACTGAGAGGAGCACACACACTGACCTGAGTACAACCGGAGAGGTTGAGGTGGATGAGATTTCGGCCACCGTCCCCAGTAGTCAGGTAAAGAAAGACTTTATCTGTGAATCTGTAGCAGTGCGCCAGACTCAGGTATTGAAGGCTAAGGCAGTTCCTGTTGGAAATGGGTCATCGTTAGAAATAATATAATGAAGACAAATTACTTGATGTTGTAGGTTGTACAGGATAAACTGCTTGTTTTGTTGCTCGATATGTGCATGCACACTGGAAAGACCACATCACCTCTAAAAAATTATTCTTAAAAATAGTTATGGTCTTGTTGTGTATTACATAATAAAAGTTTTGGAAGTAGAATCTAATGATGGAAATGTCCTGAACATAAAAATCATCTAACAACACAATTAGACATTCCAGTAGTTTCAGAGTGCCACATCTGTTCCCATAAATCATTTAGCACTGACCACACTGACATGAAATACAAGCCAGCAGTGGATTACAACAGGACAAACAGAAAAGTGGATAATTCTGGGAACTTAGTGGCAGGAAGCCAGGGCAAACTTTATCGTTTTGAGTCATGAGCGACTTGGACCACAGATGAGAACATGAAGCTGTTCTAGTGACAGAGTGTTTAACATGCTGTAACTGGACAGTTACCTGCACAGTTCTTTTAGAGTTTTGTTTGCAACAAGGGTGCAGGAGAGGTTCAAGTAGAGCAGGCAGGGACAGCCTTGAACTATTTTTTGAACCATTGTGTCCTGTTAAAAAGGAAAACTGAATGTTACCTTAAGTGAATCTGACCCCTAAATGTTTCTACAGCACAACAAATCACAAAGGAACGACTAACTGTTTATGAAACTAGGATACACCTGTATTTATATAAGTATTCTTTATCCAACTGTCATTAAATTTTAGAAAATATTGAACAAAACAGTGTGTACTCATAGAAATGAGATGATGCATTTTCTGTATATATCTGATTACTTACTGTAATATTAAAACACTAACATATTGAGCTCCTGGAGATTTCTGCATTCACCTTTGAAAATAGAAGGCAAAGTGACTGAAAATACTTTGATGGAACCATTATATATTATTATACAATCAATACATAAAATATAATCAGCCTTCTTTCAAACCTGAACCACTGTACAGGTGGATGTATGACCCCCCGCCCCCCCGTGTCACCTTATCTTCTGCAGAACAGGATTAGCAGCACTGATATAACACTGATAGCCTTTGATCTTCTGATGCACACTCCAAGCCTGAAGACTTTTTTTTTTTTTTTTTTTTTTTTAAATTTTCACTGTCTCAGACTTTTCTTGTTGAGAAGAATAACTCTACAGGACTCAAGATGCGCATTGTCCTCTCTCTCCTTCTGGCCTCGCTGCTCCTCCTGCTGCTCCCATCCACTGAGATGAAAAAAACAGGAAAGGGCAGAGGCCTCAGAGGAACAAGACACAAACTCAAACATGACAGGTATGGATTTACTCTTGGGTATCATTGGGAATCGTTTATTCAAGCTCTTTCGACAAACCAATTTTAGTCTTGATTTTTTCTTTTTGCGTTAAACTTCAGGGTCAAAATCAGGGGTGTCAGGCGTCACAGCAGATCAGATGCCTCATCTAACTGTTTAGAGTCAGTGGAGTCTGGAAAGGTCTTTGTGGATTGTCAGGACCACAGTCTCACCACCATCCCCTCCTCAAAGACCTGGTCCAAAGAGCCCCAGCACCTGCTTCTAGCCCGCAATCGAATCAAAGTTCTTCATGATGGAGCCTTCTTTGGATATGAGGGATTGATCAGTCTGGACCTGCAGCAGAACAAGCTCTTCTTAGTGGAGGATGGGGCCTTCGAGGGCTTGACACAACTTACAACATTGCTACTGCAGCACAACCGCCTCCAAACACTCAGTGAAGAGACCCTCATCCCAATGCCAAACCTCCGTTACTTGCGTTTGTATGATAATCCCTGGAACTGTCTCTGCTCCATGGATAGTCTTGTACGAACGCTACAGGTCCCAAGCAACCGTAACCTAGGAAACCATGCTAGGTAAGTGATTTCACCAAAAGCATGACGTGTGCAAGCCATTACTGAGCTTCAGAGGAATAATCAACATGACAATATTTCTTCTGTTAGGTGTGCAGAGCCCATTGGGCTTAAAAACAGAAAGCTGAAGCAAATTGATCCTGAATTACTCTGTAAAGAACCAGACCCAAACGACAACAAAACAGATCCCATACACCCTCTCGAGCCGAGTCCAATTCGTGGCAAACCTGATGCAACCCTTGTCTGCCATACCTACTTTTTCCCACATGTATGGATGGACTGCAGTAATCGAGGCAAGTCTAGTGCACTGTACTCTACTCTGAACTTCACAGTGTTTTGAGAAACCTGTCACAGATGTTTGTTATGTAACAGAGGAGTTGGAGGAAATCACCTGTAAACTGTCAGAACACACTTATGCTTATGATTCAATAATGTGAATTACCTCTGTATGACTGGAAATGTATAAACTTCGCTTCCCCAAAGAGTTTCAAGGCCAGACATTTAATTTGGAAATAGATGAATGTGGTCTGGCGAGAGTTTTCTATAAGTTTAAGGGTGCTTTCACACCTGCAGGCTTTAGTCTGTTTCAATAGAACTCAAGTTCGTTTTCTCCGTTAGTGCGGTTCGTTTTGTCTGGTGAGAACACGGTAATCGCACTCAAGTGCGTACCAAAACAACCATACCGAGACCACCTGGTCTCGGTCTCTGTGTCTGAGCACGTCACGGTTCTGGAGAATTAATGAACATTAACATGTTATTTCCCATCCGTAGCAGTGCTTCATGTTCAAACTGTACGATTTGCCAAAAGTGGTACAGACATGGACAAAATTGTTGGTACCCCTCTGTTAATGAAAGAAAAACCCACAATGGTCACAGAAATAACTTGAATCTGACAAAAGTGGTAATAAATAAAAAGTCTATGAAAATTAACCAATGAAAATCAGACAATGTTTTTGAATTGTGGTTCAACAGAATTCTTTTAAAAAACAAACTCATGAAACAGGCCTGGACAAAAATGATGGTACCCTTAACTTAATATTTTGTTGCACAACCTTTTGAGGCAATCACTGCAATCAAATGATTTCTGTAACTGTCAATGAGACTTCTGCACCTCTCAGCAGGTATTTTGGCCCACTCCTCATAAGCAAACTGCTCCAGTTGTCTCAGGTTTGAAGGGTGCCTTCTCCAGACGGCATGTTTCAGCTCCTTCCACAGATGTTCAATAGGATTTAGATCAGGGCTCATAGAAGGCCACTTTAGAATAGTCCAATGTTTCGCTCTTAGCCATTCTTGGGTGTTTTTAGCTGTGTGTTTTGGGTCATTATCCTGTTGCAAGACCCATGACCTGCAACTGAGACCAAGCTGTCTGACACTGGGCAGCACATTTCTCTCTAGAATACCTTGATAGTCTTGAGATTTCATTGTACCCTGCACAGATTCAAGACACCCTGTGCCAGATGCAGCAAAGCAGCCCCAGAAAATAACAGAACCTCCTTCATGTTTCACAGTAGGGACAGTGTTCTTTTCTTGGTATGCTTCATTTTTGTGTCTGTGAACATAGAGCTGATGTGCCTTGCCAAAAAGTTCCACTTTTGTCTCGTCTGTCCATAGGACATTCTCCCAGAAGCTTTGTGGCTTGTCAACATGCAGTTTGGCAAATTCCAGTCTGGCTTCTTTATGATTTGTTTTCAACAGTGGTGTCCTCCTTGGTCGTCTCCCATGAAGTCCATTTTGGCTCAAACAACGACGGATGGTGCAATCTGACACTGATGTACCTTGACCTTGGAGTTCACCATGAATGTGTTTAGAGATTGTTCTGGGCTCTTTTGTTACCATTCATATTATCCGTCTCCTCCTGCGGCCACATCCAGGGAGGTTGGCTACAGTCCTGTGGATCTTAAATTTCTGAATAATATGTGCAACTGTAGTCACATGAACATCAAGCTGCTTGGAGATGGTCTTATAGCCTTTACCTTTAACATGCTTGTCTCTAATTTTCTTTCTAATCTCCTGAGACAACTCTCTCCTTTGCTTCCTCTGGTCCATGTTTAGTGTGGTACGCACCATGTCACCAAACAGCACAGTGACTACTTGTCACCCTTTAAATAGGCCGACTGACTGATTACAAGTTTGTAGACACCTGTGATGTTAATTAGAGGACACATCTTGGTTGAACATGTCCCTATGGTCACATTATTTTCAATCTTTTCTAGGGGTACCATCATTTTTGTCCAGGGCTGTTTCATGAGTTTGTTTTTTAAAATAATTCTGTTGAACCACAATTCAAAAGCATTGTCTGATTTTCATTGGTTAATTTTCATAGAATTTTTATTTATTACCACTTTTGTCAGATTCAAGTTATTTCTGTGACCATTGTGGGTTTTTCTTTCATTAACAGAGGGGTACCAACAATTTTGTCCACGTCTATATGCACGTATGTAATAAATGATAACCAGGGCAATGAAAACCCCCCATAGATTACGCTATGAGTTGTATTATTTTCTCCCAGAAATGCATAAATACACGGTAGTCATCCTACTTCCTGTATTTACCTTTCTTGTTCTAGCAGCAAAAAAAATCTGACCAATAACAACAGAGAACGTTCTGACATAAGTCTCACGGGATTTAACGTGACGCAGTTTGGTCTGCCTCAATTTTTGCCTGTGTGAAAGGGGACCGAACCAAGGAGAAAATGATACAAAGTAACAAACTTGTCAACTGATTCAGACTGATTCAGGTGTAAAAGCACCCTAAGATAATTTTCTTACTTAGCCTCTGATCTATACAACCGTATGGTCACTGATCAGCTTATACAGTGCTGTGAAAAGTATTTGCCCCTTCCTGATTTCTTATATTTTTGCATATTTGTCACACTTAAATGTTCCACATCATCAAACAGATTTTAATTTATATTAGATAAGGATAACCTGAGTAAATATAAAATCCAGCTTTTAAATGATGATCTAATTTATTAATGGAAAAAGGTGGCAGCGAGGTGGCGGAGTGGTTAGCACTGCGGCAGCACAGCAACTCACCCTTGGCCGGGGGATCCCGGGTTCGATCCCAGCCTTCGACCAACGGTGATCTGTGTGGAGTTTGCATGTTCTCCCCGTGTCTGTGTGGGTTTCCTCCAGTTTCCTCCCACATGCCAGAAACATGCAAGTTAGGTTAACTGGCATCAACTGGGGATTCTAAATGGTCCTTAGGTATGGGTGTGAGAGTGAGTGGTTGTCTGTCTGTCTGTGTTGGCCCTGCGATGGACTGGCGATCTGTCCAGGGTGTACCCTGCCTCTCGCCCAAAGATGCTGAGATAGGCTCCAGCCCCCCTGTGACCCGAAAAGGATTAAGCGGAAGAAGATGGATGGATGGAAGGGAAAAAGGTATCCAAACCTACCTAGCCCTATGTGAAAAAATAATTTCCCCCTAAACCTAACTGTCACCGTTGGTGACAACAACTGCAATCAAGCACTTACGATAACAATCAATGAGTCTTTTACATAGCTGTTAAGGAATTTCAGCCCACTCTTCATGTAGAATTGTTTTAGTTCAGCCACATTGGAGGGCTTGAGCTTGAGGTCACGAACTGATGGTCGGACATTCTCCTTCAGGATTTTCTGGTGGAGAAAATTCATGGTTCCATCAAGCCATCCAAGTCCTGAAGCTGCAAAGCAGTCCCAGACCATCACACTACCACCACCAGGTTTGACTGTTGGTGTGATGTTGTTGTTCTTCTTCTACATACTGTACAAAGTCTACTCAGTAGATATTTCCACACAGCGTGAGTCCATCAGACACCACGACCAACTTACTTTCCTTCCCCCATTCTATTTATGCTGAACACCAAGGTAGAAGGCGGAAAGTACCCTTTTTATATGGTTTCTAATATGACCCGGCTGGGGCATGAACCCACGACCTTCCAGTTGTGGGGCAGATGCTCTACCACTAGGCCACCACTGTGGTGTCTTTTTTATGAAATACTGTGTTAGTTTTACACCAGATGTATCGGGATGCATGCCTTCCCAAAAGTTCAGCTTTTGTCTGGTCAGTCTAGAGAATATTTTCCTCAAAGTTTTGGGGCTCATCAAGGTGTTTTGTTTTTTTGTTTTTTTTGGGGGGGGGGGGCACCAACAAATCTGAGATGAGCTTTTGTGTTCTTTTTGGTCAGCAGTGGTTTTCATCTTGGAATTCTCACATGGATGCCATTTTTGACCAGTCTCTGTCTTATTGTTGAATCATGGACCAGTGTCCAAACTCAGGCGAGTGAGGCCTGTAGTTCTTCAGATGTTGTTCTGGTTTTAGTTTCTCATCTGTCCTTGAATTTCTTTAGATCATGGCATGATGTGTTGCTTTTTGAGATCTTTTAGCCTACTTCACTTTGTCAGACAGGTTCTATTTAAATGATTTCTTGATTCAATAGGTCTGGCAGTAATCAGGCCTGGGTGTAGCCAGTGAAATATAACTCGGCTTTCCAAAAATGTTGTTAATCACAGTTCATTCATGATGTACCAAGGGAGCAAATTTTTTTTTTTTTAAGATAGGGCCAGGTAGGTTTGGATAGCTTTTTTTTTCTCTTAATAAAGGAAATAATCATTTAAAAGCTGCATTTTGTATTTACTCTGGTTATCTTTGTCTAATATTAAAATTTGTTTGATGATCTGAAACATTGATGTGACAAACATGTATAATAATAACAATAAATACATAAGAAATCAGGAGGGGGGGCAATAGTTCTTCACAGCACTGTATTTGGAAAGAAAAAAGAACAACACGGACTTAGTAATAGATTAACCAAATGTGTTGCTGCAATCTTCCTCATGCTGGCAGCATGTGAAAGTAGAACAAAAGCTGATTCAGGTGCTGAACATAAAAGTAATTCAGTGTATTGAGGAAACTCTTCTGTTAACTCCTCCTCTACAGGTCTAACTGAAGTGCCCTTGAATATTCCAGAGGAAACTGTCCACATTGATCTATCCCATAATTCAATCAATCATCTCAAAGTCAGAGAATTTCAAGGAATAAAAAGCCTCAGAATTCTTAACCTCAGCACGAACAGCATGGAGCGTATTGATACAGGTGAGCCATTCATCCTTACTGCGTATCTTCTCCTGTAATATCCAGAATGAAGCTCTGCACATGTATAGTTTTGTGGGGTTTTTTTGTGTGTGTCTGTGACTAATAGCATCCAGTACGGAAGGTCAAAATGTTAAGAACAGTTATACAACTTCTGCTAACTTCTGTTTCCCATTTTTCACTGGCTGACACAGCGGGCGTTCTGCCATCTGTCTGTATATAGTATTAGTTTAATTTATGGAGAGGGAAGCACAGAGATTTACAGACGTGGTGTAATCACTGAGCTGAATTCAGAAAAACTGAAACCAGACTGCGCTCTTCATTTCAAAATATGACTGCATCTCCATTTTCAGGTTCCCTGTTTGGACTTTTGCACCTTCGTGAGCTGGACTTGTCAAACAACAGTTTACATTTTATCCAGTATGGGGTTCTTGAAGACCTGTACTTCCTGTCACAGATAAAACTGGGAGGAAACCCCTGGGTGTGTGACTATAGGTGGGTTCATCTGCTCACATGTTTATAGTAATGTACTGCATTATTATTGACTGAATGAATATATTGTTTCAGTATCCACTACATGGTGTACTGGCTACGCCTGCACCCAGCGGTGAGACACTCAGGCCTGCGGTGTCACTCTCCTCCTGAACACGCTGGGGAGCGCGTGGAGCATTATGTGAATTCTTACAACCGAGACTGTCCAAAAGAACATCAGAACAACAGACCGGATCCAGACCATACAGACCCTGAGCTTTGGAATACGCCAATGGAAGTACAGGGAGGAGAGCTGGAGGAGGAGGAGCTGGAGCCGAGCGCTTTAAGGATGCCACAGAAATACCAAATCATCAGGCTGTCCTGAGCTTTTTGTTTTCTACACATCAACATTGTTCCAATAGTATAAGACAGTCTGCATCAGATGGAGAAACAGTTATATTTTTCTTATGTATGTTGTCTTTTTATTAAAAAATTATAATATTAGGTTTCTTGACCATTTTCATAATTATTAGTTATATGAATGATAACTGTACGTATACATGAAATGGGTGTTGTACATGAATACTAACAAAATAATACAGTACTTATCACCAAGATCAGTAAAATTCACTGATACATCTCAAACTGGGCCATTTTAGCGATGTGCAACCCCGCAAGTTGAGGTGGACCACGAAGGGACGATAGTTTTGCAGGACTTCCTTCACTGTACTGTCCATTATCCAGTCTCTCCCCACAGAGAAGTTGATCTAATTAGGACAAAAATGAGGGCACAGTCTCCTGTTTCAAGTTACACTGTTACTGCAGTGACAAACAAGTACAGACCTGACTCCACAAAGCACTTGACCACACATAGATTTCCATGTGCAGGATACTTTAGCACAATTAAGTTGATCTTGTAGATCTAAATACTGAAAGATCTGAGGAGAAAAAAATATATACAGTACAAGCATATTTAGTTCTGTAGTTCTGTCCAAAGATGGACAGCAAATATACAGTTGAAACCAGAAGTTTACATACACTGTATAAAACGACACATAACCTATTTTTTTCCTCATTGCCTGACATTAAGTTAGATTAAACATTTCCTGTTTTAACCTCTTGCACTCCGGTGTACCGTGGGCGGACACGTCTCTGCGTCCTAGAGCACACGAGGGCGCCCTAGTACGCACACTGTGCGTCCTAGGGTGCAATGAAGAAAAAAAAACCTGTATGTCCGTTCTTCCACTACAGACACAGCCGCGAACAGAAAGCCAAAGGAGTGCTTTGATTGTTTAGATGTGATTGACCTCTCATTCGACTAATAAGAGCCCTGAATTGGGTTTCTTGAAACCTTGAAGAACCAATGACTGAAAACCTAGCAAGAAGGACCCGCCTACCAACCGCTGCGAATACAGCCAGCCAATTGAAGCACAGAAGTTCGAAAGCTGTTTTGTGTAAGGCTGGGTGACACAGGTGTTCGCCACTCTTTTTTTTTACTACTGTTCTTATTTGTTTTGAAAAATCGTTCACCAAAACTGCAATCATGGAAGCGCAAAACCGCAATAATGGAATTATGGTTTGACCGGGTCGCGTAACCAGAACCACGAGTCCGTAACAAGCGGACCAGTGTCATGTTCGTCTGACAATGAGGAAGAGAAGTTCGCCAGCGACACTGCTGTTGTGGACAGGTAAGTGTTATAAGCTAAATTATTCTTTATCCCTAAAAATTGTAATCCAAATGACTTTTGACCGATCGGTAAATTACAACTGTGCGTTATCGCAACATGACGGCTCCGGTCCAGTCCGGACGGCGCATGGACCGTGCCCAGTCCATGCGCCGCGTCCGGAACCCCCCCGCGAACGCCCCCCCCCCCCGCTACTCTTCTGTAGCGGATTGCAGATATTATTGCAGATATTTTAGTACAACTGTGCGTAGTAGACCGCAGCGCCCGTCATGTGTCGATGGACGATGTCCGTCCTCTGTAGCGGGGGGGGGGGGGTTGTTATTTTCTACATTACAGATATTTTAGTATAATTTTTATTGCACTGTAGGTTATTTTTTCTTGTAAAAAAAAAGCCACACATTTTTTACGTGGCATGCTTCTTTGTGTGTGGGGGCTTGTTTGTTCATTCATTCATTCATGAATGAATACCCCCCCCCGCGAACGCCCCCCCCCCCCGCTACTCTTCTGTAGCGGATTGCAGATATTATTGCAGATATTTTAGTACAACTGTGCGTAGTAGACCGCAGCGCCCGTCATGTGTCGATGGACGATGTCCGTCCTCTGTAGTGGGTGGGGGGGGAGTTGTTATCTTCTACATTACAGATATTTTAGTATAATTTTTATTGCACTGTAGGTTATTTTTTCTTGTAAAAAAAAGCCACACATTTTTTACGTGGCATGCTTCTTTGTGTGTGGGGGCTTGTTTGTTCATTCATTCATTCATGAATGAATACCCCCCCACACACACACACACACAGCCCTTCACCTTTCATTAGAGCTCAAGATCAAGCTTCTATATTGAATCATTCAAAAGTTACAGACGTTTTTCCAAACTGTGCCATTTGGCACAATTTGGCACAGTTCAAAAATGCCTGGGAACAACCTAAGAAAAAAGCTGTGTAATATATTCATTTTTTGTGGTATTGCTACAAAATTTTGACCTCAGCTGGATAACACTTGGTTCTACATTTCTGTTGCATTTTCCAGCCCGGATCTGACAGCTGTGTGTTATTAGCAAACATTTGTGTACAAAAAAAACCACCCAGGCGAAATTTATTTTCTTCAAGTTCAGTATGTTTAGATGACTGTTACTCAGTGGCAGGAGCACTTAGAGAGATTATGACTGTTTTGCCAAAAAATTCAAAGTGTTTTCTTTTAAATGAGACCAACCCCATGAAGATGCTGCACAGGGTTGAAGAACAGCTTTTGATTTACTTTGGGTACGTTATTTTTTGGTGCTTTTAGGGAAATTGACCAGAGTGCAAGGGATTAAGTCATTTAGGATTACCAAAATCATTTCTATTTGCTAAAAAATTAATACAGTTCCTAAATAATTTTTCAGATAATTTTTCATTATTTTCTACAAAGTCAGAAGTTTACATACACGAAGATTACTATGCCTTAAAACAATTTGGAAAGCTCAGATGATGATGTCATGGCTTTGGAAGCTTCTGATAGGTTAATTGACAACATTTGAGTTAATTGGAGGCACACCTGTGGATGTAATTTAAGCCACATCTCAGACACACTGCTTCCTTGTGTAAGATTATGGGAAAATCAAAAGAAATCATACAAGATATCCGGAAGAGAACTGTGAACCTCCACAAATGTAGTTCATCCTTGGGTACAATTTCCAGATGCCTGAAGGCGCCACGTTCATCTGTTCAAACAATTATACACAAGTATAAACACCATGGGAATGTCCAGCCACCATACTACTCAGGAAGGAGACAGGTTCTGTGTCCCAGGGATGAATGTATTTTGGTGTAAAATGTGCTGATCAACCCCAGAACAAAAGACCTTGTGAAGATGCTGGCTGAAGCGGGTAGAAGAGTGTCATTATCCACAGTAACGAGTCCTGTACAGGCATGGGCTGAAAGGCCATTCAGTGAGGAACTCAGAACTCAGAAAAGAATTTATTGCCAAGTACATTAACAGTAAACAACTGATAACATACGAGGGATTTGACTTGACACAGAAAACGACCTGCATTTCCGGTGACGCGGCAGCGTCGAAACTGCGAATGTCATCAGATGGGTACAGGATGCATAGGGAAGAAAAGGATAACACAATAGGAAAGAGCAAAAAACCATTGACTGTCAGAATACCGGTCATATATGATCAATATTATGATTACAAGAAAAAAAGCCCTCAATGCACAATTAGCAGACAAGAATGTACACAAAGACACAAAGGGAGCAGTGAGTGAGTGATCTTCTCATCAGTTTATTGAGTCAGTGTGGGTGTAGTGTTGAGTGGAGGTGTTTGTATCAGTTAAGAACAACAAAGTCTCTTCGGCAGGAGATGTTTTGTCTAGCGGCTGGCATTTGTCCTTGAGCCAGGCAGCTGGCTGGCCATAGAGTCAATGCAGCTCAAATGTTTTGGAAACAAAAAACTGCAGATAATCTGGAGGACATTGTGTGAGGGCAGGTCAGATTAGTCTAATAGTACTGATCCCAGAGAAAAAGACTTTATATTCTCTTACAGATTCAGTACTTTAATCCTTCAGTGCTGGACGTTGAATTCTTCATGGACGGCTCTCAGCGTGATCATGATGTAATCCATTTTCCTAGACAGTTCTCCATTAGCCGCTGTCAGAGTCCTCCCCATTTGTTCAATTTGATGGTTAAGCCTCGCCTGGCCAGCATTTTGATAGGCTACGTCCATCTTCATCAATTTACAGTACACCAGGACAATCCCAGATCCAATCAGAACGATCCCGATGACCATTGCTACGAAGATGTATAAATCTTTGACATCTTCGATAGAGAGATCAGACAGGCACAAGATTTTCCAATTACTTGTGTCCCTCAAATAGCCCGCAGCCGCAGTTCCTGCGGGGCAAACTACCTCCCCCGGGGCACTTTTCCTTGTTGAAAAAATAGTGTCAATTGCGTTCAAAGCCCAGCTTATTAAATCCATAATTTCGTTCGATAATCAGCAGTAGAGACACGCAGACAGACGATAGCAAGCTGGGATCCAGTCAGTTAGGGGAGGAAGGAGATAAAAAGTCAGAGCTGGAGAGAAGGAAAAAAGCGTCTGCTCTCTTTGGGAGGCGGAAGTGAAGAGGAAGAATCCATTACTCCAAAAGAAACATAAAAAAGCCAGACTACAGTCTGCAAATGCACACAGGGACAAAGACCTTATTTTTTGGAGACATGTAATGTGGTCTGATGAACCCAAAGCTGAACTGTTTGGCCATAAATACCATGGTTACATTTGGGGGAAAGTGGGGAAACTTGCATGCCTGAGAACACCATCCCAGCTGTGAAGTACGGGCGTGGCAACATCATGTTGTGGGGATGTTTTGCTGCAGGAGGGATTGGTGCACTTCACAAAATAGATGGTATCATGAGGAAAGAACATTATGTGGAAATACAAGGGGGGACTAAAAAGTTCATTGACTGAAAAGTTCACAGTGGTCAAATTTGACCAAATGTGGTTGATTTTTCAACATAGTTTCCCCTTCGGTCCACACACTTCTTCCATCGGTGTTGCAGCACTTGGATTCCTACAGTTGAAAAATAAACCACATTTGGTCAAATATGACCACTATGAACTTTTCAACTCCCACATCGTATTGAAGCAACATCTCAAGACATCAGCCAGGAAGTTAAAGCTTGGGCACAAATGGGTCTTCCAAATGGACATTGACCCTCAGCATACCGCCAAATTAGTTACAAAGTGGCTTAAGGACAACAAAGTCAATGTTTTGGAGTGGCCATCACAAAGCCCTCATCTCAATCCCAAAGAAAATGTGTGGGCAGAGCTGAAAAGACGTATGCAAGCAAGGCAGCCTACAAACCTGACTCAGTTACACCAGTTCTGTCCGGAGGAATGGGCCAAAATCCCAGCAAACTACTGTGAAAAGCTTGTGGAAGGATACCCAAAATGTTTGACCCAAGTGATACAGTTTAAAAACAATTCTACCAAATACTAAAGAAATGTATGAAAACTTCTGACTTTGTAGAAAGTCCATCCATCCACCCATCTTCTACCGCTTATCCGAGATTCTGGGTCACGGGGGCATCAGTCCAGGCAGAGTAGGTAGACTTCCGCCTGGTTCACACAGCCCCATGAGCCCCATGATCCCTCCTGCAGGCAGTGAGCCCACTGGAGGGTAGACCCATGTGCTTCCTTTGGGTACACTGGGTCCTTGATGTAACGTTTTTCATAGAGATCTACTGGACCGCTCTTAGTCTGGCCCTTCACCCAGGACCAGTTTGCCTTGGGAGACCCTACCAGGGACAAGCTGCCCCCGACAACATAGCTCCTGGGGTCATTCGGGCACTCAAACCCCTCCACCACGATAAGGTAGCAATCCACGGAGGGGACTTTGTAGAAAGTAATAAAAAAATTCTTTTAAAAATTACTGAGCAAAGGTAAAAACTATTTAGCAAATAGAAATAATTTTGGTAATCCTAACTGACTTGAAACAGGAAAAATGTAGTCTGATTTAATGTCAGGCAGTGAGAAAAAAAAGTGCCTTTTTCTATACAGTGTATGTAAACTTCTGGTTTCAACTGTAGGCCTAGATTTTATTTTATTTTTTTTTTGTCTCTTCTGCGAGTACTTTAAGGAACAGGTCACTTCCAAAATTAAATTTTGTCATTGCTATGCATTTATCTAATTTTTTTTTTAGTATGATTTGCCCAAGTATAGATATAAAAACACTTCCGTGGTTTTGAATATGATGAACAAAATGGGACAACCTTTACCAATCTTCGAGTGCCAAATAAGTGCAAACTCAGAGAAAAGGTTAATAAAAAGAATGTCAACAATCCCTGTCACGATGCGTTTCATTTAGAAGCTACAATACTGTGAAAAAGTATTTGCCCCCTTCCCAATTTCTTATATTTCTGCATATTTGTTACACTTAACCTCTTGCACTCCGTTGTACCGCGGACGGGCAAGTCTCTGCATCCTAGAGCGCACGAGGGCGCTCTCGTGCGTCCTCGAGCGCACGAGGGCGCAGGAGAGCACACTGAAAAAAAAAAAAAAAAGTCCTTCCACTACAGACACAGCCGCGAACAGATCGGATATGATTGACCTCTCCTTTGACTAATAAGAGCCTTGAATTGGGTTTCTGAAACCTTGAAGAACCAATGACTGAAAACTTAGCAAGAAGGATCCGCCTACCAACGCAGCGAGCCAATTGAAGCACAGAAGTTCGCTGAGCTGTTTTGTCTAAAGCTGGGTGAAGAGAGACTGCTTCAGCAGCCACAGGTAGTGCTTTATTTAATTTTTTTTTTTAATTCCAGCAGAGTGTTTAGGATTCTCTTATATGGTCATCATAGACCGACGGAGGCCGACGATGAAGGTCGTAAATCATTCGCCAAAACCGCAATCATGGAATTATGTTTTGACCGGGTCGCGAGACCAGAACCACGAGCGGACCAGCGTCGCGTTCGTCTGACAATGAGGAAGAGACTTTGGCCAGGACAATGTGGATGTGAAGAGGTAAGGTGTTATAAACCAAATTATTTTTTATCCCTGAAAATTGTAATCAAAAATGACTTTTGACCGATCGGTAAATTACAACTGTGCGGTGCACGATGTCCGAAGTGCGTGCGCCGCGTTACACGGTTCGTTCGCCGCCTCCGGACCGTGAACGCCCCCCCCGCCGCTACGATTCTGTAGCGGGGGGGGGGGGGAGCCGCAGTGACAGCACTGCTGTGGCCATATCGCCACATCTGAGTGTAATCCGTCATGTAGCGATGGCGGATCTCCGTCCTCTGTAGCGAGGGGGGGGGACACCCCCCCTCCACACACACACAGACACAGCCCTGAGTGTCACCTTTCATTAGAGCCCAAAATGAAGCTTCTACATTGAATCATTCAAAAGTTACAGACGTTTTTCCAAACTGTGCCATTTGGCACAATTTGGCACAGTTCCAAAACGCCTGGGAACTACCTGAGAACAAAGCTGTGTAATATATTCATTTTTTGTGGTATTGTTACAAAATTTTGACCTCAGCTGGATAACACTTGGTTCTACATTTCTGTTGCATTTTCCAGCCCGGATCTGAAGCTGTGTGTTATTTGCAAGCATTTGTATCCAAAAAAACACCCAGGCCAAATTTATTTTCTTCAAGTTCACTATGTTTAGATGACTGTAACTCAGTGGCCGGAGCACTTAGAGAGATCATGTTTTTTTGCCAAAAAATTCAAAGTGTTTTCTTTTAAATGAGACCAACCCCATGAAGATGCTGCAAAGAGTTGAAGAACAGCTTTCGATTTACTTTGGGCACATTATTTTTTGGCGTTTTTAGGGAAATTGACCGGAGTGCAAGGGGTTAATTATTTCAGGCCATCAAACAAATTTTAATATTTGACAAAACCTGTGCAAATATAAATTGCAGTTTTTAAATGATGATTTCATTTATTAAGAAAAAAAAAAGCTACTGACCTTTTAGAGTTAGAAAAAATAATTTCCTCATCCAAGCCTTCAACTTGTCTTTTAGACCCTATTCCTACCAGGTTATTTAAAGAAGTCTTCCCATTTATTGGTAGCTCTATTCTTCAAATAATCAATTCTTCATTAACATTAGGCCATGTACCACAGGCTTTTAAAACTGCTGTAATTAAACCCTTACTCAAAAAGCCAACGCTGGATCCAGGAGTTTTAGCTAATTATAGACCAATCTCTAATCTCCCTTTCATTTCAAAAATCTTAGAAAGAGTTGTTGCTACGCAATTATTTGACCCCTTGCAGGGAAATGGTTTATTTGAAGAGTTTCAATCTGGGTTTAGAATCCATCATTGTACTGAAACAGCCTTAGTGAAGGTCACTAATGACCTCCTTATCGCATCTGATAATGGACTTGTTTCTGTACTTGTTCTTTTAGACCTTAGTGCAGCTTTTGATACTATCGATCATAATATTCTACTTGATAGATTAGAACACTATGTTGGACTTAATGGAACTTCATTGCAGTGGTTTAGATCTTATTTATCTGATAGGTTCCAGTTTGTTCATGTCAGTAATGAGTTTTCTTCCAACTCAAAGCTCAGTCATGGAGTTCCACAGGGATCTGTGCTAGGCCCTACTCTTTTTAGTTTATATATGCTTCCGTTAGGCAACATTATTAGAAAGCACTGTATACATTTTCATTGTTATGCAGATGACACACAATTATACTTGTCAATGAAGCCAGATGATAGTAATCAATTAGCCAAGTTGGAAGCCTGTCTTAAGGAAATCAAAGCTCGGATGACTTGTATTTTCCTGCTATTAAATTCAGATAAGACTGAAGTCATTCTTGTTGGTCCAAAAAACCTTAGAAATACCTTTCCAAATCAAACTCTTAGTTTGGATGCGGTTACTCTTTCTCTGAATAGTTCTGTGAGGAACCTTGGAGTTATTTTTGATCAAAGATCTGTTTTTCAATTCACATATTAAATTTGTTTCTTCTAAGACTGCCTTCTATCATTTGTGTAATATTGCCAAGACTAGGAGCATCTTGTGTCAGAGTAATGCTGAGAAACTAATCCACGCCTTTGTTAGCTCTAGATTAGATTATTGTAATTCTTTATTATCAGGTTGTCCTAAAACATCTTTAAAAAGTCTTCAGTTGAGGGGTTGATGCTGTGATCATGAGACGTCTCGAGACAATTGCGCAATAATCTAAACAGCGACTGCTGTCGACCAAGATTAAAAACAATCTTTTCTACAGGTAGGGGGTTTTTTTTGTAATTAATTCATTAACTAATTGTCTGTCTTTCTTTTTTTTTCGTACGGAGCTGAAAGAACTAGAGCATTATATCGACGCGTTCTACTACCGTTGCGGTTTCAAGGTTGTCATAGCCAGGAGCGGCACTGGGGTTAAGCTCCCAGTGCTCATAAAATGCTCCTTACGGTGTGCGTCTCGAAAAGCCTCTGACAACCAAGTCCAACTCCTAGCCTGCCCATGTGGTTTAGTCTCTAAGCCCGGCGGAACTGCTTTTACTAATAGGTGAAGGGGCGAGGGCAGATCTCTGGCGCCTTAAAACCAGATGCTTCGGGTAGATGGTGGCTTGTCAACCTGGGAAGGTAGCCCATCTAGGGAAAGGTAAACCCTGATTTCAAACCTCCGCTGCCTTGCGGCACACCCGGTCACGGGAAAGGCTTCGGGAGTCAACCCTGAGGAAAAATCCGGAGTCGGAATCCCTAAGGCAGTTCTCTGTTGTGCTCAACATCGTTCTGGCAGCTCCTGCGACGGCGCTGGTGCCAAACTATAGCAGCCCTGCTGTTCCTTTGGATTCATCAGTGACGTGGAGAAGAGGGACATGCTGCATGGGTAACATCTTGTCCTCCATATCTTCCTGCCCAGGCTTGAATCCTACCAACACCCAACGCTGGAAGGTAGAACACTGGTGCGCATCGGCCTGTTCAGCCACAGGCAGTGCTGTTCCAGCAGAGTAGACGTTTAGGATTCTCTTCCATGGTCATCATAGACCGACGGAGGCCGACGAACTACCGTTGCTGTGTCATGGAGCAGGCGAGTGTCTGCTCTGCCGCTGCTTCTCAGTCTAAACGACCGAGACCCGCAGACTCGCCAAAAATAACGCCCAAGAAATTACAGCAGGGCACCGAGATTAGTGACATCCTTTTCTCCACTGAGAATAAACTTACCAGCATGGATGGTAGACTGGTGCTGGTTGAGCTCCTTCATAAAGAGTTCCAGAATTTGCGGGAGAGCCTAGAGTTTAGTCAAACATAGCTCGTCTCTTTCGTAGAGGAAAATAACAGCCTGAAAAAAATCAGTAAATACACTAACTACACAGCTTAGCGTTGTTCAGGGAGAAAACTGGAAAATGAAGGAAACAATTCTCAGTTTGCAATCACGCAGCATGAGAGATAACCTTGTTTTTTCTGGAATTGTTGAAAAAAAAAATAATGAAAATCCAGAACAGCTGGTCCATGAATTTATCTCATCACAACTAAAACTATCCCCCGAAGTCACAAATTCAATTACCTGAGTCCACTGAATAGGGCAAAAAAATTCCCAGAATAAACGTCCCAGACCTATTGTTGCCAAATTTGAGCATTTTAAGCAAAAAATTTTGGTACAGAGGCAGGGCAGGCAGCTTAAAAACACCAGTTATGGTCTAAATGATCAATTTCCACAGGAAATCTTGGAAAGGAGAAGGAAGCTTTTTCCCATTAGGAAACAAAACATCCAAGAAGGTAAAGGAGCTATTGTTTCTGTGGATAGACTGTATATAGATGGCAAGCTGTTTATGGATGAAACTATAACACCCTGGTTATTCTAGAGCCTATTTTGTTTTTCTAGAGACTATTTTGTTTTCTGTTTTTTGCTGAATTATTTTTTAAATTTATTTATTTATTTTTTTTAGCTACAGGTGGAAAAAGAGTGGGACTGTGCGCAGGTCTCTTACCCGATCTCAGTTTAATTTGTTAACATTTGTCAAAATGTTTATTTCTTTGTTGTTGAGGTTGTTGTTTGTTTGTTTGTCTGTTATAGTTAATTTTTTTGAAGTTCTTAGGTCATTGTTGTATGTTATCTGCATTTTTTCACCACTTACTAACCTTTATGTCTGTTTTTTCTCATACTTCTGGTTTATAGGAAATAACTTGAAATACATGTACCCCATTTGCTTGCAATTGCAGGCAAATGGCACAGAGGCATTATGCACGCACACCCAGTTATATATGTCTAGGTGTATACTTTACACACAACATATATATACACATATATGCATACATTACAGAAATATAATCACATAGGCACATTTAGTTAGTTTTTAATACACAACCAGTTAGTAAAAACATGTCTACATTTAAGTTTGTCACGTGGAACATACATGGAAATGGAACCAGGGAGAAGAGGCTAAAAGTTTTTAATCGACTGAACGATCTACAGGCAGACTTTGTTTTATTGCAGGAGACACATGTCTCTAAGTCGTCTGTAGATGCGCTAACCTCCCCGGAATTCCCCCACATGTACTCAGCCGGCTTTAATTCTAAACAAAGGGGGGTAGCTATACTGGTAAACAGAAGAATACACTTTGTTGTGAATAACACCATAATAGATCCGGAAGGTAGATTTATAATACTAAAAATCTCAGTCCAAAATTTGGATCTATGTATTGCAAGCGTTTATGGCCCAAATGCTGACGACCCATCCTATGTTCACACTTTTTTCACTTCTCTTTCTGAGCACTTGGACACCACACTTATAATAGGAGGGGACTTCAACCTGGTATTAAACCCTGCAATCGACAGGCTCAGTACATCGGGGAATTAGCGAAAATGGCTGGCTACTGACACTCTCAAACAGTACATGAATGATTTTGGTCTTTGCGATGAATGGCGTTCTCTTCGCCCAACTCTTTGGGAATACACTTTTTTTTCATCAGTTCATAGTTCACATTCACGTCTAGATTTGTTTTTAGCCAGTAACTCTATTGTGAGGGACATCACAGACACTGAAATATGTTCAAATCAAGCTATTAGCGATCACCATCCAGTATCTTTTACACTAGTAAATAGGAAAGCTATAAGGGAAACTAGGAGCTGGAAATTTAATATATTACTACTGAAAGATAAAGACTTCATTAACTATTTTAATAAAGAGTGGGAATCATATCTGGAATATAATGATGTGCCAGGAATATCCCCAGGTGTTCTTTGGGAAGCAGCAAAAGTGGTCATGCGAGGTAAAATAATCTCTTACTGTTCATATAAGAATGAAAAAGAAAAAGCACTGGTACTGGACTTAGAACTGAAAATTAAATCACTGGAGACAACCTGTGCCATTTCCCCACAGGAACAGACACTTAACGATCTGAGAAAATTAAAGCTGGAATTAAAAGAAATTACAAACAAAATAAATCAGGGCGATATCTTGTGAACCAGCTTAGATTGAATAAAGAAAAAACAACTATCCATTCTATCAAGGATATGACTGGAAATATTACCCATGAGCCTGAAGAAATAAATAACTCTTTCAGAAAGTTTTATGAGTTAACCTGTGATGAGAAGAGGTTTTCATAAAACTTTCTGAAAGAGTTATTTATTTCTTGACTCAGAGATAAATACATTTTTGGACGATATTAATTTACCACAATTAAATAATGAACAGATTGCGGCTCTGGATGCACCTCTTCAAGTGTCTGAACTCCAGGAGGCACTTAAGCACATCCCAAACAACAAAGCCCCGGGACCAGATGGTTTTCCAGTAGAATTTTATAAAGAATTTTGGCCTGTGATGGCACCTACTTTTTTTAAAAATGGTGAACCAAATTAAAGAAGATAAAGTAATTCCTCTGAATATGAATTTGGCTAGTATTATCCTGCTCCTTAAACCAGGAAAAGAACCTACGCTTCCATCCAGCTACCGTCCCATCTCACTTATGAATGTCGATCTTAAAATAATTTGCAAAGCTCTCGCCAAAAGACTGGAAAGGATAATCCCGTTTATTATACACCCAGATCAAACAGGTTTCATCAAGGGTAGGCACTCGGCTGATAATACACGCAGGCTATTTAATTTAATAGACTACTGCAAGATCAATAATGTAGAAACTACAATCTTGTCCCTGGATGCAGAGAAAGCCTTTGACCGTGTTAACTGGAAATTTCTTTTTATGGTGTTAAACAAGTTCGGGTTTGGTTCATCTTTCATAAACTGGATTAAAACACTATATACAGTAGGTGTCCAGCTGCGTCTGTCCGAACAAATGATCAGACTTCCCGAAGCTTTAATCTCCAGAGAGATACTAGGCAGGGATGTCCACTCTCTCCCTCACTTTTTACCATCTTTATTGAACCATTAGCAGCAGCCATACGACAAAATGTTGATATCAGAGGTATTCAAACTGGAGAAAAGGAACACAAGATAAGTCTTTATGCTGATGACGTATTGATTTTCCTTGAAAACTCACAAAGATCTCTTCTTCAGACAGTGGCGCTCATTGATAAATTTTCATCATTATCAGACTACTCTATTAACTGGGTAAAATCAATAGCTTTACCTATAAATTGCAATTTCTCAAATACATCTACTATTCCAATACAATCAGGAAATGTGAAATATTTAGGAATAGATATTTCCCCCAGGCTCTCAGAGTTATTGCGACTAAATCATATTCCCCTTTTAAAAACAATACAAGACGATCTTACGCGCTGGAGGACACTACCTTTTTCATTAATGGGAAGAGTCGCAACCATTAAAATGATGGTCCTTCCAAAAATTAATTATTTGTTCTCAGTGATACCTACCCAACCATCAATGGCCTGGTTTAAGTCTCTAGACTCGAATATAAGTAAATTTTTATGGAAGGATAAACCATCACGGATTAGTTTAAAAACGCTCCAAAAAGCGAAAGAGTGCAGAGGCTTAGATTTACCAATTTTTTTTAATTACTTTTTAGCCAATAGATTGCAGTTTGTTTCAAAATGGACAAAATCAACCCCACCAGGAAACCCATGGTTAGATGCTGAACAGGTTCTCTGTGGGTTGCTAAATATCTCTGACTTACCTTTTATGAGTCCCTGTATTAAATGCCATGATTGTTTTAAAAGTATTAATATCAGTTCCTCTCTGATGGCTTGGTGGAAATTTTTAAAAATAACAGGGTCTTCACTTGTCCCCTGTAAACTCACGCCCATTTGGAATAATCCTGATATCCTGCAACAAAAGAGGACATTAAAATTTCCACTATGGCAAGAGAATGTCATGCCTCGCCGCTCATCAGCGGCGCCAGCTGCGCGCACACCTGCTCCTCGTCAGCGGCGAGGTATTTAATCCACTCTGCCCTGGGCTTCGGCCTGAAGCCGTCTCTCAACTTCGGCATCGTTTGCTACTACGGTACTCAAGCCAGCTAGCAAGATTATCTGGGTAAGCTCCCCTTACCTCTTTCCTCCAGCCTTTTCCCCTGTGCACAGGTGGACTCTCCCGGCGGCGGACTTCCTCATCTCGCCGCTGTCTCTACACTGCTGCCACAGGCACTGCAGGTCGCTGTCTCCCGGGCTTCGCCCTTGTCAACGCCAGCCACCTGTCGTAACCAAGTAAGCCAGCATAACCATCATTATCCTTTGTATTGGTGTGGTGCCCGTTACCCTTCTTCCTCTGCTTCCTCCCATAGGGTTGTCCGGCTGTACGGTCTCCTGCCCCCGTGCCTGACACAGACGCCACCACCAATACATTCTTATTCCACAGACACGCAGCCACACGTCCCTGTTTGTCAATAAAGCTGTTAAATCCATCCTGAGCCTGCGTGTGTGTCTCCTGAGCCGTGCATTATGTCAGTACGGCTTCAGCAGAGCGACTCGGCAGACAGCGGGCTCGCACGCCGTCTTTCCACCCTCGAGGCTCGGGTGGATTTAATAGCCCATCAACAACAGGTGATATTAAACCAATTGACTATTATTACTAACCGATTAGACCGCTTGGACCCCCAGCAGCCGTTCCCCTCGGCTCGTCTGGGTGGCGCAGCTCCCGCTGCTCCGGCGGCTGTCCAGCTTGCTCCGGGTGCGCTGGCACGGCTCACACCAACCCCCACTCCTGCTCGCTTTAGCGGTAAGCTTGGTGGAGCTCGGGGTTTTATCATGCAGTGTGAGTCCGTGTTCCTTCGCGTTCCTGGAGACTTCCCCTCAGACCACAGCAGGATTGGCTATATTGGCAATCTCCTGGAGGGTCGTGCGCTTACCTGGGCTTACGCCATCATGGCGAAGTCCAGCTATGCCACCCCCACCTATGGCCAATTCATGCGACAATTTCTGGAAGTGTTCGATCATTCGCGTTTGGACAGTGTCCAGGTCGACCGCATTCTCGGCCTCCAACAGGGAAGCCGATCGGCGGCCGAATACGCGATCGACTTCCGGGTTACCGCGGAGGAAGTTGGCTGGGAAGAGCATGCGCTCTGCGGCATCTTCCTCCGCAGCCTAAGTTCTGGTCTGAGAGATGAGCTGGCCGGCCGGAATATCCCGGAGATGCTGGCGGAGCTGATTTCCCTAGCCATCAGCTTGGATAACAGGCTCCGTGAGCGCGCCTCAGAGCGGAAGCAGTCTTCTCAGAATCAGAATCAGAATCAGAATCAGCTTTATTGCCAAGTATATTTACAAGTAAACACACAAGGAAATTGACTTGACATTAGACGCGCACGTTAGGCGCATCCAATGACGCGTCGCCATACAAGGCGCCTGTCAACAGTGGAGGTAAAGAGGGGAGAGGAGGGGGAGGAAAACACAATAGGAGAGAGAAAAAACATAGTAATCAGAATAAACGCTCATATGTGAGCCAAATTTTGACTACACAGAAAAAAACCCTCATGCATTAGCATACAATAGAATTCACAAGACACAAGAGAGCAGTGTACAGTATCTTTAATCAGTTCATGAATCAATGTGTGTGCGGTGTTGAGCAGTGTTGATGATAATAAGAGAGACCCAAGGACCCTTGGCAGAAGATGTTTTGTCTGTCTGGCGCCCAGTCTTATCTGGCGCTGCAGCTGGCTGTCCAAGGCCTTGTGCTCATGATTTTGAAAAAAACACAGTCTGCAGACAGCCAGGAGGAATTTTCATGGGGAATAATAATGCCAAATAGGACTGATCACAGAGAAGACTTGTATTTCTTCTGTAGATTCAGTACATTAATCCTTCATTGCGCAGCTTTGAATTCGTCGTGGAAAGACCTGAGCGAACCCATGATGTAATCCACCTTACGAGACAGTTCTCCAGTAGTCGCTATCATGGTCTTCTCCAGTTTCTCAATTTGTTGGATGCACCTCGCCTGGCCAGCATTTTGATAGGTTGAATCCATCTTCAGCAATTTGCGGTAAACCAAGACAATTCCCGTCCCAATCAGAATTATCCCAATCACCAAGATTACGAAGATAAACGAAGATTACGAAGATTACGAAG
This sequence comes from Pholidichthys leucotaenia, assembly GCA_020510985.1. Lineage (NCBI taxonomy): Eukaryota > Metazoa > Chordata > Actinopteri > Cichliformes > Pholidichthyidae > Pholidichthys > Pholidichthys leucotaenia. The sequence continues at coordinate 118,059,943 of CM035840.1, forward strand.
ATAAACAGATCTTCAATATCTTCGATAGAAAGATTAGAGAGACACAGCATTTTCCATTTACCCGTGTCACATAGATAGCCCACTGGAGCCGTTCCAGCGGGGCAGACAGCTTCCCCCGGAGCACTTTTCCTTGTTGAAAAAATAGTGTCAATTGTGTTCAAAGCCCAGCTTATTAACTCCATAATTTCTTTTCGGCGGTCGCAGTTAGACGCAGGCAGACAACAGCAAGCTGGGATCTAGTAACAGGAGGGGAGGAAAAAATCAGCAGGAGAGAAGAAAAAAGCGTCTGCTCTCTTGGGAGGGCGGAAGTGAGGGCGGAAGTGAGGGCTCGCGGGGCGCCTCTGCGCGCTTGTCCCAAGCTCGCCACCTGGCGTTGCCGCCGCCGGAGGTCTCCGAGGAGTCGGAGCCGATGGTGACGGGCCGGACAAAGCTCTCCCTGGTGGAGAAACAACGCCGCCGTGATCTGGGCCTTTGCATGTATTGCGGGGGTAGCCAGCACACGGTGGAGCATTGTCCGGAGAAGCCAAACGAGGAGGTCCGCGAGTCACTGTAGGGGGCCTCACGGACGCTAATCGGTTAAATCCCCTCACACATTTGACGCTGCCCATCCGCTTCTGTCACAACCTCACAGGGCACCTCACACATGCACTGGTGGATTCAGGCGCGGAGGGTAGCTTTATTTCACAGAGCCTGGCAACCCGATTGGGCATCCGTTGTCACCCCCTCGACCCTCCTCTCGCCCTGGTTAATCTCTCCCGAGTCCCACTGGGAAAGGTGACCCACCGGACATCTCCCATTCCGGTGATCATCTCAGGAAACCACCGGGAGGATATCTCCTTCTATGTCCTGCCCACCTCGGTCTCTCCTGTTATTCTCGGATACCCCTGGCTCCGTCTCCACAACCCCGCCTTGGACTGGAAGACCGGAGAAGTGTCAGCTTGGAGTACCTTCTGTATGGGCTCCTGTCTCCAATCCGCTGCCTGCGCCCCGTCCTCGCCTCCCACAGCCAAGGACACCGCGCCTCCGGATCTCACCCTTGTGCCCTCAGAGTTCCACGACCTGGGTGCAGTCTTCAGCAAGTCCAAGGCGATGTCTCTGCCTCCTCACCGGCCCTACGACTGTGCCATCAACCTCCGTCAGGGGGCGCCCCTACCCTCAGGACGCCTCTATAGCCTGTCAGCGCCAGAGAAGGAGGCCATGAACACCTACTTGAAGGAGTCACTCAGCGCTGGTATTATCCGACCATCTTCTTCACCAGTAGGCGCAGGGTTCTTCTTCGTGGGAAAGAAGGACGGCTCCCTTCGTCCTTGCATTGATTTTCGAGCTCTCAATGACATCACGGAGAAGGACCGGTACACCCTGACCCTCATGGATACCGCCTTCCACTCCCTCCAGGGGGCGACCTGGTTTACCAAGCTGGATCTCCGCAGCGCTTACCACCTCGTCCGGATCCGGGAGGGAGATGAGTGGAAGACAGCCTTCCGCACCCCTAATGGTCATTTTGAATATCTAGTGATGCCGTTTGGGTTGACCAACGCTCCAGCCGTCTTCCAGCGCCTCATTAATGACGTCCTCCGGGATTTCATCGGCCTGTTTGTGTTCGTCTACCTGGACGACATCCTCATCTTCTCCAGGTCCAGAGATGAGCACCGGGTCCACGTGAGGCGGGTCCCGCAGAGGCTGTTGGAGAATTGCCTATATGTCAAGGCGGAGAAGTGTGAATTCTACGCCAAAACAACTTCCTTCCTGGGGTTCGTCATCTCCCATGACCAGGTGCTCCCGGACCCAGCGAAGATTAAAGCGGTGGTGGATTGGCCCACACCTACCTCTAGGAAACAGGTTCAGCAGTTCGTCGGGTTCGCCAATTTCTACCGCCGCTTTGTCCCAAACTTTGGAGCCATCGTCGGGCCTCTGACCCGCCTCACCTCCCCTAAGACCCCGTTCCGGTGGACTGAAGAGGCCGCAACGGCCTTCCAGGCGCTGAAGACGGAGTTTTCCTCCTCCCGGGTCCTCAGCCAGGTCGATCCCGCGCTGCAGTGCATTGTGGAGGTGGACGCTTCGGACACAGGGGTGGGGGCGGTGCTGTCCCAGCGGTCTCCAGCCGACAGAGTCAAGCGACCCTGCGCCTTCTTCTTTCGACGCCTGTCCCCGGCGGAGCGAAATTATGACGTGGGGGACAGAGAGCTTCTGGCCATCAAGCTTGCGCTTCAGGAGTGGCGTCATTGGCTGGAGGGGGCCGCCTTGCCTTTCGTGGTCCTAACTGACCACAAGAACTTGGAATACCTAAGATCTGGCAAGCGTCTGAACGCCCGCCAGGCGCGTTGGTCCCTGTTCTTCGCAAGGTTTAAATTTAACATCACCTACAGGCCTGGCTCCAAGAACGGCCTGCCCGACGCCCTCTCCAGGCAATTTGCCCCAGAGGCCACGGAAGACACTGTTCACACCATCCTGCCCAGGTCGTGCGTCGTGGGGGCCGTTTCCTGGGACATAGAGGATAAGATCCGGAGGGCGCAGGAGTCGGAACCGGACCCTGGTGGCGGACCGGAGGGGAGGCTCTTCGTGCCATCTGCCATCCGGGGGGACGTTATTCACTGGCTCCACACCTCTAAGCTCACCTGCCATCCTGGAGCTTCACGGATGATCGACCTCCTCCAGCGATCTTTTTGGTGGCCAGGTCTGCGGAAGGACACCGCCCGTTACGCCCGGGCCTGCCCCGTCTGCGCCACCAGTAAGTCAGGTAATGCTCCCCCTGCGGGCCTGCTCCAGCCCCTGCCCGTCCCTGGCAGGCCCTGGTCGCACATCGCCCTAGACTTCGTCACCGGGCTTCCTGTCTCCAACAACTTCGACACAGTTCTGACCATCGTAGACCGTTTTTCCATGGCCACCCACTTTGTGCCCCTACGTGGACTCCCTTCAGCCTTGGAGACGGCGGACCTCCTCATCCAACACGTGGTCAGACTGCACGGAATACCGGTCGACGTGGTCTCCGATCGTGGCCCCCAGTTCTCTTCGGACGTCTGGAGGTCTTTTTGCAACGCCCTGGGAGCTAAAGTAAGCCTCACCTCCGGCCATCACCCCCAGTCTAACGGGCAGTGTGAACGGACCAATCAGGAGCTGGAGGCTGCGCTCCGCTGCGTTACCACTTCCAAGCCCTCGTCCTGGAGTTCTCACCTCGCCTGGGTGGAGTACGCCCACAACACCTCTCGCTCGTCTGCCATTGGGATGTCTCCCTTTAAGGCATCCTTGGGTTATGATCCACCTCTATTCCCCGCGCAGGAGAGCGAGTTGGCCGTCCCCTCTGTCCAGGCGCACTTTAGGCGGTGTCGCTCCCTTTGGACTACGGTGCGCAATGCGCTTTTATGCACGGCGGAGCGCAATAAATCCACGGCGGACCGGCACAGGAGACCTGCCCCGGCCTACCAGGTGGGACAACAAGTCTGGGTATCCACACAGGACGTCAATCTAAAGGGTGAGAGGAGGAAGCTGGCCCAACGATTCATCGGCCCATTTCCCATAACTAGGATTATCAACCCGGTGGCTGTGCGTGTGGCTATTCCCTCCTCCCTCCGCATCCATCCCACCTTCCACGTCTCCAGAGTCAAACCGGTGGTCTCTGACCCCCTCTGCCCTCCACCTGCAGCACATCCCGCTCCCCGGATGATTGGTGGTTATCCAGCCTGGACTGTCTCTGAGATCTTGGACGCCCGGCGCCGGGGTCGCGGGTTGCAGTACCTGGTGGACTGGGAGGGCTATGGACCCGAGTGGAGACAATGGGTGCCTTCCTCGCTGGTGTTGGACCGGTCACTCATCACTGAGTTCCATCGAACGCACCCGGAGAAACCATCACCAGGAGGCGCTGCTAGAGGGGGGAGTACTGTCATGCCTCGCCGCTCATCAGCGGCGCCAGCTGCGCGCACACCTGCTCCTCGTCAGCGGCGAGGTATTTAATCCACTCTGCCCTGGGCTTCGGCCTGAAGCCGTCTCTCAACTTCGGCATCGTTTGCTACTACGGTACTCAAGCCAGCTAGCAAGATTATCTGGGTAAGCTCCCCTTACCTCTTTCCTCCAGCCTTTTCCCCTGTGCACAGGTGGACTCTCCTGGCGGCGGACTTCCTCATCTCGCCGCTGTCTCTACGCTGCTGCCACAGGCACTGCAGGTCGCTGTCTCCCGGGCTTCGCCCTTGTCAATGCCAGCCACCTGTCGTAACCAAGTAAGCCAGCATAACCATCATTATCCTTTGTATTGGTGTGGTGCCCGTTACCCTTCTTCCTCTGCTTCCTCCCATAGGGTTGTCTGGCTGTACGGTCTCCTGCCCCCGTGCCTGACGCAGACGCCACCACCAATACATTCTTATTCCACAGACACGCAGCCACACGTCCCTGTTTGTCAATAAAGCTGTTAAATCCATCCTGAGCCTGCGTGTGTGTCTCCTGAGCCGTGCATTATGTCAGAGAAGGGAATAAATAACTTAGAACATCTTATTCAAGGTGGAAATTTTATCCAATTTCAGGATCTAGTGTCACAATATGAACTCAGTGATAAAAAGTATTTTGAATACCAACAGCTTAAATCCATAATAAAAGCAAGATTTAATCTTAATCAGACAGATTTAGAAGTACCAGTTAAGGTGGCAGAGTTTCTAAATCTCCATTCCCCAAAATTGATATCGAAAATACATGGACTATTATCAAAGTTGGATGAGTCCATATCTCTTCCAATATCAAAATGGGAGACAGACTTATCGATTAATAAGGAGGAAAGTTTCTGGACACAAATATGTTTAAACACTTTTAAGATGACTAAAAACTCTAACTTACAACTTATACAGTATAAAGTTCTACATAAAATTCATTACACAGGACAAAGGATGTTCAAAATGGGCCTGAGTCACACAAATATCTGCTCTCACTGCACTAGCAACGTCCCGGATAGCTATATGCATGCTATGTGGTCCTGTGCACCGGTTCAAACGTTCTGGCAGAAGACATGTGAAGACCTGTCGGCATGGCTAGGGTATAGTGTCCCACCCTCACCCACACTTTGCATATTAGGTGATTTAAGTGAAATAAATATAGATGCAAGGATGCCACACATGGTTCTCACTGCCTTATGCATCGCAAAGAAAGCTATCCTCATGAATTGGAAATCAAGAAATAACTTATGCATGACTTATTATCATAACTTACTATTGGATTATATTAGCCTGGAGAGAATGTCAGCCTCCTCAAATAATCAATTGGTGGAATTCAATTCTCTCTGGTCCCCGCTTATTAATTCTATAATCTGAGGGGTGGCGGGCGGTGACTCGCTCTCCTTGGCACCTCTGGCGGCTGGCTGTGCCCCGACCGCGGGTGTCCGGGGGGCCTGTTTCGGGGTGGCCGTCTGTCTGGCCCTGGGGGGGCTGCATGTTGGGCCGGGGGGGTTGGGCTGTGGCCCCTGGCTGGCTGGCCTCACCCCTCGGGGGGGGGGGGGGGTCTGGGTCTGGCCCTGGGCCCCTGGTGCCCCGGGACCGGGGTCGGGTGTGCGCCGGCGGTGGGGGTTGTTCCCGGTGCATCCTTGCACGGCGGGGTCGTGTGTTTCCTGGGGCCCTGGTGTCACCCTGGGGTTAGTGCCTGCATCCTGGGTCGCCCTCCCCGTCCACTAGGGTCTGTGGGTGTGGGTGTGCATGTGTGTGTGAGAGTGGGTGTGAGTGTGGGCTTGTGTATGAGCGGATGTGGAAGTGGGTGCGTGTTGAGTGGGCAGGTGAGGCTGTGTGTGAGTGTAGGTGGGTATGTGTGATGGTGGGTGGAGGTATGTGTGTGTATGGAAGCGGTTACTTGTGGGTAGATGTCTAGGGGGGCGGAGGATGTGTGTATGGGTAGGAGAACTTTGTTGGGTGGCAGGGGTTGGGCAGTCCATCTAGTGGCATGGGGGCTGGTGTTTTGGGGCCTGCTTGTCCCGGCCGCCCTGCTGTTGTGCTGTGGGGTGAGGCGCTTTGTTGCATCGCCCCTGGTGTCATTGGCGGCGGGTGTGTGTTGGTGCTTGGGGGTGGTTGGGGGGATCATTAGCGCAGGTTGATGACCGTGTTTCCACTGGGTTGCTCCAGGGTGGTTGTGGTTGCAGGGCGGCCTGCAGTTGTCGGTGTGTGTCTGGGGTGGGTGGTCGTGGGCCTGCGTGGGCACTCGGGGGTGTCGCCTGGCGTGTTGGGCGCCGTGTGGGTCCGGCCCATTGTTCACTATTGTGACTGTTGTTGTCCATGTTTGCGTGTGTAAGATGAGTGGAAATATGTTTGGCTGCCCCATCATGTTAGTGGTGCTGGGATCGCGGGGCGTGATGCTGGTGGGTCCTGGGCTGCTTCCGCTGGTGCCCTGGGTTGAGATTTGGGGGCAGTGGGTGGCCTCATGAACCAGTCTGCAAGCTGGCTTCTGGGGGGGGACGACCTCACTTTTAGACCGCCTACCTCCCAGTCTTATTTCCCGCCCTCCCCCTCCCCCTGACTCTGGGTGGAATATACATCTTTTTGTTACATTTAGGGCTTTGGGGTGGGGGTGTGCTGCACTGTGTCGGTGAAGGGGATACCTTTGCTGCGTGGTGGGGCTGCATTCACCTCAATTTTAATTGCATTTTAGACACTGAGGGCTTGGGGGGATGGGGGCCCTGCTGCCCATCGCAGTGGCTAGCGATATTCCAATCACTATCCCCCCAATTTTAATTGCACTTTGGTAGTTCACACATTTACACACAATTATATCATATAACCGACACACACCCACCATGTTCTGTGCGGGGGGAGGGGGTGGGAGGTCTTTCCCCACCCCTGTTGCCCTGTTCTTGCTGGGGGCGTGGGGGCCTGGTGGGGAGCCTGGGACCTATCATGTTGTCAAAATCCCTGGGTGCTACTGAATATATAGATACAACCAAGGAAGTGACAGGGGGGCTGAATATGAGTCTAAGTGTGAGTGAGGGGGTGATGAATGGAGGTGGTGATGGTGGGTCAGTTTTGTGCGGCGCTTTGCATGCCGGGTGGCATCTTGGGGCGCCTGCGGTGGTCTGCTGATTGTTCACGCAGATGGGCGCCAGCGGTGGGGCTCTGCTTCTGTGGACTGCGCCGGTGGTCTCCCTGGTCACTGCCGGGCACTGGTGCATGTTCAGGCTCACTGCATCGGCTTCGCAGCCGCCTTATGAAACAAAGGTGAATGAGGAGTGAATTTGAATGGGTACAGGAGTGACAGAGAATGGGTCGGTCTGGGTGAGTGAGAGGGGTGTGCATGGGAGCATGTGGGTGTGAAGGTGTGGGGAGGGGTGTGTCTGCAAGTCGGGACGTGCTGGATTAAGGGGGGATAGTGCCTCTCGGCAACGTGGGCTCCCCTGGGCAGGGGGACTTCTTTGGACGTGGGGGTCCCCGGGGTGTGCGACAAAGGCACTGGGGTGGGCCTGCTGTGGGGGTGCCTGGGGGGGGGCTCGCGCCGGGGGGCGCAGGCCGGTCTCTGTCCCGGGGGGTGAGGTCGCTGGCCTACTGGTGCCTGGGGCCCAAGGGCGGATGTTGGCTCCGCTGGGGGGCATGGGGGTCGGGCGGGTCCGGGGGTGTGGGCTCACTGCGCCGGCTGCCGGGCAGCCTGCCCTCCCTTGATCGTCCCTCCGGGGGCGGATGCCTGGCTTTCCTGGAGCTTGCTGAGCTGGGTCGGTGGTGCTGCCTTGCCTGCTCGGGGTTCCCGGGGGTGGGGGAGCTGCTGCGACCGGCCCTCCGCTCGTATGTTTCCTGACAAACCACTCACATGCACACACTTATTTTGCGCACGGTCTCATATATATGCACACAGACATACACGCACAAGTGTCACTCCTTTAACAGGTGCGGAAACCAGACTTGTGTTGAGACATCTTCGGTGGAAGAAGCAGTTTGTCTTCTGTTTGTTTTAGTTGTTGGTTGGTTTGTGTTGTTTTTTTTTTTTTGTCTGTTCCCCTCCCTTTTCTTTTCCCCCTTCACACACTTCCTTTCCCTCTTCCCCATCCTGTTGGGTCTTCCATGGTAAAACAATTAAAATAAAGTATTAAAAATAAAGTATTAAAAGTTATTACAGGAGGAGTTTACAACAATATACAGTGCACAGTTAGGTACTGTAAAAGCTCCTCTTGGCAAAGTAAATTTGTTTTGGTGACAGATCCCTGTTCTGTTTGCCTAGCTGCCTGACAGGACAAGGGGAAAAAAAAAAAGTCTTCAGTTGATCCAAAATGCTGCAGCAAGAGTTTTAACAGGTACTAGAAAGAGAGGTCGTATCTCTCTGGTTCTGGCCTCCCTTCACTGGCTTCCCATAGAGTTTAGAATTAAGTTTAAAATCCTTCTTCTCACTTACAAAGCTCTAAATAATCAGACCCCTTTTTATTTAAAAGATCTGATTCTACCCTATTATCCCAACAGAGCACTACGCTCCCAAAATAAATAAATAGATAGATAGATAGATGGTGAGATAGATAGATAGATAGATGGTGCCAGCAGCCGCGGTAATTCCAGCTCCAATAGCGTATCTTAAAGTTGCTGCAGTTAAAAAGCTCGTAGTTGGATCTCGGGATCGAGCTGACGGTCCGCCGCAAGGCAAACCGTTAGAGCCGGTAGAAGACTTCGGTCCATTCAGACTAAAACCTCCCCTCACATGAACAGCTTCTTCCCCTCTGCCATCAGACTGCTGAACACTAAGTGACTTATTGACTCTCGTGCACTATGTACAGCAGCTGAACCGGACTCATGTCAATCATCACTGTTTTCTTTTTGCACTACCGACTGCACTATATGGTTCTCCACAATATCTGCTGCTTAATATATTTAAAACTGCTGACTAGTATTACTCATTCTTATTCTACACTTTATTGCATGTATAGTTTATTTCTTTTATTTTACCATGTTTAATGTTGCAGCATTGCACCGAGACAAATTCCTAGTTTGTGTACTACATGAACAATGGCAATAAATCTGATTCTGATTCTGAGCCGCCGTCTGTCCCAGCCCCTGCCTCTTGGCACCCCCTCGATGCTCTTAGCTGAGTGTCCCGCGGGGCCCGACGCGTTTACTTTGAAAAAATTAGAGTGTTCAAAGCAGGCCCGGTCGCCCGAATACCACAGCTAGGAAAAGATATAGATAGATAGATAGATAGATAGATACTTTATTTCGAACAAAAATGCTGGATTACTTGTAATACCTAGAATCTCCAAAAGTACAATGGGAGGCAGAGCCTTCAGTTATCAAGCTCCTCTCCTGTGGAACCAGCTGCCAATCTGGATTCGGAAGTCAGACTCGATCTCTGTTTTTACAAATAGGGTTGAAACCTTCCTTTTTGATATAGCCTACAATTAGGGAGGGATCATGTGTTTCTGAACCCTCCCTTAGTTATGCTGCTAATAGGTTTAGACAGCCGGGGGACCTCCAATAATGCACTGAGCTTCACTCCTTTCTTCACTCTCAATGAAATATTTTTGTTGGTCATTAACATCTCTTTGTTCTCTCCCATAGATTGAGTCCCCATCATGCTGTTTGCTCTCTACATGTTTGTTCTTTTCGTCTTCTCTCTCTCCTCACCCCCCAGCTAGTCGCAGCAGATGACTGCCCCTCCCTGAGCCTGGTTCTGCTGGAGGTTTCTTCCTGTTAAAAGGGAGTTTTTCCTCTCCACCGTTGCCAAGCGCTTGCTCACAGGGGATCGCTTGATTGCTGGGGTCTTTCTGCAATTGTGGGGGTTTCCCCTACAGGTGAAAGTGCTATGAGATGACTGTTGTTGTGAAATGGCGCTATATAAATAAAGTTGAATTGAATTAAATATCCATCCATACCTACCTTCCTATGTGGAAAACTTAATTGCACCCTTGTTACATCATGAATTAACTGTAATTAACTACATTTTTGGAAAGATGAGTTCAATTTCACTAGCCAAACGAAGGCCTGATTACTGCCAGACTTCTTGAATCAAGAAATTACTTAAATAGAACCAGTCTGACAAAGTGACGTAGACATAAAGATTAAAAAAAGAGCAACACATCATGCCGTGATCTAAAGAAACTCAAGAACAGATGAGAAACAAAATGCAGGCCTCATTTGCCTCACTTTGGACACTGGTCCATGATTCAACAGTAAGAAAGAAAATGGGCAAAAGTGGCATCCACAGGAGAGCTCCAAGGTGAAAACCAATGCTGACCAAAACAACACAAAGGTTCATCTCACATTTGACAAAAAACATCTTGATGATCCCCAAGACTTTTGAGAAAATGTTCTGTGGACTGATGAGACCAAAGTTGAACTTTTTGGAAGGCACGCAACCCGTTACATTTGGTGTAAAACTAACACAGCATTTCATAACAAGAACATCATACCAGCAGTCAAACATGGTGGTGGTAGTGTGATGGTCTAGGGCTGCTTTACTGCTTCAGGACCAGGAAGACTTGCCATAATTGATGGAACCATAAATTCTGCTCCCTACCAGAAAATCCTGAAGGAGAATGCCCAGCCATCAGTTCATGACCTCAAGCTCCAGGCCTCCAAAGTGGCTGAATTAAAAAAAAATTCTGCAAAGAAGAGTGGGCCAAAATTCCTCAACAGTGATATAAAAGACTCATTGCCAGTTATCGCAAACACTTGATTGTAGTTGTAACCGCCAAGGGTGGCACAACCAGTTATTAGGTTCAGGGGGCAATTACTTTTTCACATAAGGCCAGGTAGGTTGGATAGCTTTTTCCTTTAATAAATGAAATCATCATTTACAAATTGTATTTTGTATTTACTCAGGTCATCTTTATCTAATATAAAAATTCTTTGATGATTTGAAACATATAAGTGTGACAAATATGCCAAAATATAAGAAATCAAGAAGGGGGCAAATACTTTTCACAGCACTGTATATACAATATGACATGATGCTTGACTGGTCCATTGGGGAAATTTGTCTTGGATTCAATGCTGCACAAGCCCTCCACAGTTATGGTTAAAAAAAATTACATGATTATATTAACACAACAATGAAAGCACAAAAGCAATCTAAACAAGAAAACACCAAATCTATCAAATCACAATACTGCACAAAATCCCAGTGTACTAAACAAAATATTGCCCATACACTGTATGTAGCACATTGGACACACAGAGTGATGAAACACCATGAGACTGCTGCACGCAATCTCTCAAGCAGCATTATTTAATTTAAATTATTTAAAAATTTTCATTCTACTAAAGTACACCCATTGTATCAACATTCAGAAGCTGGTGTACAACGTTGTGACAAAAGGCTTATTCTTTTACAGCATGACAGCAAACATTTTTGGTGTCTTTTGATCTGTAATATAGCTACCTGCATGTTTTTATTGGTAAGTACAAGTGCATCTCAATAAATTAGAATGTCATCGAAAAGTAGATTCAGTTCAGTAATTCAGTTAAAAAAAAAAAACGAATCTCATAGATTCATTACACACAGAGTGATAAACAGTGGGGTGAAAAAGTGTTTGCCCCTTTCCTGATTTCTTATTTTTTTGTATGTTTGTCACATTTAAATGTTTCAGATCAAACGAATTTAAATATTAGACAAAGATAACACAAATAAATAAAATGAAGTTTTTAAAAGAAGGTGTTTATTATCAAGGGTAAAAAAAAATCCAAACCTACTTGGCCCTGTGTGAAAAAGTGATTGCCCCCCCGTTAAAGCATAAATTAACATCTTTGGAAAGCTGGGTTCAATTTCTCGAGACACACCCAGGTCTGATTACTGCCACACCTGTTCTCAATCAAGAAATCACTTAAATAGGACCTGCCTGATAAAGTGAAGTAGACTAAAAGATCCTCAAAAGCTAGACATCATGCTGCGATCCAAAGGAATTCAGGAACAAATGATAAAGTAAATGAGATCTACCAGTCTGGATAAAGGTTATAAAGCCATTTCTAAAGCTTTGGGACTCCAGTAAACCACAGTGACAGCCATTATCCACAAATGGCGAAAACATGGAACAGTGGTGAACCTTCCCAGGAGTGGCCGGTCAACCAAAATTACCCCAAGAGTGCAGCAACAACCCATCCAAGAGGTCACAAAAGACCCCACAACAACATCCAAAGAACTACAGGCCTCACTCGCCTCAGTTAAGGTCAGTGTTCATGACTCCACCATAAGAAAGACACTGGGTAAAAATGGCCTGCATGGCAGAGTTCCAAGACGAAAACCACTGTTGAGTAAAAAGAACAAAGACTCATCTCAGTTTTGCCAGAAAACATCTTGATGATCCCCAAGACTTCTGTGAAAATACTCTGGACTGATGAGACAAAAGCTGAACTTTTTGGAAGGTGTGTATCCCATTACATCCGGCATAAAAGTAACACAGCATTTCACAAAAAGAACATCATACCAACAATAAAATATGGTGGTGGTAGTGTGATGGTCTGGGGCTGTTTTGCTGCTTCAGGACCTGGAAGACTTGCTGTGATAAATGGAACCATGAATTCTGCTGTCTACCAAAAAATCCTGAAGGAGAATGTCCGGATATCTGTTCGTGACCTCAAGCTGAAGCACACTTGGTCTCTGCAGCAGAACAATGATCCAGAACACACCAGCAAGTCCACCTCTGAATGGCTTAAGAAAAAGAAAAGGAAGACTTTGGAGTGGCCTAGTCAAAGTCCTGACCTGAATCTGATTGAGATGCTGTGGCATGATCTTAAAAAGGCAGTTCTGTGATGATTCGTTCTGCCTGCCTGATTCTCCACAGCTGCGTGCACACCTGCTCTCCCTCATCATCGGAGCTATTTAAGCCGTGCTGCCCACAGATCAGCACAGAGTTGTCTTACTCCTTGGTCTGATGAGACCGGCACGTCTTCGTCTTCCTCCAGAGTCTTCCTCCTTATCTACATTCTTCAGTGTACTCATCTTCCTTCATCGTTCGTCTGGAAGGGCTCACGTCTCCACGACAAGTAAACCATCTCTTCCCTTATTATCCTACACTCTCATCCTCTGTGCACAGGCGGAGATCCGTGGCGGCGTACCTCTCCCTCTTGGCGGCAGATCAAGTGACGCTACACCCAGATAACTCCACTATCCTCTCCATCTGCAACCGGGACAGTAGGTGCTGTCTTCCTGGCTGGAGCCTTCGGTTCTAACCTGAGCTGTACACCATCTCATTGACAGTAAGCGCTAAACATCACTGTACTTCTCCTCCGGGGTTCAGACACTAATCCTGTCTTTGCTCATTTCTAGGGTTGCCAGGCTGCACGGTGCTCTGCTCGCCCCCGGCTGCTACATCTACACATACACGCACGCACACACACACTCAGCACACAATAAAGATAATTGAATCTATTTTTGAGTCTGTGCCTGCTCACTGGGTCCTGAAAACATGGCAGTACGACTCCGTCAGAGTGACCCAGCAGACAGTGCGCTAGCGCTCAAGGTTAACATCTTGGAGGCTCGAGTAGATCAGTTATCACACCAACAACAGGTAATACTCACCCAGCTGGTCCAGATAAACTTCCGGTTGGCTCGCCTGTCGGGTCCTCAGACCTTTCCTCCAACTTCAGGTAGCACCTCTGCTCCTGCTAGCTCCCAACCTGCTCAGTCTTTACCATCCCACTTGACAACAATTCCCACACCCACTCGCTTTAGCGGCAAGCTATGGGAGGCTAGGGGGTTTCTATTACAGTGCGGGGTAGTCTTTCAGCGGGTGCCCGGGGACTTCCTCACCAGTCACAGCTGTATAGGCTACGTACTTAATCTCCTGGAGGGGCGGGTGTCCGCCTGGGCATACGTGATGATGGCTAGGGCTGACTTTGCTAATATGACCTATGATCAGTTTGTTAGCGAGTTTAACAAGGTTTTCAACCACTCCGACTGTGATAGTGTGCTTACCTCCCGACTGCTTAACTTAAGGCAAGGAAGCAAATCTGTAGCCGACTATGCCGTAGATTTCCGGGTGGTAGCCACGGAGGTGGGGTGGGAGGACGCCTCGCTTTGTAGCATCTTTGTCAGGAGCCTTAGCCCTAGCCTGCAAGATAAGCTAGCCCGCCTAGAGAAACCCAGTAGGTTAAGTGAGCTTATCTCTCTAGCCATTAGCCTAGACAATCAGCTAAGGGAGCGGGCCACCGAGCGTAAGGCTTCTGGTTGCTCGGGCACCCAGTTTCGCCGCTCCGTGCAGCCCCCCCCCCCCCCCCCCCCGCTGGCCCCATCTCCCTCTGATTCTCCAGACTCCCCCGAGCCAATGGTAATAGGGCAGTCCAAATTGCCATTAGTGGAGAAACAGCGCCGCCGTGAGTTAGGGCTATGCCTCTATTGCGGCAGCAAGGAGCATGAGGTAGCCACCTGTCCCATACAGCCAAAAGAGGGAGTCCGTGTGTCGCAGCAGGCGGGACTCACAGACTCACCTCAACACAACCCCCTCACTAGATTCCTATTACCTATCCGCTTTGTCCATAACCAGACTGAGATAGCCACGCACGCTCTTGTTAGGCCAAGCAGACCTTCATTTCTGGGGAACTGGCAACCCGGGTGGGGCTCCCTTGTCACCAATTGAAGACACCACTGAAACTTATCACCCTGTCCAAAGCCCCACTGGCCATTGTGTCAAAACAGACCGGTCCAGTGTCGGTCATTGTGTCTGGAAATCATTGGGAGCAGCTCAGGTTGTTCGTGCTGCCGGTGTCCACCTCTCCTGTTATCCTTGGCTACCCCTGGCTTCGATTACACAACCCCTTGATAGACTGGCATTCAGGGAACGTAGTCTCCTGGAGCTCGTTCTGTCTTAGTGCTTGCCTTCAGTCCTCTGCTTGCTCACCATCTGTGCCCCTCGGGGTTCCAGATACCCCCCCCCCCGATCTGTCCAAGGTCCCCCTGAAATATCACAACTTGGGGGCCGCTTTCAGTAAGGCCCAAGCTCTACCCCCCCCATCCCATCTCCTATACGATTGTGCCATCAACCTCCGGTCTGGAGCCCCGCTTCCATTGAGCCAGCTCTACAGCCTGTCAGCCCCGGAGCGGGAGGCTATGGAGACTTATATTAAGGAGTCATTGAACTCGGGCATAATCTGGCCTTCGTTCTCGGCGGTGGGGGCAGGTTTCTTCTTCGTGGGCAAGAAACACGGCTCGCTGAGGCCTTGCATCGACTTCCGTGAGCTCAACAATATCACCATCAAGGGCAAATACACTCTTCCCTTGATTCCCTCCAGGGGGCCTCCTGGTTTACCAAACTTGACCTCCGCAACGCTTACCATCTGGTGCGGATTCAGGAGGACGATGAGTGGAAGACAGGGTTCAGGACCCTAGTGGTCATTTTGAATATCTTGTAATGCCATTCA
Organism: Pholidichthys leucotaenia; assembly: GCA_020510985.1. Classification (NCBI taxonomy): domain Eukaryota; kingdom Metazoa; phylum Chordata; class Actinopteri; order Cichliformes; family Pholidichthyidae; genus Pholidichthys; species Pholidichthys leucotaenia. Next base: position 118,075,224 of record CM035840.1, read on the forward strand.
GGCTGAGCAACGCCCCCACCGTATTCCTGCATCTTATCAATGACGTGCTGAGGGATTTTTTGGACTCATTTGTCTTTGCATATCTGGATGACATTCTGATTTTTTCTCAGTCCCTGGAGGAGCATCAGGTGCACATGAGGCGAGTCTTGCAGCAGCTACTTGAGAGCAAAGTGTTTGTGAAGGCTGAGAAATGTGATTTCCACACTTCCAAGACGTCATTCCTAGGGTTCATCATCTCTCACAATGAGGTCATCGCGGACCCTAACAAGGAAAAAGCGGTGGTAGAGTGGCCAACTCCCTCCTCCCGGAAGGAACTACAACAGTTCCTGGGATTTGCCAATTTCTACTGCCGCTTCATCAAGAATTACAGTATTACTGCCCTCCCTCTGACCCGTCTCACCTCCTCCAAGGTGCTCTTCCGGTGGACGAAGGAGGCTGAGGTGGCCTTTGTCAATCTGAAATCTCAATTTTCTTCCCCTCCGATCTTGGCACAGGTGGATTCCGCTCTGCAATGCCTGGTGGAAGTGGACGCCTCGGACACTGGTGTAGGAGCCGTGCTGTCCCAGCGCTCCCTGGTAGATGACAAGATCTGCCCCTGAGCATTCTTCTCCCATCGCCTCTACCCAGTGGAGAGGAATTATGACATCGGGGACAGGGAGCTCCTGGCGGTCAAGCTTGCGCTGGAGGAGTGGCGCCATTGGCTGGAGGGGACTTCCCAGCCGTTCATCGTCTGGACGGACCATAAAAACTTGGAATACTTCAGGACGGCCAAACGTCTGAATGCGCGCCAGGCCTGTTGGTCCCTGTTTTTTGGTCGTTTCGATTTCACCATCACCTACCGTCCCGGGTCCAAAAACACCAAGCCTGACACCTTATCCAGACAGTTCACCTCAGACACCGTGGAGGTATTGGCGCACCCAATCATCCCCCTGTCATGCATCATGGGCACCCTCTTGTGGGGCATCAAAGAGAAGGTCTTGAGAGCACAGGAGACCGAGGCGGACCCGGGCGGGGGACCAGTGGGGAGGCTGTTTGTTCCATCTGCCGTCCGGGGCGAAGTGATTAATTGGGCCCACTCCTCCAAGCTCTCGTGCCACCCTGGGATGGCACGCATGGTGGCGCTGCTGCAGAGGACTTTTTGGTGGCCTTCGCGCCGGAAGGACGTCGGGGAATACATCTGTGCCTGTCCCCAGTGCGCTGCTGGCAAGACATCCTCCTCTCCTCTGACGGGTATTCTTCACCCTCTCCCTATCCCTGGCAGGCCCTGGTCCCACGTGGCCCTGGACTTCATCACCGGGCTTCCACCCTCCAAACACCACACCGTCATCCTCACCATTGTGGACAGGTTCTCGAAGGCAGCCCACTTCATTCCCCTACAGGAGCTGCCCACAGCAAAGGAGACAGTGGACCTGCTCGTCCTTCACGTGGTGAGGCTGCATGGCATTCCCCTGGACATCGTTTCTGACTGGGGGCCCCAGTTTGTTTCTCAGGTGTGGAAATCCTTTTGCAACTCCATCAGGGCTACGGTGAGCTTGTCATTGACGTACCACCCGCAAAGTAATGGACAATGTGAGTGGGCCAATCAGGAGTTGGAGGCCGCACTGCGGTGCATCGCCACCGCCAACCCAGCATCCTGGAGCACCCACCTTCCGTGGATCGAGTATGCCCATAATACCACCGTGTCATCAGCTATTGGCATGTCCTCTTTTGAGGCCTATCTGGGCTACAATCCTCCACTGTTTCCCGAGGAGGAGGGGGACATTGCTGTACCGTCTGTCCGAGCCCACCTGAGACGCTGCCGCCGGTTGTGGAGAGCTACCCAGACCGAGCTGCGGCGCACGGCGGAACGCAACTCCACGATCACCAATCGTCGCAGGACGCTGGCTCCACCTTACCAGGTGGGCCAACAGGTATGGCTCTCGACCAAAAACATCAATCTTAAGGCCGAGTCAAGGAAACTCTCTCAGCGGTTTATTGGGCCATTTGCAATAACCCACATTGTGAATCCCGTAGCTGTGCACCTAGCTCTCCCCCCTCCCTCTGCATCTGTCCCGCCTTTCATGTCTCTCAGGTTAAGCCGTTCTGTTCCAGCCCTCTGTGCCCTCCTCCCAAGATGGTAATCAATGGCAACCCAGCGTGGAAGGTCAACGCCATCCTGGACATCCGTTGCTGGGGTCACGGCCTACAGTACCTGGTGGACTGGGAGGGTTACAGCCCTGAGTGGAGGTCCTGAGTGCGTCCCTCCTTCACGTTGGAGCCTCAACTCATCAGGGACTTCCACCGGATGCACCCAGGTAGGCTGGATCGGTCGCCGAGAGGCACCACGTGGGGAGGGGGGGGGGGAGTACTGTGATGATTCGCTCTGCCTGCCTGATTTTCCACAGCTGTGCGCACACCTGCTCTCCCTCATCATCGGAGCTATTTAAGCCGTGCTGCCCACAGATCAGCACGGAGTCGTCTTACTCCTTGGTCTGATGAGACCGGCACACGTCTTCGTCTTCCTCCAGAGTCTTCCTCCTCCTCGTCTACGTTCTCCAGTGTACTCATCTTCCTTCATCGTTTGTCTGGAAGGGCTCACATCTCCACGACAAGTAAGCCATCTCTTCCCTCATCATAATCCTACGCTCTCATCCCCTGTGCACAGGCGGAGATCCGTGGCGGTGGACCTCTCCCTCCTGGCAGCGGACCGAGCGACACTACACCCCGACAACTCCACTATCCTCTCCATCTGCAACCGGGACAGTAGGCGCTGTCTTCCTGGCTGGAGCCTTCGGTTCTAACCTGAGCTGTGCACCATCTCATTGACAGTAAATGCTAAACATCACTGTACTTCTCCTCCGGGGTTCAGACACTAATCCTCCCTGTCTTTGCTCATTTCTAGGGCTGCCAGGCTGCACGGTGCTCTGCTCGCCCCCGGCTGCTACATCTACACATACATGCACACACACACACACTCAGCACACAATAAAGATAATTGAATCTATTTTTGAGTCTGTGTCTGCTCACTGGGTCCTGAAAACATGGCAAGTTCATGCTCGAAGACCCTCTAATGTGGCTGAATTACAATTCTGCAAAGATGAGTGGGCCAAAATTCCTCCACAGTGCTGTAAAAGACTCATTGCCAGTTATCACAAATGCTTGATTGCAGTTGTTGCTGCTAAGGGTGGCCCAGCAGTTATTAGGTTTAGGGGGCAATCACTTTTTCACACCGGGCCATGTAGGTTTGGATTTTTTTTCCCCTTAATAATAAATGCCTTCATTTAAAATCTGCATTTTGTGCTTACTTGTGTTATCTTTGTCTAATATTTAAATTTGTTTGATGATCTGAAACATTAAAGTGTCACATACAAAACAAAAAAAGAGAAATCAGGAAGGGGGCAAACACTTTTTCACATCACTGTATTTCAAGTGTATATTTCTTTTAATTTTGATGGTTATAGCTTTTAGCTCATGAAAACCCCAAATTCAGTTTCTCAAAAAATTTGAATATTGTGAAAAAGTTCAACATTGTAGACTCATGGTGTCACACTGTAATGAGCTAATTAAATGCAAATACCTGCAAAGGTTTCCTGAGCCTTTCGTGGTGAGCAGTGAGGGCCATTCCACTCCAGGCTTTCTGTTCCACCCAGTCTCTTCAGCAGGTGTTTGCTCTGATCAGCTTCAAGTAGTGATGGGACTTCCAGTGCTGGAGCTTCGGAGTGTGTGCCGAGTAATCCGGGAAACATTTTGCAAAGTGTGTATCGAGGCGTGTATTGATGACGTATGCGATGACGTCTGAAGCGTCGCCAATCGGTCATACCACATAGACTGGACTGGGAAGCAGTTAAGGATTTGGCACGCAACATGGAATAAATTGAGCAACGATACACAATGGAAATCCCCGTCCCTCACGTTTTGTGTTGTTAGATCTTTTACTGTGTATGTGATATGTCGCAGCCAATCTTCATTTTCAGATGGAGCCAGCACTAAAAAGATGGACTTCTCCTGTTTGGGAGCATTTTGATCTCATTACTCCCAGTAAGGTATTTACAGTTATTAAATTAGGTGCATTTTTCACAAATAGTGGATATTTCTTGTCATTTATTTATTTTAAATTTATTTTTATTTGCAAGATGAAGTGTCGTGTTTCAAAGAGCTTGAATACAACAATAACGCATCATCTATGCTGAGGCACTATCGTGCCCTGCACGAGAATAAGGACAACAGACGTGAATGTACTGGGAAAGAGAGAAACGTGTCTACCCTAAACTGGACAAACTTGCAGTAGCCTTCCTTTGCACACCTGCATCCTCTGTGCCCTGTGAGAGAGTATTCTCAAAAGCTGGTGAAATAATTAAAAAAAAAAAAAAAATCGCCTTCGTCCAAAGACTGTTGAAAAGTTATTTTTTCTTAATAAAAAATGGATAAGTAATACAAGCACACTAAGCAACACCAGCACATTCACTGTAGTCACTCCAGTTTTATTATTTCTTTTTTCCCCTTATGATCATTGATATTTCTTAAAAGACAGTACATACACCGTGTTCCAAATTATTATGCAAATAGGATTTTAGTTCCATAAACATTCAATTTTTTGTTTTTCAATTAAACTCATGGATGGTATTGTGTCTCAGGGCTCTTTGGATCACTGATATCAATCTCATACACCTGTCATAATTAGTTTGCCAGGTGAGCCCAATTAAAGTAAAACTATTTAAGAAGGATGTTCCACATTATTGAGCATGCCACAGGTTTCAAGCAATATGAGAAAGAAAAAGGATCTCTGCTGCCGAAAAGTGTCAAATAGTGCAATGCCTTGGACAAAGTATGAAAACATTAGCTATTTCACAAAAATGTAAGTGTGATCATCGTACTGTGAAGAAATGTGTGTCTGATTCAGAGCACAGACGGGTTCGTGCAGATAAAAGCATAATGAGGAAGGTTTCTGCCAGACAAATCCATCGGATTAAGAGAGCAGCTGCTAAAATGCCATTACAAAGCAGCAAACAGGTATTTGAAGCTGCTGGTGCCTCTAGAATCAAACAAACCTCAAGGTGTAGGATCCTCCAGAGGCTTGCAGTTGTGCATAAACCTACTATTTGGCCAACCCTAGCCAATGCTCACAAGCAGAAACGATTGCAGTGGGCCCAGAAAAACACGAAGACTAATTTTCAAACAGTCTTGTTTATTGATGAGTGCCGTGCAACCCTGGATGGTCCAGATGCATGGAGTAGTGGATGGTTGGTAGATGGTCGCCATGTCCCAACAAGGCTGCAATGTGAACAAGGAGGTGGCAGAGTCATGTTTTGGGCCGGAATCATGGGCAAAGAGCTGGTAGGCCCCTTTCTGGCCTCTGAAGGTGTGAAAATGACCTTGCCAAAGTATATAGAGTTTCTGGCTGACCACTTTCTTCCATGGTACAAAAAGAAGAACCGTGCCTTCAGTAGAAAAATTATCTTCATGCATGACAATGCACCATCTCATCCTGCAAAGAATACCTCTGTGTCATTGGCTGCTATGGGCATAAAAGTTGAGAAACTCATGGTGTGGCCCCCATCCTCCCCTGACCTCAACCCTATTGAGAACCTTTGGAGCATCCTCAAGCAAGAGATCTGAGGGTGGGAGGCAGTTCACATCAAAACAGCAGCTGTGGGAGGCTAGTCTGACATCTTGCAAAGAAATTCAAGCAGAAACTCTCCAAAAACTCACAAGTTCAATGGATGCAAGAATTGTGAAGGTTATATCAAAGAAGGGGTCCTATGTTAACATGTAACTTGGCCTGTTAGATGTTTTTGATTGAAATAGCTTTTGAATTCAGTAAATATGACCTCCTAATGCTGCAAATTCAACAAATGACCATTTTCAGTTCTTTACAACCAATAAAATGTTTTGAAACTCTGTTGTACATAATAATTTGGAACAGTGCATTTTGTTTTGTTTTTTTTAATTTTTGAAAAAAAAAGTTATCATTGGGAGGTTTGTTCAATAAAATTTGAATTATGCTCTAACGGTTGATGACTTGAAAATTATACTGACTGTCATTTGCATCGACTTTTTAGGAAAATCAGAGACAAATATCATTTGCATAATAATTTGGAATGTGGTATATAATGAAATGAAAAATTACACATCAAACCCATAATGCCCTTGTAAAAATCTGCATGTTAGCTTCATCAATATGAACCAATTGGATGAAAAGCTTAAAGAAAAGCTCATCTGGCCATCACTAGCTTCAAGGATTGCTAATCACTGGGAACACCTGCTGAAGAGACTGGGTGGAACAGAAATCCTGCAGTATGATGGCCCTCCATGGCACATGATCGTCCACCCCTGCTTTAAATGGTCTCTCAGTCTGGTTCAGTAGTCTACACAATCATGGCAAAGACTGCTGACCTGGCAGTTGTCCAGAAGACCGTCACTGACACCCTTCACAAGGAGGGTAAGCCACAAAAGGTCATTGCTAAAGAAGGTGGCTGTTTACAGGGTGCTGTAATCCAAGCATATTAATGGAAAGTTGAGTGGAAGGAAAAAGTGTGGCAGAAAAAGGTGCACAAGCAGCAGTGATAAATAACCACAGCCTTGAAAGGATTGTGAAGTAAAGCCCATTCAAGAATTTGGGGGAGATTCACAAGGAGTAGACTACGGCTGGAGTCAGTGCTTCAAAAACCATCACACACAGATGTATTCAGGACATGGGCTACAACTGTTGCATTCCTTGTGTCAAGCCATTCCTGAACCAGAGACAGCGTCAGAATCTGGTTTAATGACCATGGTATCACTGTGCTTGATTGCCCAGCAAATTCTCCTGACCTAAACCCCATAGAGAATCTATGGAATATTGTCAAGAGGAAGATGAGACACCAGACCTAACAATGCAGACAAGCTGAAGTCCACTATCAAAGCAACCTGGACCTTCATAACACCTCAGCAGTGCCACAGGCTGATCGCCTCAATGCCACACCTCATTGATGCAGTAATTCATGCAAAAGGACCCCCGACCAAGTATTGAGTGTGTACATGGACATACTTTTCAGTTGGCCAACATTTCTATTAAAAATCAGTTTTTTAAAATTAATTTTATGTAATATTCTAAGTTTTTGAGAAGCTGAATTTGATGTTTTAATGAGCTGTAAGCCATAACCATCAAAATTAAAAGAAATAAACACCTGAAATATTTCACTCTGTGAACCAAAATATAAATGCACAGTCATGTTTTCTTTATTTTTGACAACACTGAAATTTTAGCATAACAATTATGCTGAACATTAATTTTTGACTGTACTTTAATTTTCACTTTTCTGTTAATAATTCATGAATTAAAGCAGCTTGAACACCGAGTGGCCAGAGTTCACAGCCCTCAGTACCAAGTGTGCCCACCACTGGCATTACGCAGAGCTGTACACCTCTGGCGTATAGAATTTGCCAGGTTGTTGATGGTGGCCTGCGGAATGTCATCCCAACCCAAATGTGACAATCCTGGGCGGGCGTGGTCACACCTGATCATCGGACATGTGGACAGTTCACAGTGCTGCCTGCCTCTCAAAAAGGACTCCTCAAGCTGCTGATGGTTGAATGAGACACATTCATTTGTGCCGACACCGCTGTAACAGACATCTCTGTATTGAGCATGCCGATCACGCGCTTCCTCACAACTTGTGACATTTGTAGCATTGTGACTAGTGAGAAATGTCTGCATTCTTGGGTAGCCTTTTATTGTTCACAGTGGAAGGACTGTCTGTATACTGGTCACACTGACTGGCCACCACTCATACCAAGTGGATCTGATAGGTGGAACAACTCAGTCAGTGAGTAATCTCACTAGTAGTGGTCAATTGGAATTGGGTCACCATATTGGAGGAAATTCATTCATTCAGTACACTACTAAATAATATTTTTTGGCATGTTCCATGTAAGATCATTTTGACTCACCATTGGTTTATGTGCTTATAGTTTGGTTAAGTATATATATGAATTCCATTTTTGGAATTGAATTACCAAAATAAATCAACGTTTTGATGACATCCTAATTTACTGAGCTGCACCTGTATATCAATTTAATTTTGAAGTGAACTTTCCCTATAAATGCAATAGAATTTTATATGATGAGCCATGATGCTTTGATCATTGTATACCAATCAGGCAAAATATTAGGATAATATTGTGTTGGCCTCTCTTTTGCTGCCTAAACAGCTCTGACCTGTCGAGGCATGGACTCCACTAGACCCCTAAAGGTGTGCTGTGCTATCTGGCACCAAGATGTTAGCAGGGGTGTACTGTACACCCTTTCATGGAAACTGTATTCACCGATGGCTGTGGCCTCTTTCAGCAGGATAATGCACTGCGCGATTAAACAAAAAAATGGTTCAGAAATGGTTTGAGGAGCACAATGATGAGTTTGAGGTGTTGACTTGGCCTCCAGATTCCCCGGATCTCAATCCAGTCGAGCATCTGTGGGATGTACTGGACAAACAAATCCACGGAGGACCCACCTCACAACTTACAGGACTTTAAGGATCTGCTACCAATATTGTGGTGCCAGATAACACAGCACACCTTCAGGGGTCTAGTGTCCATGCCTCGACAGGTCAGAGCTGTTTTGGCAGTAAAAGGGGGGCCAACACAATATAAGGCAGGTGGTCATAATGTTATACTTGATCGGTGTAAGGGCTACAGAATACAAAATCATTTTTAAAAAGTGCTGATGGACCCACAATAGAAGTAGAACTTAAACATTTAAGCACATACTTTCCTCAGTGACAAATACTATGAGATAGAAGCATAGAGACTGAAACAATGAGCTATTTATGTTCTAATTGTCAGACTGATGTTTAATCCTCTAGAATTTAATGTCCTGAAACTAGCTGTTGACACCCACGCAGGGCTCAATGCCGCAAGTGAACAAGGGGGAACCTGTTTGTCTCCAAACATAGTAATGTTGGAGCTCATTTTGTCAAGAGGTGCTGGACAGACCCACCAGAGAACACAAATCAAAAATACACAGAAGCTACAAATGGGAACTGTGATTAAGGCCAATAAGAGGATTTTCCAAGAACACTTTCAGCTGCATAAAGCAGATGCAAGTATACCAGTACATTCCATACTGCACTGTATGTGTGTACCGTAAAGCAAAACAAGCTGCAACTGGCATTAATCAAGTACCTTCAAAGAGATGGCATGTTTACAGTGGAGTCCACTTAAATCATTATGTGACTGATTTGATCTCAACACTGACTGCTTTGAGAAAAGGGCTGCTGTGAGTTCAGTTTCAGCACTATCAGGTTGCCTTTGTGTCTGCATGCCAGGGGAATTAAGTATAAAGAAAAGTGACAGATGTACTGTGGTGTGTGCTCTCAGAGGAACTACCTTTGGGGAGAGGATAGTAGGGAGCACTGAGAGCCCATCACATCCTTTTTCAATATGGTGATCCTTGTTGTCATTAAAACCCATTTTTAGCCTCTGTAATAGTTACTATATATGAACAGATGAAATGTATCATATCTATTATAGATTAAAATTAATTTTCAAATATTAAGATTATAAGTGTCTCAAGTTTCTTAACAGCAGCTGATTCAGAAACAGAAAAGTTACAAACTTTACTTTTTGGGATAGAATATGTACAGTATTCCTTCATCTTAATTCTATATGAAAAATCAATGGCTAAACTGAAACTCAATTTTTGACAGTATGAGTGAAAACTGCAAAGGGACAAAATGAGTCACTGGAGTAGGCGTAAACTGGGAGGGAGAAATGAAAACCATTCAGTCTGGGCAAAAACCACAGAGAATGTTTTCTTTGGCCATGTACATACAAGAGAGTCACAGTCAATATTAGTTAAACTATAAATCCAATTAAAACACGCTTTTAATGTATTCACCTACCTGACTTTGCCTGCTTGTGTGATTTTACCCAGTTCACCCATCTGGTGAAGGCAGCCCGCTGGCATTTCCTCTCAAAGTGCTTTGTTGTCCTGTCCATCTGCAGAGCCAGCTTGTGGGCATATCTCTTCCTCTGTGGATGAACTTCCACTTCCTGCCACTCAACAACAAGAGCAGCTCATCATTAATTCAGTGAACAGGTACAGGCAGGCTGTCAGGAGCCTACAATATGAATCTTAATGAAGTAAATGTTATAGGTTAATTCTAAATATTTTCCTTCCTAGACAGTTTATTAGAGATTTATAGGTCTGCACTGACAGTGGGAGGTGAAACATAATCAGTGAAATGAAATACAGTACCACCATCAGTTTACCCACTTGTTAATAATGATCCAGAAAAAGTGTTCAAATCAGCTTAGAGTCACATCTGAGTCACGGTTTCTGCAGACAGCATGTAAAAGTTTAGATAAAAATATCCAACATACTCTTTAAAAAACAGCAAGCACCAGTACAACACTGCATAAACTCACAGAGCACCAGCTGCCTTCAATCACCTTTTTGCAATCAGTGAGAAGAGTGTGAGACGTTTCCGCTGCACTTATCCTGCAGGGCTGAGCTCAAGTGATTTCTGTTTGGGCTGGAAGTTTAAATCAATTCTGTTGCTGTTATGGCTCTTCCCTTTGGGTAAACTAATCTTCACTGTTGTATTTTGGTGCTAGAATTACCTTATTAGGCCTTTCTTTGGACATTGGGTTGATTTTTTTTTTTTTTTTTTTCTTTGTGTTTTTTTTTAGGGCTTGGCTTTGCACTCTGTTGTGGGGCTGCGTTTGTTTTCCATCTCAACAAGGTAAGAATGTGTGTCCTCTTCATTCGATTGTCATTAAAATGAGTGTAATGTGACCTCTGTTCCCTGACAGCTCAAGGCTACTATCTCTATGGGAACCCACTGAAACCTAGCCGGTCCCATCCAGGAACACCTTTCAACATAGGAAAACAAACTTTTCTTCACTTTGAGCGAAAACCTGTCCCCTATAATGACAAAAAGCATGTTACTCCAGTAACTGGCCTCAGCTTAGAAGTGGTGAAAAACAAACCAGGCTCTCTACGTGAGGCAGATAAGTTCAGTATGGCCTCTTTCATTCCTCCTGTGCAGAAGTACGCTGGTGATCTCCATTCTGTCCACCTACTGGTGGGGAGCCATGCACAAAAACTTGCGAAGGGTAACCGCTTCCCAAGAGTCGGTCATTTCAAACCACTTGTCAGAAATCTGAAGAGCTCCTCGTTATTATCAGCTAAGGACTCTAGTGGACATTTTCAAGCTGCACAGAACTCGGTGAAGAATGTTGCAGAGCTTTTTCCAGGCAAGAGGTCAAACTCTGTAGATGAAGGCTCTAACTGTGATGACAACCGTAAAAATGAAATTTGGAGCTCTTGGAGTGCCAACCACCACATGCTGAATAAACCACTCTCTTTCAGCGATCCTGTAGACTCCTCTGCAAGTCTCATTTCTTCCAGTGCTTATGACGAATCTGGTTTCAGCCCAGACCTCTACCCGCACAACCATTTAGTATCCACTGAACATGTCTCAAGAAATGTTGCTAATGCTCCTCCTGGGGGAAATGAGATTTTTGTAACTGCTGCAGAAAATAATTATCTTCAGCCAAAAAGCTTCAATAAGCTGCATCGAAAGCAACTTCTCTCTGGCTCACTTGTTAAAGGGGGTTCTTTTGGTTATTTGACTGCAACTCCTGTCAAGTCTATAAAAAGCCCATCTCAAGATTTGGGCTACTATTCAAGCAAGCACTCCAGTTTCACTCCGTCTGAGAACAGTATTCAAAAGCCGCTGTACTCATCTCAGAGTTTATATGGCCCAAAAGATCAGCTCTCTGTGCTAAATCATCTAGCCCAAAATAAGAGAAGTCCAACCTTATTTGTTCAGGCCAAAAATCAAAAATTTGGGAATGATGCTGCCACCACCCCTCAAACTGTGTTTGGTTCTAATAACATCTTACCACAGTGGGCTACAGCTCATGTGGGTTTTCGAACACACAACAAACATGGACTCCAAAATGAGATGCATAGATCTTCGCTTAAGTTCCCTAAGAAACCTGCAAGCTCTCTTCCTGATTCAAGTGGACAAAGTGGCTTGCTTGGATTTCAGAGGGCAAATTTTACCTCTTTGATTAAGAATCCTCAGGGAAAAAGTGATAAAAATGTTGCTCCTGCCATCCAAGAACCACATCTTTACACTACATCAAGGGAAGATTCAGCCCTGAATGGGATCACACCTTATGAAGCTCAAACCCCACTGAAAACTTATTCTCTGCCAAGTAAACGGACAATGAGAGCCGGTCCTCAACAGAACTCCGTAAAACCAAACTATGTAGAAACGCTTTCGGCAAGTATGATTAAAGAGACCAAAAACTTGCCCCAGCAAGCACCTCAACAGCTGTCTGCATCTGTACGTCCAACATTTAAGTGTGTGGTTAGAAGGAACACAAAGACCATTCCTCTTCAGATGGCCCAGAAAACATCCCTATTATCTGTTAATCCATACATCACGTCTAAGAAACGCTCAGGAAGGGCCACGGCATATCTATCAAAGGTCTGTTATACACCTTATCAGCAGGCTCAAGCCAAGATTGCTACCCGCATGAGGAAACCTGCCCTAAGGAAATACAAATGAAGGGAGACCCTGGCATCAGTGCAGAAGGACTTGAACAGAGGAGAAGAAATGCCATTTTCAAGTAAGATTAATGGTTCACAAATTCAACTGAGAATTGGTAGATCTAAAAATATTTCTGTACATAAATGTTGTCCATTACAGGTAGATATTGTTGACAGGAAGTCTATGCATATGTGTAAGTATTATTAGAAATATTCTTTAATATGCATTTAAAAAAAAAAACAAGCTGACTCTTTTTTTTTTTCCTCTTTTCAGTAGGAAATGTATTCAACAGCAAGTCAAGTTTAGTGTTCTGTACATGACCATTAAAAGGATTAAATATCTGTACAGGTTTCAGTCTTTATTTGTCTTTATTATTCCTTGTGGTGGTTTAATTTTTAAAGGTTTAACTTCTTAAAATTCCAGTGTTCCATCAGGGGCACCTCCAGAAATATTTCATGGGGGGGCCCACACGGTGGCCACTGAACATCTTGGGGTGGCACATCAAAATCAATTTAAAATGTAATCACGCTGCACACCCATTCGCGTTTATTCTGAACACACCCTGACAGTGTGATCCGTCCCACTTTGCTGTATTTTGTTAATATACAGCACACATCATTTATTCTTAAACATCTACAATATGTAAAATATGGCAAAGAAAAATAAGCTATAAAATTATGTTAGACTGTCCAGTGGCAGGGACTGGGGGGGCTAAATGGCCACCAAAACTTGGTGGTTCCACCCGTGGAACATTTCACATTGGCTGGAAATTGACTGGAGGTTAATTAGAATATGACTCCATTCCTATCAAACATTAACTGTAGATGACTCTATATCAGCCAATCCATCCGTCCTCTATCCCTTATCTAGAGGTTCGGGTCATGGGGGCAGCAGTCAGAAAAGAGCAGCCCACTATCGCCCAGCTCATGTAGCACCACGATCCCTCCTGCAGGTGGTTAACTCACTGAAGGGCAGACCTATGCGACACCTTTGTGTACACTGGATCCTTGATGTAACTTTTTCATTGAGATCTACTAGACCACTCTTGATCTGGCCTTTCCCCCAGGACCCATTTGTCTTGGGAGACCCTACCAGCCCCCACCCCCCCCCCCCAAAAAAATCCCCAACAACGTAGCTCCCGGGATCATTGGGGCACACAAAACCATTCACCATGATAAAGTGGTGGTCCATGGAGGGGTCGATATCAGCCAAACTCTTAAATTATTGATCATTTATTCAAACTTGAATGCTTTGACCATGATTGTAAAGCTGAAGATCAATCTGAAGCAAGAGCTGGTTAAATGTTATAACAGGAATAAGCCTCCTCAAATAAACAAATGGTTACCTTTAAAAAAGAGGAAAAGTAGTTATGGACTGCATAATAATTTAGTTTGGAAGATTTTTTTTTTTTCCCAAAACATGTTCCTAAACTTCACCATGTTGTCATCTGGGTTACTTGAGTCTGTCCACAATCTTCACATCAGAGGTTGTTGCAGTGTGATGGTGTACATCAGTAATAAACTTTCTGCTCAGAAGCAGAGGGGGAAATGTATCAGAAGAAAAATATTTGGTTCAAATGCTTGTTTAGAACAAAAATATTTAGTTTGTAAAGTCAAAAGTTAACATATTTAACTTGTAATTGCTAAAGTAATATTGCAGTATAACAGCAGATCAGAACTGGTTACTAGTGCTTATTTTTTAAACTCTGCAAGACCTTCACTGTCTACTATGCTCAAAACACTTGAGTAACTATTGCCAATATTTAACCCTTAATTTTAAAAATGACCATAAGGGATGTTGCTTTTAAAAGCATTTCATTCAGTGTTCTCGTTAATTTATTTTTTTATGAATTTGTGAAACTTTCAGCATTTCTAACTTAAATGTCTTTTTCTTGCAGCTTTTCATTTTTTTTCTTAAATTACCAGTCCTGCACATTTGCAACTTTTTCCTATAAATTTGCAACTTATATGTGAGTATTACTATTTTCTTGCAACTTTTTTTCTTGAATTAATTTAATGGAAAGATTTTTAAAATATTGCTTAATATTCATTTATTACAGTAAAAAAAGTTGAAATCATTGTTCTTTTATTCTGGGTCAGGAAATATTTAATTTTTACTCCTTGCTAGTTCTCTATATGATTTGGAATTCAATACATGTGGCTAGTTATGCCTCGGTGAAAACGGAGACATACAGTGATCAGTCAATGTGTGTTTGTGTGTAGGTGACTGTATCTGGCTGTCTCTGTTGCCAGCTTTTCAGCTCACCCAGTCAAAATTACAGTAAGTGCAACTAAAGGCTTGTCATTGTATTGCCATAGTTTTTTTTCCACAATATTTTTTATTGAACCTTTTTTTACAAACATGGCACAAACAGTCAAACACTAACACTAAAGTAATTTAAAAATTAAAAAAACCCACAACAACAAAAAAAAGTACTAAAAACAACAACAACCATTAACAAAAGCAAATCAACAACAATGCTCCTCTGTTTAGTCTAGGTAATCTATTACATAAGAATGCATAATATACATTCACCAGTTTGGAATTTGCAAGGTCCACACATATCATTCACCTTCTTCTTCAGAAGTTATGTTTAATTTCTTTACATAATCAATGAAAGGTCTCCATATATTCTCAAACACACCTTCCTTTAATTTCAGTATATATGTTATTCTTTCTAGTGGAAGGTTTGTTAACATCTGTCTTAACCACTGAGTCACATCTGGTCTATGAGTCTTTTTCCACAGTAGTGCAATACATTTTTTTGGCATTAAGCAAACCGAGGTCTATGAATGCTCTTTCACTCTTATTAAAGTTATGTTTTTCTGGGTACAGACCCAACAAAAACAGTTTAGGGTTCAATGTGAATTGTTTTGAAATTATTTTTTCAATTGTTACCCTCACCTCTTCCCAAAACATTCTGATTTTTCTACTTTCCCATAAACAGTGAAATAGGGTTCCTTTACTTTCCATACATTTTGTGCACGTATCTGGTATGTTTTTGTTATATCTATTTAACTCCACTGGTGTAACATACATCCGCATTAACCATTTAAAATGAATCAGTTTAAGACGTACATTTATTGATTTGGTTTGAGCTTCTGCACAAGCCATTTCCCATTGTTCCTCTGAAATTTCAGTTTGCAGGTCTTCTTTCCAATAATTCAGTCTTTTCTGTGAGTTTTCACTTGAGAATAGTGTCAATGAATTATAAAACTCTGAAATAATACCCTTTCTCTTACTATCTTTCGTCAAAATTTTTTCCAAGGATGAATAAGTAGGTCGGGTGAGAGCATTATTTTGATTTGATCGAATAAAATTTCTAAGCTGAAGATATTTAAAAAAATGTGTTCTATTAAGATTGAATTTAATCCTCAGTTCTTCTAAAGACATTATGTTATCTGAACGTGACAAATATAAGTCTTGAATCTTTTGAATCCCTTTTAAATTCAATACTTTAAATACAGTATCCGCTCTCCCTGGTGTAAAATATTGATTACCCCATATTGGGCTAAATTGTGACAGTAAGTGTGGTTCTTCTAAATATTTTTTGGTTTCACACCATATTCTGATCATGTGCTTTACAATTGGATTTTTAACTTGTTTCTGTAATTTTTTAGCCGAGTCGGAGTATATGAATAAGGGAAGAGGTAAAGGTAAATTGTATGATTCCATTTCAGTCCGGTGAGGAGGATCATTTGATGAAAAATAATATGTCATAGACCTCAGTTGTGCTGACCAGTAATACAACATAAAGTTTGGACATTTCAGACCTCCACGATCAAATGGTAAATATAGTAAGGACAAACGTAATCTAGCCTTCCTATTGTTCCATATAAATTCCACTAACTTTTTTTAATTTTTGAGAATAGATCTGAAGGTGGTGGTAAAGGAATGTTTTGAAATAAAGTATTTTTGGTATGATATTACTTTTAAGTATATTAATTCTCCCGATCATCGACATTGGTAGTGACATCCATCTCTGAAGTAACTCATTAATATCTGTCATTAAGGCTTCATAGCTGGCATTGGCGACTGATTCTAGCTTAGGCAAAATTTGAATTCCTAAATATTTAAACTGATTTACAACATTGAATTGATTTACCTCAGGAGCTGGGTGATTTCTCTGGGTCTCATTTAGCATTAATATTGAAGATTTTGTTTTATTTATTTTATATCCTGATATTTCCCCAAAGTTCTTTATTAAATTTAACAAGGTCGGAATTGATTTTTTTAAAAATTTGACAAACAAAATTATGTCATCGGCATACAGGGAGATTTTATGTTCTGTTGGTCCTACTTTAATTCCATATATTTGTGGATGTAAAGGTATTACCATCGCTAAAGGTTCAATTGCCATAGTAAACAGTAAAGGTGAAAGTGGACAGCCTTGTCGACATCCTTTATTGATTTTAAGATATTGCTGTTTGTTAGAATTTCTGCTGTAGCATTATTGTATATTATCTGGACCCATTTTATGAAATTATTTCCAAGACCAAACCTTTGTAGGACTTAAAAGATAGGGCCATTCGACCCTATCAAAGGCCTTTTCGGCATCCAAGGATAGGAGAGCTGTATCCGGTGCTTCTTTATTGGAATAAATAATATTAATTAGTCTTCTTACATTATGGAAGCCTTGTCTTCCCATTATAAAGCCATTCTGATCTCTGTTAATAATATTTGGTAATATTGCTTGTAGTCGTTTTGCTAAAATTTTACAGATTATTTTAAGATCAGCATTTAATAGGCTTATTGGTCTCATGTTTTCACATTTATTGGGGGGTTTACCTGGTTTTGGCAACAGTATAATTAAGGCATTATTCATGTATGGTGGTAAATTACCATTTTGAAATGCTTCTAAAATCATTTCCAACAGTGGTTTTATTAATTTGTTCTTAAATTTTCTTTTATTTTTAAATTTTCAACTTCTACAGAAGTTCTCTGATGACTCTGCGATCGTTGGCCTCATCTCCAATGGAGATGAAGCTGAGTACAGAGGGCTTATCCAGGACTTCGTGGACTGGTGCCATCGGAACTGCCTCCAGATCAACGCGAGGAAAACTAAGGAGCTGGTGGTGGACTGCCGCAGGCATGGGCAACCCCTCACAGTACCAGTAAATATACAGGGAACAGACATCGAGATGGTGACATCCTATAAGTACCTGGGTGTTCATCTGAACAATAAACTAGACTGGTCACACAATACTGATGCACTCTACAAGAAGGGACAGCGCAGGCTGTTCCTGCTGAGGAGACTCAGGTCTTTTGGTGTACAAGGGGCGCTGCTGAAGTCATTCTATGACACGGTGGTGGCATCAGCCATCACTTTTGGAGTGGTCTGCTGGGGCAGTGGCATTACTGCAGCCGATAGGAAGAGACTGAACAAACTGATTAAGAAAGCTAGCTCTGTCCTGGGGCAGCGCCCTGATCCGATGGAGGAGATAGGAGAGAGAAGGACGGTGGCTAAACTGTCATCTCTGCTGGAGTCCGAGTTCCACCCTATGCAGGACATACTGAATGCACTGAGGAGCTCATTTAGCAGCAGACTACATCATCCCAGGTGCACAACCGAGAGGTTTCGTAGGTCCTTCCTACCAACGGCTGTCAGACTGTACAACCTAAGCAGGGCTGCTCGCAGAGATAGCAAAAAGACGTAACAAACTAATAGTTTTTTGAATGCAAAAGATGCAATAGACTTACACAATGGTCCCCTCCGGCATACAACTAGGAACATACCGGTCGCTATGGAGGGTGAGAATATGTATGGGCACATAATCATACCATGTAGGATAACTAAGTAGACGCTTATGCTGTTTCATTCCATCTAGCAACAATGCTCTGCACTGTGTGTGTTTATATATTTACATATTTATTCCATCTAGCTACAATGCTCAGCACTGGGTGTGTTTATATATTTATATATCTACATATTATTCCATCTAGCTACATTGCTCCGCACTGTGTGTGTTTATATACTTGCATATTTATTCCACCTAGCTGCAATGCTCCGTACTGTGGGTGTTTATATATTTACATATTTATTCCATCTAGCTACAATGCTCTGCACTGTGTGTTCATATATTCATATATTTATTCCATCCAGCTACAATGCTCTGCACTGTGTGTCTGTGTGTATATATATATATTTTATAGTAATATGTACATATGTACAGTATATTAGCTGCTCTTGCTTGCTTGTTTTTTTCTTGCCTTCTGATTGTTGCTCTGAGTGTTGCTATCCCTGTGCTGTTGCAATCCTGGAATTTCCCCGTTGTGGGACTAATAAAGGCTTATCTTATCTTATCTTATCTTAAATTTTTTATAGAGGTCAACTGGAAGACCATCTGGTCCTGCTCTTTTTCCTGATTTCATTTTATCAATGGCTTGCCCAACTTCTTCTTGACTAATTTTAGACTCCAGTATCTCTCTGTTTTCATTTGGAATACATGGTATAGATAATCCACCCAAAAACCCATTTAGTTTTGTTAAGTCAGTTTCATTTTTTGTCTCATATAGTTTTTCATAATAATCTCTAAAGGCACTATTAATTTCTAAAGGATCTATAACTACCTGTCCGTTACTTATAATACTGGTAATTGGTGTTTTAAATTCTAATTGTTTAATCTGCCATGCCAATAATTTTCCTGATTTTTCACCTTGTTCATAAAAAGTTTGCTTCAATCTTAGAAGACTCGAAGCAGCTCTATTCGCTGATTTTTTTTTATCATATTCAGCTCTCAGAATCAATAATTTGTTCTCTGTGGGTTACTTCCTGCATACACCTTTTCTTGAAGAATTTTTATTTTATGTTGCAATTGGACTTTCTCCTCTCGAGTCTTCTTAGATTTTGAACCTGTATAACTAATAATATGCCCCCTAATAAAAGCTTTGAAAGCCTCCCACTTTATACATGCCGTTGTTTGTGTAGTATTAATATCAAAGAACTCATCTGTTTTTCTATGTACTTAACAAATTCCTCATCCTGAAGCCATTTATGCTGAAAATGCCACCTACCTGGATCCTTTGTCAATTTCTTATCTACATATATTAGACAGCAGGGTGCATGATCAGAGATCACAATGTTATCATAGAAACAATTTTGAATCTTGTGTGGAGATTGTGTGGAAAGGATGAGGCAGAGTTATTTCTCAGGTTCCAGTTTATTCACAACACACTCTCCAACATTCAAAAGCAGAAGGAGGAAAACTCCCAACATCTGCCAGTCTTATACCCCTGACATCAAAGTACAAAATCCCATTGTCTTTAAATCCCAAACACAATGCATCCCCCCTGCAGTTCCTCTCGCTTCCACCCCAATCCTGGGTGGTCAGGAAATCATTCATGTCCATCTCTTTGCATATCAAAAGGCCAACTCTCTCATCCTCCTCTTATCCCTAGGAGGTCCAGACCTTTTGTTCCTCTTCAGACGTGAAGCTAAAATAAGCACACAGGAATATACATGAGAGCATATGAACAGTTGTATACATGTGAGCCCGTGAAACTACATATGTGCACCACATATAACCCCCCCCCAAACGTCTAAGATGGAACAAACTAACACAGATTGCATGTCATAATAAAATCGCCACACATCAGTCCACATGCTGTCTTGGTCTCAACCGTCTGCCGTATCTGCTGCAGGCGGGCTTAACCTCTTCTGCGGCGTCCTCCTGCTGTGGAGCTGCTGTCTGGGGATTAAAACTGTTAGTCAAGCTCTGTGGGTGTACTGGGGAATGCTCCCTACGGGGTCTACCCCGTCGCGGGGCCCTCGCCAACTGCACAGTTTCATCAGCCATCACAAAAGCAGGTTTGAGTCTGTCTATGCCAATCATCTCCTTTCTGCCCCCCAAATCTAGCAAAAAATGCTTATCACCTGTCTCTAGCACTCTAAATGGTCCATCGTAAGGCGGTCGCAGAGCTGTGCAGTGGGCATCATGTCTGACAAAAACAAACTCCGCATTTTTTAAAGCTTTAGGCACAAAACACGCGGAAAACTGTGGTGAACGGGGCCTGGTAGGACACTCGGCCCCATGCTATTCTGCAACCGCTGAGCCGAGGAGAACTCTGGCGCTGGGTTGTCGGGGAGAAATTCTCCAGGCAGCCGAAGTGGCTGTGCGAACACTAGCTCCGCTGGGGAGGCGTCTAAATCCTCTTTAGGTGCAGAACGCAACCCCAAAAGAACCCATGGTAGTTTGTCAACCCAATTTGCATCCGTAAGCGACGTTCTGAGCGCCGCCTTCAGCGACCTGTGAAAACGTTCGCATAACCCGTTAGCCTGCGGGTGATGCACGGTCGTGCGGTGGATCGTTGCCCCCAGGCTGCGGGCCATCGCTGATCAAAGTTCGGAAACAAATTGTGGGCCTCTGTCAGACGTAATATCCGACGGAACTCCAAAACGCGCTACCCATGCAGTTAAAAAAGCGCGCGCCACCTCCTCGGCTGTGGTTGATGACAGGGGAACCACTTCTGGCCAGTGCGTGGTGCGGTCAACCATTGTCAGAAGATGTGCGCACCCTTGCGAGGGCAGTAGGGGGCCTACGAGGTCCACATGGACATGATCAAACCTTTTAGCTGGAATATGAAACAGCTCCAAAGGAGCTCTCGTGTGTCTATGCACTTTGGCCCGCTGACAGGCCATGCAGGCTGCCGCCCACTCTCTAACTTGCTTGCGCAGGCCCGGCCATACAAATTTCTCCCCTACCATTTTGACCGAAGCGCGCACCCCTGGGTGCGCCAGTGAATGGATCGAGTCAAAAACGTGGCGGCGCCACGAGGCCGGAACCACCGGACGGGGTCGCCCGGTGGAAACATCCCAGATTAGGGGGGGCATACCGTCTTGCAGCACCCTGTCCTCCAGCCTAAACCCTGTTGGTCCACACTGGAGCACGCGCTCGTCCACGTTGCCGCCCTGCTCCGCGGCCATGGCTGCGTAATCTATCCCTACGCGGACTGGGGCCGCGCGCACTTCTGCGCTGCTACCCTGGTCCGCGGCAACAGCTGCGAAATCTACCTCTACGCGGGCTGGAGCAGCCACGGCACGCGAGAGGCAGTCTGCCACTACGTTAAGTTTACCCGCTACATGCTGGATATCGGTAGTGAACTCCGAAATTGCGGCCAGCTGTCTCTGCTGCCGGCCCGACCAAGGTTCCGCAATCTTGGCCATTGCAAAAGTCAGCGGCTTGTGGTCAATGAACGCGGTGAAACGGCGTCCCTCCAGCCAAAACTGGAAGTGACGAATAGCCAAATGGAGAGCTAACAACTCCCTGTCGAATGCACTGTATTTTCGCTCACTATCGCGCAAAGTCTTGCTGAAAAATGCGAGCGGCTGCCAGGCTCCAGCCACATACTGTTCAACAACCGCTCCTATGGCCACATCTGACGTGTCAGTAATGAGCACCATGCGGGCCGTTGGGACTGGATGCGCTAACAACGCAGCGTTTGCCAAGGCTGTTTTGACTTCAGAGAATGCACGCTCCCGTTCGGGAGACCATTCGATTTTATTTGCGGGTTTTTGTTTTTTAAGCGCAGCGTACAATGGTTGCATGAGCTGCGCCGCGCGGGGGAGGAAACGGTTATAAAAATTCACCATTCCCAAAAAGTCCTGTAACGCTTTGACCGTTTGTGGCTGGGGAAAATTTGCCACCGCGCGCACCTTGTCAGGCAGAGGGACTGCTCCTTCGGGAGAGATGCGATGCCCCAAAAAATCAATCTGCGCCACCCCGACCTGACACTTCGCTGGGCTGATTATTAGCCCGTGCTCCGCCAACCTCCGGAAAACTGCCGTGAGGTGGTTTTCGTGTTCGGCTTCGGACGCACTGGCTACCAAAATGTCGTCCAGGTAGACGAACACGAAAGGGAGATCGCGCAACACCGCGTCCATCATGCGGTGGAAAGTCTGCGCTGCGCCTTTAAGCCCAAACGGCATGCGCAAAAACTCAAAAAGCCCGAAAGGAGTTATTACCGCTGTTTTGGGTATGTTCTCAGCGCGGACTGGGACCTGATGATAACCGCGTACCAGGTCTATCTTAGAAAAAATGCGCGTCCCCGCCAAATGAACTGAAAAATCCTGGATATGTGAGATTGGGTAGCGGTCGTGTGCTGTAGCATTGTTCAGCCTGCGAAAATCACCGCACGGCCGCCACGAGCCATCAGTTTTAGGGACCATGTGAAGCGGTGAAGCCCAAGGGCTCTTTGAACGTCGGATGATGCCCAATTTTTCCAGGTTGGCGAACTCCTCGCGCGCTATGGCCAGTTTAGCTGAATCCAAGCGCCGAGCTTTTGCAAAAACGGGCGGTCCGGTGGTAGTAATAAAATGCTCCACCCCGTGTTTAGCCACGGTCGCCAAAAACGTTGGCACTGTGAGTGCTGAAAACTGAGTGAGGAGTGTGTGGAACTTACCACCTGCAGCTGTGACGTTGGCTTGTGCTGTTGGCGGGGCCACTCGCACTGTGCAGGGAATAGAAGAAAAAGAGAGTGCATTAACCAGGCGTCTGTTAGCAAGATCGACCAACAAACCATGTGAGCACAAAAAATCAGCACCTAACATGTTGAAATTGACTGCCGCTATGACGAAAGTCCACTCAAATGTGCGGCCGTGTAAAGACAGAGACAGGGTCTTCTCTCCGAAGGTCTTAATCGCCGAGCCGTTCGCTGCTGACACCACAGGGCCACTGGAAGACGCGAGCCGGTCAGCGTAGGAAGGTGTGATGAAACTCAGCTGGGAGCCTGTGTCCACGAGGAAGTGCCTCCCCGATCGCGCGTCCCTCAAGTAGAGCAGCTTGTTCTCCTCACCGAGAGCCGCAGCTGCTACCAACTCCCGGTCTTGGCGTTTCCCGAGCGCTTGAATTGGCACGGTGGAATGCACTTGCGTGCCCTCTCGGCGAAACGGCGATGGTAAAAGCAAAGGACGTCGTCCGCTCCGTGGCTCCTGGCCCCCGCCGCTGCTGTCGTCGGTGAGTCTGGTGCTGCAGCCTCTGGCCCCCCGCCATCTCCGGATGGTGCGCCCAGCTCCGCTGCTGTGGTCGTGGCCGTGTGTTGTCTATGGGCGTCGACGAGTCGTTGCGCCTCCAGGCCCAGCTCGTGGTAGTCTCGGTGGGCCAGCAGCTGTGAACTGGCCAGGGTAACTCTCACCGCTGGCGGTAGTGTCCTGAGGAAAAGATGGGCAAGAATAAAGCCATCATCTTCGGCGTCTCTCAAACTCAGCATCTTCACCATCAGGTCTGCAGGTCTGTCGACATCACACTCAGTCAACGCCAGGATCTTCTCTGCTCGCTCTCCCAGCGAGGGGGTGAAAAAACGGATTAGAGCAGCCTTCAAAGTACCGTACTTGTCGTCGTCTGGCGGGTGGTTGATCAGGCTCTCTACATGCTGGGCTGTGTGGTTGTCCAGCTTTGCAACTACATGGAAGAACTTCGTGGCGTCTGCCGAAACCTTCCGAAGATGGAACTGTGCCTCGACTGCGTTAAACCAGGAGCGCGGACTGTTCTGTCAGAAGTCCGGAAGCTGGACTGTGGTAGCTGCATTAGCTTGGCTGGCTCCTGATGAGTCCGGTGCAGGAGAATCGTCTCCGGCCATAATACGTCTTAAGGTCACCAGTGTGGAGATTGTGTGGAAAGGATGAGGCAGAGTTATTTCTCAGGTTCCAGTTTATTCACAACACACTCTCCAACATTCAAAAGCAGAAGGAGGAAAACTCCCAACATCTGCCAGTCTTATACCCCTGACATCAAAGCACAAAATCCCATTGTCTTTAAATCCCAAACACAATGCATCCCCCCTGCAGTTCCTCTTGCTTCCACCCCAACCCTGGGTGGTCAGGAAATCATTCATGTCCATCTCTTTGCATATCAAAAGGCCAACTCTCTCATCCTCCTCTTATCCCTAGGAGGTCCAGACCTTTTGTTCCTCTTCAGACGTGAAGCTAAAATAAGCACACAGGAATATACATGAGAGCATATGAACAGTCGTATACATGTGAGCCCGTGAAACTACATATGTGCACCACACTTGGACCTTAATTCTGTAGAGATCAAAAAGTAGTCAATACGTGAGAATGTCTTATAGGTATTAGAATAACAAGAATAGGCTTTGACTTGTGGTTTCATTTCTCTCCATATATCTAGCAATCTCAATTCTTTCATAAAATGATTAATAGTCATCCTACATCCATTGTGCATACAGTCCAGTCCTGTTGATCTGTCTATACTGGTTTTCAGTATACAATTAAAATCCCCTGCTATTATATGTTGCCCTGTAAGTAATGATAAAGTAAGGTGTGGAAGATGTGTTCAATGACGAGACATGAGTGTATTTCTCAGGTTCGGCTTTATTGCAGAACACAATCATCCAACATTCTCAAAAGCAAGAAGAGGCAGAATAATATTACAGCTGTAGAAGATGTGCTCAAATGATGAGGCTGAATTTAGTTGTAAACCAGCTTTATTGACAGAACACAGCTTCTAGCATTCTCAAAGCAGGAAAAGGAAGAATCATATCTCATCACCCTTTTATATGTTTCCAGCATCAGAATTCAAGTCACATGGTGTTTTCAGCAAACATACAGTCACAAAGCATCCCTTTGAATCTTCACCATTGTCTCTCATTTCCTGATGAACCGGAAATCTCTCCGGGGCATCTTCTGTGGGACAAAGAGACAAATCTCACACCTCCTTGTTATCTTCTGCGGATTCGAGTCCTTTGTCCTTGCAGACGTGACACCCTCAATACACATGCAGTCCTGTCTCTGTGGAAACGTGAGCCCACAATGTGTGTCGCCCACACTACCCCCCCCCCCCCAAATGTCTAGTAAGGGCAAGACCTGCATGGCATAGAAAAAAAGAAAAACACAAAACACTCCATATATCGCTAATCAATCCACCAAGTGCCTAGGTTTTAACTTTCTGCCGAATCTGCTGCAACCTGGCTTGGCTGCACCTGCAACATCTCTCTGCACCTGTGGATTAAAGCTGTTAGCACCTTTCTGTGAAGATTTTGGAGAATGTCCTCTCGGCGGCCTGCCTCGGCGGGGGGGCCTCGCGAGCTGCACTTCCTCATCAGCCAAAACAAAGGCGGGTTTGAGCCTGTTTATGCAAATCAACTCCCTTCTGCCCCCTAAATCTAGCAGAAAATGCTTCTGCCCGGTCTCCAGCACTCGGAACGGTCCGTCATAAAACGGCCGCAAACTTGGACGCTGAGCATCATGTTTAACAAAAACAAACTCTGCATTTTTTAAAGCCTTTGACACAAAAACGTGTGGAAAACTGTGATGGACCGGGCCAGGGAGCGTGTTTGCTCCCGAGTCGCTCTGCCACGGCTGAGCAGGGGGGCCATTTGGTGCGGGATTATCGGGGAGAAATTCCCCCGGCAAACGGAGAGGTTGTGCAAAAACTAATTCAGCCGGGGAAGCATGCAAATCTTCCTTAGGTGCAGAATGCAACCCCAATAAAACCCATGGAAGTTTGTCCACCCAATTTGTATCCGTCAGCGACGCTCTGAGGGCTGCTTTCAATGACCTGTGAAAGCGTTTGCATAAACCATTAGCCTGGGGGTTATACGCGGTAGTGCGATGAATCTTCACCCCCAAGCTGCGGGCCGTCGATGACCATAGTTCGGAAATAAATTGGGGACCCCTGTCGGACGTTATGTCCGACAGTACACCGAAACGCGCAACCCACGCTGCTAAAAATGCTCGCGCAACTTCTTCCGCTGTGGTTGATGTCAGAGGAATCGCCTCTGGCCAACGCGTGGTGCGATCCACCATCGTCAAAAGATGTGTGTGCCCGTGTGATAATGGGAGCGGGCCCACCAAGTCAACATGCACGTGATCAAAACGCTTAGCGGGGATGTGAAAAGGTTCCAACGGGGCCTTAGTGTGTCTGTGTATTTTGGCTCGCTGACACGCTACGCAGGCTGCCGCCCATTCCTTGACCTGTTTACGCAACCCGGGCCAAACAAATTTCTCCCCCACCAACTTAATCGATGCGCGCACCCCCGGGTGCGCGAGAGAATGGACCGAGTCAAAAACGCGGTGACGCCACGCGGCTGGCACCACGGGGCGGGGCCGTCCCATGGAGACATCGCAGATTAGTGGGGGCATACCACTTTGTTGCTCCCTGTGCTCCAGCCTTAACCCTGTTGGTCCAGACTGGAGCGCGCGCACGTTCGAGTCGTTAACCTGCTCCGCAGCCATGGCTGCATAATCTAACCCAACACAGACCGGGGCTGCGCGCGCTCCCGCGTCACTGCCCGGGCCCGCGGCCATGGCTACAGAGTCTGCCCCTATGGGGCTTGGTGGTGCTACCGCGCGCGAGAGGCAGTCTGCTACAACGTTATGTTTACCCGCGACATGCTGAATATCAGTAGTGAACTCCGATATTGCGGCTAGTTGCCTTTGTTGTCGGCCTGACCAGGGTTCTGAAATTTTGGCCATCGCAAACGTTAGCGGTTTATGATCCACAAACGCGGTGAAACGTCACCCCTCTAACCAGAACTGAAAATGACGGATGGCCAAGTGTAGGGCCAAAAGCTCCCTGTCAAACGCACTGTATTTACGCTCACTATCGCGCAAAGTCCTGCTGAAAAACACGAGGGGTTGCCAGGTACCTGCCACAAACTGTTCAACTACCGCCCCCACCGCTACATTGGAAGCGTCAGTGGTGAGCGCCATGCGGGCCGTTGGAACTGGGTGCGCTAACAAAACTGCGTTTGCCAGGGCTGATTTGACCTGGGCAAAAGCGTGCTCCCGCTCCGGAGACCATTCAACTTTATTTGCGGGCTTTTGTTTTTTTTAACGCGGTGTACAATGGCTGCATGAGCCGTGCTGCGCTTGGGAGGAACCGGTTGTAAAAATTAACCATCCCTAGAAACTCCTGAAGCGCCTTGACCGTTTAAGGTTGCGGAAAATCCGTTATGGCACGCATTTTATTTGGAAGAGGAACCGCTCCTTCTGCCGAAACGCGATGTCCCAAAAAATCAATCTGCGCCACCCCAAACTGGCACTTCGCTGGGTTAACTATTAACCCGTGCTCTGCCAGCCTCCGAAAAACTGCTGTGAGGTGTTTTTCGTGCTCGCCCTCGGACGCGCTGGCTACCAAAATATCGTCCAAATAAATGAACACGAAAGGGAGGTCGCGTAAAACTGCATCCATCATGCGTTGGAAAGTCTGCGTGGCCCCCTTGAGGCCAAAAGGCATGCGCAAAAACTCAAAAAGGCCAAAAGGAGTTATCACCGCTGTTTTGGGTACATCTTGCGCGCGCACTGGAACCTGGTGGTAACCGCGCACGAAGTCTATTTTAGAAAAAATGCGCGCCCCTGCCAAATGAACAGAAAAATCCTGAATGTGCGGAATCGGGTAGCGGTCATGAGCTGAAACGTTGTTCAACCTGCGGAAATCGCCGCAAGGTCGCCACGAGCCGTCAGCCTTTGGGACCATGTGTAACGGCGAAGCCCAAGAGCTCTTGGAGCGTCTAACAATGCCCAGTTTTTCCAGATTAGTGAACTCCTCGCGCGTGATGGCCAGTTTAGCTGGGTCCAAGCGCCGAGCTTTTGCAAAAACGGGAGGGCCGGTGGTTGTTATGAAATGCTCCACCCCATGTTTAGCCACCGTTGCCGAAAACGTGGGGACTGTGAGTGCTGGGAACTGAGCAAGCAATGTGTGAAACTTACCACCCGTAGCTGAGACGCTGGCGTGTGCAGTCGGCGGGGCCACCCGAGCTGTGCAGGGAATAGAATGAAAGGACAGTGCATTAATCAGACGTCTATTAGCAAGGTCAACCAATAAACCATGTGAGCACAAAAAATCAGCCCCTAACATGTTGAAACTGACTGCTGCTACAATAAATGTCCACTCAAATGAACGGCCCTGTAAGGACAGAAGCATGGTCCTCTCACCGAACGTTTTAATCGTGGAGCCGTTCGCTGCTGACACTGACACCCAGGGAGCTTTAGAAGGCATCAGCCGTTCCGCGTAGGTGGGTGTGACGAAACTCAGCTGACAGCCCGTGTCCATGAGGAACTGTTTCCCCGAGCGTGCATCCGTCAGGTAAAGCAGCCTGTTCTCGTTGCCGAGGGTCGCAGCTGCTACCGGCCCTCGGTCTTGGCGTTTCCCTGGCGCTTAAAGTTGCACGGTGGGACGCACCTGTGCGCTCTCTCTGCAAAACGGCGGTGGTTGAAACACGGGCCGTCCTCCGCTCCACGTCGTCTGGCTCCCGTCGCCGCCGTCGTTGGTGCGTCTGGCGCCGCGGCCGCTGGACCTGCGCTGTCTCCAGACGCCGTTCCCGGGCTAGCCGCCGCGGCCGAAACCGCGTTCCGCTTGTGGGCGTCGACCAACCGCTGCACCTCTTTGCTCAACCCATGGTAGTCTCGCCTGGCTAATCGGGGCGACTCTGCCAGGGCCACTCTCACTGCTGGCGGCAGGGTCCGAAGGAAAAGGTGGGCGAAAATGAATTCGCCATCCTCAGAGTCTTTGAGCTTCAGCATCTTCACCATCAGGTCCGCAGGTCTATCGTTTTCTGACTCCGTCAACGTCAGGAGTCTCTCTGCTCGTTGTTGGACTGAAGGGGTGAAATGGCTGATCAGCGCGTCCTTCAATGCGCTGTACTTGTCGCTGTCTGGTGGATGATTAACCAGATCCTCCACTCTCTGGACCGTGTTGCTGTCCAGCTTCGCTACCACGTGGTAGAATCTTGTGTCGTCGTTGGAGATTCTCCAGAGGTTGAACTGCGCCTCGACTGTGCTAAACCATGAGCGCGGGCTGTGCTGCCAGAAATCGGGCAGCCGGATCGTGGAGGCGGCCATCAGGCTGGCTTCCGCTGAGCCCCGCTCGGGAGAATTCTGTCTGCTCATTTCTCGTCGTAGGTCACCAGTGTAGAAGATGTGCTCAAATGATGAGGCTGAGTTTAGTCGTAAACCAGCTTTATTGACAGAACACAGCTTCTAGCATTCTCAAAGCAGGAAAGAGGAAGAATCATATCTCATCACCCTTTTATATGTTTCCAGCATCAGAATTCAAGTCACATGGTGTTTTCAGTAAACATACAGTCACAAAGCATCCCTTTGAATTTTCACCATTGTCTCTCATTTCCTGATGAACCGGAAATCTCTCCGGGGCATCTTCTGTGGGACAAAGAGACAAATCTCACACCTCCTTGTTATCTTCTGCGGATTCGAGTCCTTTGTCCTTGCAGACGTGACACCCTCAATACACATGCAGTCCTGTCTCTGTGGAAACGTGAGCCCACAATGTGTGTCGCCCACACAGCACACTCTTATACCTCCGGGGGATTAAGAACTCAAGTCACATGGTGCTTCTGCAAACATTCAATCACAATGCAAGTCTCTGAAGATTCACCATTGTCTCTTATTCTCTGGTGTTCCGGGAAACCCCCCAGGGCCTCCTCTGAGACAAGGGCCCGACTTCACACCTTCTCGCCATCTCCTGTCGGCCCCCGTCGATCCAGGCACTTGTTCCTCCAGACGTGAAGCCCCAATCCACATAAGCCATACATTTGTGGGAGATATGAACCAGACATATGTGCCACACTCTTGTGGGAAATATGAACCAAACATATGTGCCACATGACCCCCCCCCCCCCCAAACGTCTGCATGGGACAAACATACTCATAAATGCATAACATAAAAGACATTACCACATAACCAACAATCAATCCCCCAATCTCTTAGGTCTTAGCTTCCTGCCGAATCTGCTGTAGGCCGGCTTCGCTGCGTCTGCAGCGTCTCCTCGCACCTGGGGATTAGATTTGTTAGCACATTTCTGTGGGAGCTCTGGAGCATGCCTTCTCGGTGGCCTGCCCCGGCGGGGGGCTTTCGCCAACTGCACGCGTTCATCAGCCAGGACAAAAGCGGGCTTGAGTCTGTTTATGCAAATTAGCTCCCTTCTGCCCCCCAAATCTAGCAAAAAATGCTTCTTAACATAATGTCTTTTGAAGAGCTGAGGATCAAATTTAATCTCAATAGAACACATTTTTTTAAATATCTTCAACTTAGAAACTTTATTCGATCAAATCAAAATAAAGCTCTCACTCGACCTATTTATTCATCCTTGGAAAAAATGATGATGAAAGATAGTAAAAGAAAGGGTATTATTTCAGAGTTTTATAACTCATTGACACTATCTTCAAGTGAAAATTCACTGAAAAGATTAAACTACTGGAAAGAAGATCTGCAAATTGAAATTTCAGAGGAACAATGGGAATTGGCTTGTACAGAAGCTCAAACCAAATCAATAAATGTACGCCTTAAATTGATACATTTCAAATGGTTAATGCGGATGTATGTTACACCGGAGGAGTTAAATAAATATAACAAAAATATACCAGATACATGCACAAAATGCATGGAAAGTAAAGGAACTCTATTTCATTGTGTATGGGAATGTAGATTAATAAGAATGTTTTGGGAAGAGGTGAGGGTAACAATTGAAAAAATAATCTCAAAACAAATCATATTGAATCCTCAATTGTTTTTGTTGGGTCTGTACCCAGAAAAGCATAATTTTAATAAAAGTGAAAGAACATTCATAGACCTCAGTTTGCTTAATGCCAAAAAATGTATTGCACTATTATGGAAAAAGACTCATAGACCAGATGTGACTCAGTGGTTAAGACAGATGTTAACAAACCTTCCATTAGAAAGAATAACATATATACTGAAATCAAAGGAAATTGTGTTTGAGAATATATGGAGACCTTTTATTGATTATGTAAAAAATTTAAACATAACTCTTGAAGAAGAAGGTGAATGATGTGTGTGGACCTTGTAAATTCCAAACTGGTGAACATAATATGTATACTTATGTATTGGATTGTCTAGACTAAACAGAGGAGCATTGTTGAAGATTTGATTTTGCTGGTGGTTGTTGGTGTTTTTAGTGCATCTTTTTTTTTTTTTTGTAGTACTTTAGTGTTAGTGTTTGATTGTTTGTATCATGTTTGTTAAAAAAAAAAAAAAAGGTTCAATAAAGATATTGTGGAAAAAAAAAAAAAATGCTTCTCATTTTTTTTCCAGCACCCTGAACGGTCCATTGTATGGCGGTCTCAGCCCTGGGCGTTGTGCATCATGTCTAACAAAAACAAACTGCGTTTTTCAAGGCCTCTGGCACAAAAACGCGTGGAAAACTGTGATACACTGGGCCAGGCAGCGTGTTTGATCCTGTGCCGCTCTGCAACAGCTGAGCGGGGGGGCAATTGGGCGCAGGATTTTCCGGGAGAAATTCCCCCGGCAAACGGAGAGGTTGTGCGAACACTAACTCCGCTGGGGAGGCTTGCAAATCCTCCTTAGGTGCAGAACGCAACCCCAATAAAACCCATGGCAGTTTGTCCACCCAATTTGTATCCGTGAGCGATGCTCTGAGGGCTGCTTTCAATGACCTATGAAAGCGTTCACATAAACCGTTGGCCTGTGGGTTATACGCGGTAGTGCGGTGTGCCTTCACCCCTAGGCTGCGGGCCATAGACAACCAGAGTTCGGAAACAAATTGAGGGCCTCTGTCTGACGTTATATCCGACGGAACTTCAAAACGCGCGACCCAAGCTGTTAAAAACGCGCGCGCAACCTCTTCCGCCGTTGTTGACGCCAGAGGTACCACTTCTGGCCAACGTGTGGTGCGGTCCACCATCGTCAAAAGGTGTGTGTGCCCTTGAGACGAGGGGAGCGGGCCCACCAGATCAACATGCACGTGATCGAACCGCTTAGCCGGGATGTGAAAAGGCTCCAAAGGGGCCCTCGTGTGCTTATGTATCTTAGCCCTCTTGCATGCTACACAAGCCGCTGCCCATTCCTTGACCTGTTTGCGCAACCCCGGCCAGACAAATTTCTCCCCCACCATCTTGACCAATGCGCGTACCCCCGGGTGCGCCAGCGAATGGACCGAGTCAAAAACGCGGCGGCGCCACGCGGCTGGAACCACGGGACGAGGCCGACCCGTGGAGACATCGCATATTAAGGGGGGCATACCTATTTGCTGCACCCTGTGCTCCAGCCTTAACCCTGTTGGTCCAGACTGGAGCGCGCGCACGTCCGCGTCACCAACCTGCTCCGCAGCCATGTCTGCATAATCCAAACCTACGTGGACCGGGGCTGCGCGCACTCCCGCGTCACTGCCCTGGCCCACAGCCACCGAGTCTGCCCCCACGTGGCCTGGCGTTGCCACAGCACGTGAGAGACAGTCCGCCACTACATTGTGTTTGCCTGCTACATGCTGGATATCGGTGGTGAACTCCGATATTGCGGCTAGCTGTCTTTGTTGTCGGCCTGACCAAGGTTCTGAGATATTGGCCATCGCAAAAGTTAACGGTTTGTGGTCCACGAAAGCGGTGAAACGCCACCCTTCCAGCCAGAACTGGAAATGGCGGATGGCCAAGTGTAGGGCTAAAAGCTCCCTGTCAAACGCACTGTATTTACGCTCGTTATCGCGCAGGGATTTGCTAAAGAACGCGAGAGGCTGCCAGGTCCCTGCCACACACTGTTCAATGACTGCCCCCACCGCTAGGTCCGAAGCGTCGGTGGTGAGTGCCAAACGGGCTGTTGGAACCGGGTGCGCTAACAAAACGGCGCTTGCAAGGGCTGATTTGACCTGGGAGAAAGCGCGCTCCCACTCCGGAGACCATTCGACCTTATTAGTGGGTTTTTGGTTTTTTAGTGCCGCGTACAGTGGCTGCATAAGCCGCGCTGCGCTCGGAAGAAACCGGTTGTAAAAATTAACCATTCCTAGAAACTCCTGCAGCGCTTTTATCGTTTGAGGTCGGGGGAAATCTGTTATTGCGTGCACTTTCTCAGGCAGGGGAACCGCTCCCTGTGGTGAAACGCGGTGCCCCAAAAAATCGATTTGCGCCACCCCGAACTGGCACTTCGCTGGGTTAATTATCAACCCGTGCTCTGCCAGTCTCCGAAAAACCGCTGTGAGGTGGGTTTCATGTTCGTCCTCGGACGTGCTGGCTACAAATATGTCGTCTAAATAGACGAACACGAAAGGCAGGTCGCGTAAAACAGCATCCATCATGCGTTGGAAAGTTTGCGCGGCGCCCTTTAACCCAAACGGCATGCGCAAAAACTCAAAAAGCCCAAACGGAGTTATTACCGCGGTTTTGGGAATATCCTGCACGCGCACGGGGACTTGGTGGTAGCCGCGCACCAAGTCTATTTTAGAAAAAATGCGCGCCCCCGCCAAATGAACTGAGAAATCCTGGATGTGCGGAATCGGGTAGCGGTCGTGTGCTGAGACATTGTTTAACCTGCGGAAATCG
Organism: Pholidichthys leucotaenia; assembly: GCA_020510985.1. Classification (NCBI taxonomy): domain Eukaryota; kingdom Metazoa; phylum Chordata; class Actinopteri; order Cichliformes; family Pholidichthyidae; genus Pholidichthys; species Pholidichthys leucotaenia. The sequence continues at coordinate 118,109,007 of CM035840.1, forward strand.
CCACAAGGTCGCCACGAGCCATCAGCCTTTGGGACCATGTGTAACGGGGAAGCCCAGGGGCTGTTCGAGCGTCTAATTATGCCCAGTTTTTCCAGGTTGGCAAATTCCTCGCACGCTATTGCCAGTTTAGCTGAGTCCAAGCGCCGGGCTTTTGCAAAAACGGGCGGCCCAGTGGTGGTGATAAAATGCTCCACCCCGTGTTTGGCCACTGTCGCCGAAAACTTTGGAACTGTAAGTGCTGGAAAGTGAGTGAGCAGAGCATGAAACTTACCACCTGCAGCTGTGACGTTGGCGTGTGCAGTCGGCGGAGCCACCCGAGCTGTGCAGGGAATAGAATGGAAAGAAAGTGCATTAACCAGACGTCTATTAGCAAGATCAACCAATAAACCATGTGAGCACAAAAAATCAGCCCCTAACATGTTAAAACTGACTGCTGCTACAATAAAGGTCCACTCGAATGAACGGCCCTGTAAGGACAGACGCATGGTCCTCTCACCGAAGGTCTTAATCGCTGAGCCATTCGCTGCTGATACTGACACCCAGGGAGCTTTGGACGGCATCAGCCGTTCCGCGTAGGTAGGCGTGACGAAACTCAGCTGGGAGCCCGTGTCCACGAGGAATTGTTTCCCCGAGTGTGTATCTGTCAGGTAAAGCAGCTTATTTTCTTCTCCGAGGGATGCAGCTGCTACCGGCCCCCCGGTCTTGGCGTTTCCCTGACGCTTGAAGCGGCACGGTAGGAGACATCTGTGCACCCTCTCCGCAAAACGGCGGTGGTAGAAACGCAGGCCGTCTTCAGCTCCGCGTCGCCTGACGCCTGTCGCCACCGTCGTCGGTTCGTCTGGCGCCGCCACCTCTGGCTCCAAACCATCTCCGGGCGCCGTCCTCTGCTCAGCTGCCGCGGCCGAAACTGCGCTCCGCTTGTGGGCGTCGATGAGTCGCTGCGCCTCCTTGCCGAGGCCATGGTAGTCCCGCTTGGCCAATTGGGGTGAGTCTGCCAGGGTCACTCTCACTGCTGGCGGCAGAGTACGGAGGAAAAGGTGGGCGAAGATAAATTTGCCATCCTCGGAGTCTTTCAGTCTCAGCATCTTCACCATCAGGTCTGCCAGTCTGTCGTTCTCCGACTCCGTCAACTCTAGGAGCCCCTCTGCTCGCTGTTGCACCTAGGGGGTGAAATGGCTGATCAGCGCCTCTTTCAATGCGCCGTACTTGTCAGTGTCCGGTGGGTGGTTAACCAGATCTTCCACCCTCTGGACCGTGTGACTGTCCAGCTTCGCCACCACATGGTAGAACCTCGTTTCATCCTTTGAGATTCTCCGGAGGTTGAACTGCGCCTCGACCGTGCTAAACCAGGAGCGCGGGCTGTGCTGCCAGAAATCGGGCAGCTGGAGCGTGGAGGCAGCCATCAGGCTGGCCTCTGATGAGCTCCGCTTGGGAGAATTCTCCCTGCTCATTCTTTGTCGTGGGTCACCAGTGTGGAAGATGTGTTCAATGACGAGACATGAGTGTATTTCTCAGGTTCGGCTTTATTGCAGAACACAATCATCCAACATTCTCAAAAGCAAGAAGAGGCAGAATAATATTACAGCACACTCTTATACCTCCGGGGGATTAAGAACTCAAGTCACATGGTGCTTCTGCAAACATTCAATCAAAAGAATAAATTAACAAAGAAGTTTTGATCATCAATATTGGGGCCGTATAAGTTCACCAGATTTATATTTTCTAATGACAAAGATCCTTGGATGATTAGATATCTTCCAAATTTGTCTCCAATTACATTTTTCACTTGAAATGGGACTGTTTTGTGTATGAGAATCATAACTCCCCTAGCTTGGGATGAAAATGATGAGGTGAACACATTACCTTGCCATCTTCTCCTAATTCTTTTTACATCCTCCTCTATTAGATGAGTTTCTTGTAAAAATACAATTTTTGAATCTATGTCTTTTATTTTATTCATAACTTGTTTAAGTTTTTTTTAGATTTTGTAGACCTCTGCAATTCCATGAAGTTAAATTAAGATTAACGCTTTGATCTATAATCAATAAGGAGTTTAAGATTACCTTGCAATATGAACATGCTCATACATAGAAGCAAAAACATGGATGATAGAACATTCATCCTACAAACCGAACAAAAACAAATTCCCCTTCCCCACATTCGTGGTTATCCCCCCCAAAATCAAAAAAATTCCGTCTCCCGTTATAGCTAGTGACTGTTCCACACCTGCGAGGATCAGTCAAACCACTCTCTCTTTCTCCTCTCAATCACTCTGACTCTACTATTTTTATGACATGACATTAACTCTCTTCTGTAGTTTTTTCAACATAATAATAATAATAATAATAATAATAATCAACTCGCCGCCTATGCGAGTTGATTTTTTTTTTCCGGTTCCGGCTCTGCCGGACCGGCGGCGCCACACGAGTCGGCTGCCTGTTGCAACAGCCTTTTTTTTATCTTCCTTCTTCTTTCTACACCTTTCACTCTGTATATATATCACGGACGCACGGATCGCCCCAGGGGTCTCCCAGGTCGGCGGACGGAGCCACGGTTTGCAGCGGGAGACGTTACAGCGGGGAGGAGCTAGTGCTAGCTAGCACTTGGCCGCCGCCTGGTGCTAATGGGAAACTCGACATACCGGGAGCTGTAGCGAAAACGAAGCGGGTGCCGGGCTGGAGTTTAGGCGGCGTGAAAGAAATATAAGAATAATAATAAAGAGCGATGGCAAGAACCAAGCAGACCGCCCGTAAAATCTACTGGAGGAAGAAGCCCCCCAGGAGACAGCTAGCCACCAGGGCTGCTCGGAGAGGCGCTCTGGCCACCGGCAGAGTGAAGAGGCCTCGCCGTCACAGGTCCGTGGCTCTGAGAGAGATCCGTCGCTACCAGAAATCCACGGAGCTGCTCATCCGTAAGCTGCCCGTCCAGCGCCTGGTGAGGGAGATCGCTCAGGACTTCAAGACCGTCCTGCGTTTCCTGAGTTTCGCCGTCATGGCTCTGCAGGAGACCAGCGAGACCCACCTGGTGGTCTCTTCTTCGCTAAGGGGGTCACCATCATGCCCAAAGACTTCCAGCTGGCCCGCTGCATCCGCGGAGAGAGAGCTTAGACTTTCTGCTGCACATCCACCAGCCATAATGCTCTGCACTGTGTGTCTATATATATACATTTATAGTAATATGGACATATGTTTGCTAGATGTTGTTTTTTCTTGCCTTCTGATTGTTGCTCTGAGTGTTGCTGTCCCTGTGCTGTTGCAATCCTGGAATTTCCCCATTGTGGGACTAATAAAGGCTTATCTTATCTTATCTTATCTTATAACTTCAAAGTTTTATAGCAACTTTGTACATCATAGCTTTTTTTTTTTTTTTTTTTTTTTTAAATACAGTCTGTATTTTGTAGACATGTTATGTTTCAGATCAATCAGATGCCTGTACAAATGCTTAAATGTTCTACCTTTGTCATGTCTCCCGAGTCAGCGGACGGAGCCTCTGTTTACAGCAGGAGACGATACAGCAGGGAAGAGCTAGCTAGCACTCAACCGCCACCCGGTGCTAACGGAGAAACTCGACATACCGGGAGAAACTGAAGCGAAAACGACGCGGGTGCCGGGCTGGAGTTTAGGTGGCGTGCAAGAAATATAAGACAGAATAATAAAGAGCGATGGCAAGAACCAAGCAGACCGCCCGTAAATCTACAGGAGGAAAAGCCCCCAGGAAGCAGCTGGCCACCAAGGCTGCTCGGAAAAGCGCTCCGGCCACCGGCAGAGTGAAGAAGCCTCACCGTTACAGGCCCGGTACCATGGCTCTGAGAGAGATCCGTCGCTACCAGAAATCCACGGAGCTGCTCATCCGTAAGCTGCCCTTCCAGCGCCTGGTGAGGGAGATCGTTCAGGACTTCAAGACCGACCTGCGTTTCCAGAGCTCCGCCGTCATGGCTCTGCAGGAGGCCAGTGAGGCCTACCTGGTGGGTCTCTTCGAGGACACCAACCTGTGTGCCATCCACGCCAAGAGGGTCACCATCATGCCCAAAGACATCCAGCTGGCCCGCCGCATCCGCGGAGAGAGAGCTTAGACTTTCTGCTGCACATCCACCAACCACAATGCTCCGCATTGTGTGTCTATATATATATATATATATATATATATATATATATATATATATATATATATATATATATATACAGTATATATATATATATAGTAATATGTACATATGTATACTAGCTGCTCTTGTTTTTTCTTGCCTTCTGATTGTTGCTCTGAGTGTTGCTATCCCTGTGCTGTTGCAATCCTGGAATTTCCCCATTGTGGGACTAATAAAGGCTTATCTTATCTTATCTTATGTTCATGCTTAGCTCCAACCAGTCTCCTTTTGGATCTGCTTAATGAGCTCCTGAGTCTCTTGAGGGGTCTTGAAGACGTGGGTTCTCCCTTTATATGTGACCAGCAGTCTTGCCGGATGAATCACTCCGTGACGAATCCCTAGGTTGCGCAGCTCTTTGCGGGCCGGGTCGAACTGCCTCCTTAATTGTTGAATTCCTGTGGCGAAGTCTGGGTAGAACCGCACCTGTTGATCCTGGTATTTAATTTCCCCTTTAGCTCGCGCCGCGTTGGTGACCGTCATCTTGTCTCTGTAGTTGAGGAACTTCATAATCAGCATCCTCGGTGGTGTCTTATTATCTCTCGGTGGGCCGATTCGGTGAGCTCTCTCTAAAACGACCGATGACTGCAGATCCGCGTTGTTCAGCACTTCTGGAATCCACTTTTCCAAAAAGGAACATGGGTCCCGTCCCTCCGCTCCCTCCGGGAGGTCCACCAGCATCAAATTATTCCGTCGCGAGCGGGATTCCAAGTCCAGGACGTTGTCTTCCAGACGTTTCCATTTTAATTCCAGTGTTTGCAACTTTGACTGTAGGCTGGTGACGTCATCTTCAGCGCTTGAAATTCGGAACTCCGCCTGCGATACTCGTTCCATACAGTCGCTTATTTCCTTTCTCATTCCTTCTATCGCTGCTATAATTCCATCAAATTTAGACGAAAACTCTGTTCTCATGGAGTTGATGGCAGTGAGCACTGCGTTTGTCCCCTCTTCAGCAGTTCCCGCTCCGCCGCTGGCTCCCTCCTCCGCCATAGTCTCTGGAGTTTTCCCTGTTTCGCCTCGAGCGTGGAAGTCTGTTAGCTTGGGTTGTTTTGTCGAATTACTTTTTCCTCCACCTAATTTCCCAGCCTTGGTCTTTACCATATCCGCGCCTAAACGCTGGGATGGGTTTTTGTTCCAATTAAGAGAGTTTTAGTAAACTTTTTATTTTTAGGAGCAGAGCAGTGTGAAACACATCTTCCTACGTGGCCGCCATAACCGAAGTCGTATCGCCATATTTTCTCAACTTTTAATTTGCCAGAATTTCAAGATAAGGCTTTGTTTCCAAAATAAACACAAAAATAACTCGCCTTTATCGTCAATGGAACGGTATTGTAATAACTATGCTGGGCCACTAGAAGCAGCAGTACAAGTCCCAACCATATCTATGGTCCCAACATTCCTTGCCTGCAAATAGTCACAGTGAACTGCGCATGCGCTCGGGAACTCCCACCAGAGGGAAGTACTGAGTACAATCAGTCAATACTGGGTGAACAAATGTCTGTCTTTTTGCCCATCTGCTTCCTTCCTCTGCCACTAAACAGCAAAAGCTCCTGTTCGTCTTGATTGTTATTGTATTCACATACCTCCATCACTTCTGCCATTTAAAAATATCTGCCACCGTGCTCTTCTTTTGTGTTTGGATTGGAGCAGCTCAAATCAATTTGGTGACTCTTGGCTGCCGCCGACAGTATGGGCATGTGAACTGCAGATTATTTTTTTAACCACTACACAAGGTACTTGCTACACAAGTAAATTTTAAGTAGATACTTTCTTACCCTTCAGGATTGTTTTTTGTGGCTACTTATACTAGACTAATTAACATCATAAGGTAACGCTGCTGTCAGTTGATTATAATTTCTAGATACTCTATTCACCCCTGAGTGTCAGTGTAATCTAGGTAGCTCTACAAAGGTAAAGTACACAAATTAAAAATCTTAACCAGGGAATACAAAACAAATTAAAATGAATGTCAGAGTAAATACAGCAAAAGCAACAGAAGGTTGCTTTAAGTTTACCAGTCCGTATTTGTTAGCCTTCAATAAAGTTACAGATCTGGAAGACATAAATTTTAAGAAATGGAGCCACCATATGTTCACCTTCAGGAAAAGACATGGAGCCTACCAGTAGACAGTCTGGAAATTATTTTCCTGGAAGGACTTTAAAGTGTCTTTAAGAGACTGCACTGGGTCCCTGGGGCATGACAGACAGGAGGCAGTCAATAAGACCTGTCAAATAAAATTAGATGTTACTTTTACACTCCATTTAAAAAAAACAAACAAAACAAAACTAGGAACTGCAACTGTTTCAAGCAGAAGAGCGGTGAGGAAAGTTGTTGACAAAATATCAAAAATGAATTCAGCATTATAAAACGGCAATCTCTGGACAAAAGGAGCTTGGGCAATGGGCATAACGGAGTCAACACTGGAAACAATTGTGGCTCTCCCTACTTTGAATCAATTGCAACTAGTACATGCTCGTAGAATGCAAGTTTATTCGTTTATTCAGATCCCCATTAGTTGCTACTGTAGTAGCAGCTATCCTTCCTGGGGTCCACACACAAAAATTTAAAAACAATAAAATCACACATGCATTAATACATTGATACAATAATGCTGTTTACAATTTAAAAGAAAATTTACATTACAGATTAAGTTCTATAGCAAACCATAAAATTAACAATTCCAATAGACATGACCCATAAACAATTAACATAATTCTTTTATAAGCAACATTCTTAGTTTCTTTTTGAAACTTTTCCCATTTCTGTTCTGAATTAAAAAAAGATGGAAGTTTGTTCCAGTGTGATACAACCCTATACATCAGTTTTCTTTAAAGCATTTGTTTTTGGTAGTGGTAAAGTAAATCATTGCATTACGCATTGTCTGGTATTATGATTGTCTATCATTTGTATACATCAACTGTGAATGCAGATATGAAGGTCTTCTAAAGACAACAATATTTCTTAGGAACTGGACCAAACTATATGTCAGCCTTTCATCCACAGTCAACCATAATAGTACAGCATGCATTTCCTGAACACTATCTCGTAATGAGCATCTGAGCGCTATGCGAGCAGCTCTGTTTTGAGTGAGCTGGATTTTATTAAAATCTTGCCTTGCGGCATTAGACCAAATAGCTGAACAATAGTCCTGATGGGAGAGGACCAGAGACTGTAATACTTGTTTTATTGTTCTTTCTGTTAACAGGGTAGCACATCGCCTAATTAAAGAAATCCCTCTACTCATTTTAGCAACAGTGTTATTAATATGGGTTGACAATGACATTGCTCCATCAACTGTAACTCCTAGAAGTTTAATTTCTTTAACTTGTTTAATAGATACACCTTCTAAGGAAATACACAGTTCCTCATCTGCTCTAAGGGCATACCTGGAACCAAGAAAGAGGGTTTTAGTTTTTTCCAAATTCATTTTGTTTGTTCTCAACAACCCAGTGAGAGATCAACATCAGCTCTTCCTGTAGCATTTTTTGCATTTCTTCAATATTGCTTGCAGGTATGTAAATAGTGGTATCATCTGCGTACATAACAATGGATGAGCTTTTAAACATACATGGTAAATCATTTGTAAACATAGAATATAATAAGGGCTCCAAACAGCTACCCTGTGGTATACCACACTGTAGAGTTTTAATATCTGACAAGGCATCATTAAACAAGACATATTGTTTTCTATTAGTTAACTTCTCATCCATTCAATGGCTGATGTCACTAAAGCCAGAATATACAGAGATACCCCTTGAACATAAATCCACACAGTTGGTAAAAATAAGATCTATACAGGTTGAGGATGATGTTCCTGAGCTACACATATTAATCCTTGTTGGTGTGTGCATTATCTGAGATAAATTACAACAGCCATATCACCCAGCTTTTTCTTCATTGCACAAGTATCAGAAAACCTTTTTGGTTTTATGAGTCAGTCATAACTAATGGCAAAATTACCCTTTGCTCTGGCTTCCTTCTTGGCAGGCAAAAGTTCAGCTAGTACTGTGTTCCTGTCTGAAACAGGTAGCCCAATCAGCCTTTACAGGCCCAAATGCAGGCAGTGTTTGAAAGTGGAATACAGAGGTGTAGCCTATATGTAGGCAATCACACATGTTAGACTTACACAAATATGAATGGGACTGAACTGAGATTTATTTGATTGTGTGAATATTAATTACAGAATAATTGAAAATGAATGGGACATCCAACATTAGCCACTGTTTAAGAACTCAGAACTCAGAACTCAGAAAAGGATTTATTGCCAAGTACATTAACAGTAAACAACTGATAACATACGAGGGATTTGACTTGACACAGAAAACGACCTGCATTTCCGGTGACGCGGCAGCGTCAATAACGCGCCTGTCATCAGACGGGAACAGGAAGCATAGGGAAGAAAAAGGATAACACAATAGGAGAGAGCAAAAAAGCATTGATTGTCAGAATACTGGTCATAAATGATCAATATTATGATTACAAGAAAAAAAGCCCTCAATGCACAATTAGCAGACAATAGAATGTACACAAAGGGAGCAGTGAGTGAATGATCTTCTCATCAGTTTATTGAGTCAGTGTGGGTGTAGTGTTGAGTGGAGGTGTTTATATCAGTTAAGAACAACAAAGTCTCTTCAGCAGGAGATGTTTTGTCTAGCGGCTGGCACTTTGTCCTTGAGCCAGGCAGCTGGCTGTCCAGAAGAGTCAATGCAACTCAAATGTTTTGGAAACAAAAAACTGCAGATAATCTGGAGGACTTGTGTGAGGGGCAGGTCAGATTAGTCGAATAGTACTGTTCCCAGAGAAAAGGACTTTATATTCTCTTACAGATTCAGTACTTTAATCCTTCAGTGCTGGACGTTGAATTCTTCATGGGCGGCTCTCAGCGTGATCATGATGTAATCCATTTTCCTAGACAGTTCTCCATTAGCCGCTGTCAGAGTCCTCCCCAATTGTTCAATTTGATGGTTAAGCCTCGCCTGGCCAGCATTTTGATAGGCTACGTCCATCTTCATCAATTTACGGTACACCAGGACAATCCCAGATCCAATCAGAAGGATCCCGATGACCATTGCTACGAAGATGTATAAATCTTCGACATCTTCGATAGAGAGATCAGACAGGCACAAGAGTTTCCAATTACTTGTGTCCCTCAAATAGCCCGCAGCCGCTGTTCCTGCGGGGCAAACTACCTCCCCCGGGGCACTTTTCCTCGTTAAAAAAATAGTGTCAATTGCGTTCAAAGCCCAGCTTATTAAATCCATAATTTCGTTCGATAATCAGCAGTAGAGACACGCAGACATACTATAGCAAGCTGGGATCCAGTCAGTTAGGGGAGGAAGGAGATAAAAAGTCAGAGCTGGAGAGAAGGAAAAAGCGTCTGCTCTCTCTATTTTTTTGTCAGATCACTTATTTGTGTAAGCTTTTATGAGCTATATTCATAATAGTGCATCTTGCACTTTGGGGAATGGGAGTTGTTCAGTCACCATTATAATTTAGTTTATACTGTATGTGTAGTTTATAGTCTATCGTCAATAAACTCATATAGTACTATAGCAGGACACGTTTACAAATATTTGAGACCCATTGTAGTGCATCCATATATTTTAGCAATAGAAGTACAAAACACAAGAAAGAACAAGATCGCGGATGCAAGAGGCTGAAATGAGCTTTCTCTGTAGGATTGCTGGACTCACCCTCAGAGATAGGGTGAGGAGCTCTGTCATCCAGGAGAGGCTCAAAGTAGAATCGCTACTCCTCCACATTGAAAAGAGTCAGGTGAGGTGGTATGGGCATCTGATTAGGATGCCTCCTGGACGCCTCCCACTTGAGGTGTTTCAGGCACGTCCCACTGGGAGGAGACCCCGGGGCAGACCCAGGACTCGGTGGAGAGACTATGTCTCCCAGCTGGTCTGGGAACGCCTTGGTATCCTCTCTGAAGAGCTGGAGCAGGTGGCTGGGGAGAGGGAAGTCTGGGCTTCTCTGCTTGAACTGCTGCCTCCGCGACCCGGACCTCCGGAAAAGCGGTAGAAGATGGATGGATGGATGGATGGAAGTACAAAACACCAAACATTATTTTTTGTATTTTGATCTTGTATACTTTACAGTGCATCAGGAAAGTATTCACAGCACTTCACTTTTTCCCACATTTTCTTATGTTACATCCTTATTCCAAAAAGGATTAAATTCATTTTTTTCCTCAAAATTCTACACACAATACCCCATAATGACAATGTGAAAAAAGTTTTTTTTTTTTAGATTTTTGCAAATTTATTAAAAATAAAAAACTAAGAAATCACATGTACATATGGGCAACGAGAGCATGCCCCCTCCGTCCCGTTCATCTCTCCTCAGCTCATCATCACACCTGAGTGAGAGGAGACACCTGCACCCTCTCATCAGCCAGCGTACTTAAGGAAGCATCCTTCAGTGATTCAATGCTGGCTTGTCTGGGTATACTACCATTTAGACAGCACGTCAGCGTCACACTGGTAAAGTTATTATTAACTTGTGTGCTTTTTCCCCTTTTGTTCAGGTTGCTGCCATCGTGCGGGTGTGTCACCGGGACTGCACGCGCTCTACTGCCACACCACCTCTCACCATAGTAACCTCTACCCGGTGAGGCACCACCAGCTCATTCCCCACCCTGCTGGTTCATCTATTCCCCACTGGAGTCCTGCCGGTGCTCCCTTGGAGTCCACGTAAGTGGTAATTTGGCTCGCCTATTTCCCCTTACTCCATTCCACCTCTTACAGCTCTCGTCTTCTCTCCATAGGCTCCTTCCTCTGGCGAGTGACTGTTCTGTAGCTGTGTGGAGTTTTAATATTTAATAAAGATACTCAAACGTGTATTACTGTTTCTCTCTGTCGCTGCATCTTGCACGTGGGCTGAATTATCTTCTCAGTCATGACACATAAGTATTCACAGCATTTGCCATGAAGCTCAAAACTGAGCTCAGGTGCATCCTGTTTCCACTGAACATCCTTGAGATGTTTCTACAGCTTAATTGCAGTCCACCTGTGGGGAAATTCAGTTGATTCAACATGGTTTGGAAAGGGGCACACCTGTCTATATAAGGTCCCACAGTTGACAGTGCATGTCAGAGCACAAATCAAGCATGAAGTCAAAGGAACTGTCTGTAGACCTCCGACAGGGTTGTCTTGACGCACAAATCTGGGGAAGGGTACAGAAAAAATTCTGCTGCTTTGAAGGTCCCAATGAGCACAGTGGCCTCCATTATCCGTAAATGGAAGAAGTTCGCAACCACCAGGACTCTTCCTAGAGCTGGCCAGCTGTCTAAACTGAGCGAATGGGGGAGAAGAGCCTTATTCAGGGAGGTGACCAAGAACCCAACAGTCACTCTGTCAGCCCTCCAGCATTGCTCTGTGAAGAGAGGAGAACCTTCCAGAAGGACAACCACCTCTGCAGCAATCCACCAATCAGGCCTGTATGGTAGAGTGGCCAAATGGAAGCCACTCCTTTAGTAAAAGGCACACCGCAGCCTGCCTGGAGTTTGCCAAAAGGCACCCGAAGGACTCTCAGACCATGGGAAACAAAATTCTCTGGTCTGAGACAAAGATTGAACTCTTTGGCATGAATGCCAGGTGTCATGTTTGGAGGAAACCAGGCACCTCTCATAACCACGCTAATGTTGATAGCATCATGCTGTAGGGATGTTTTTCAGCAGCAGGAACTGGGAGAATAGTCAGGATAGAGGGAAAGATGAATGCAGCAATGTACAGAGACATGAAAACCTGCTCCACAACATTCAACCTCAGACTGGGGTGACGGTTCATCTTTCAGCAGGACAGCGACCCTAAGCGCACAGCCAAGATATCAAAGGATGTGGCTTCAGGACAACTCTGTGAAAGTCCTTGAATGGCCCAGCCAGCCAGAGCCTAGACTTGAATCTAATTGAACATCTATGGAGAAATCTGAAAATGGCTGCGCACTGACACTTCCCATCCAACCTGATGGAGCTTGAGAGGTGCTGCAAAGAGGAATGGGTGAAACTGCCCAAAGATAGGTGTGCCAAGCTTGTGGCATCATAATCAAAAAAACCTTGAGGCTGTAATTGCTGCCAAAGGTGCATCAACAAAGTATTGCGCAAAGGCTGTGAATACTTATGTACATGTGATTTCTTAGTTTTTTTATTTTTAATAAATTTGCAAAAATTTCAGAAAAACTTTTTTCATGTTGTCATTATGGGGTATTGTGTGTAGAATTTTGAGGAAAAAAAATTTAATCCCTTTTGGAATAAGGCTGTAACATAAGAAAATGTAGAAAAAGTGAAGCGCTGTGAACACTTTCCGGATGCACTGTATTGATCCCCAGAGGGAAATTCAGGGCATCCACCGTATGGCTCCAATCCCTTCACCAATCACACACAGCAGAATGACCCGTTTTGCTGCAACTGTTGCATCAGTGTTGCCCATTTTGTTATGTCCACAAACCTAGTAATGAAGACGGATGAGGATGCTGTGCTCAAACTCGAACTTTATTACAAGCTGTTAATATTATACTGCACACATGACCACTCACTAGTCACTCTCTGTCACCCTCGAGCCAACTCTCCATGAGATGGCCAACTTCCCCATATATATATGATGGCATGATGATGTGGCCTACGGGTGACGTCATCACGCTGTACCCCGCACTAAATCCCAACACTACACATTTGTCTGTAAATATTTAAATAAAAATGATTTATTTTGTTATTTGGGCATTTTGCATCTTGTTGTCATTTAGTCAAAACGTGTGTATGTGTCCGCATATGATATGCAATTGATTTGGCCATTCCGCTCCACAATCATGGCGGTATTAAGTTTTTAATTTTTAGATACTCGTGTGGGAGGGGGGACTCGCGGCCCTGCAAAGTACAGTGGTACCACACGGATGAAGCAGAAGCAGGTACTCCCGTCTACTACTGACTGAACAGGCTGGGCGTGCCTCCCCCCGGTCGGGCTGCTGCTTCTCCCAGCATGTTCTGTGTTGATACACGGGTAATCTTTGTCAGACTTGGTCCCCGCTGACGGTCCGCCCAGTCTGCTCCCGCACCTCATGTTCTCCACATATGCCAAATTATCTTTTAGAGCTAGGCAATCACGGCAACTTTATGGTATAATTTTTTTAAGCATTAAATCTTCAGTGTTATCTTTTTCTCGTCAAATCTGTCATTTTCCACTTCCTTGTTTTGTCCAGGGAACACCGTGGTGACTGACAGGTCATGATGCTGTGTGTTATCTAATCAGCATGGTTGTGATTTTTTTTTAATCCTATAGCCCTAAAAAAATAAAATAGTTTAAATCTTCTCTTCTGACACAGTGGTCACTGTTCTCCAATTCTGCTCACTGCATTTTTTTTTTTTTTTTACAAAATTAATGTTTGTGTTAAAGTCCCTTGTTTTTGTTTTTTTTTGTTTTTTTTAAAAACAAACAAACAAAAAAAACATGCTAGTACAGCAGTGGCATAGCCACAGCTTATATTTGGTCAAATACTGAACAATAAAAAATAACAATTTCAGAATAAATCAAGTATTAATCTAATTTGATCTCCACTGTATATATTCCCAAGACAAAACAATTCATCCCCCATAATTAATATCTTCCCTCATATTTATTAAAGAGACTCAAAATAAGAGTTTCTGCTGTTTGTGGCTTCCATTTGTAGCAAGTAATCAGAATATAGCAAAAAAAATTGGGGAAAAAAAATGGAAACTTGGGTTTTAGTGACGCCAATAGTGCAAAAGCTTAAGTGCACCCCAAAGGGGCTAAAGTTCACTCAAAGATTCGACAGGGAGTCAAAATGTAATTTAAAAAAAAGTTCTATATTTAGAAGTGAAACCTTGCAAATGTGCAAGGGAAGTTACAAATTTCAAGGAAAGAAGAAACGTGTAAGACGTTACCTGATAAACTTTAATCTTTTTTAAAACTGTTTTGTCTTCATTTAATTTGGCTTAAATTCCAAAAATTGTCAAATTACTTTCCATAGAGGTTGCAGACCTCTGCTCTTTAAGGTAAAGTAGTCTTTTACTTTTTGCGATACTAGACTACCATGTTACCAGCGTTTCCATATAAAACGTGCCTTGTAAATCTGCAGAAGGCTGTTATAGCTCAGTTTCTTCTGGGGTTCGTTTTATTTTTGCTACAGCCATATTTTCTTGGCCAAAAGTCCTCATATCTGTCATATTTATAGGGTTGCTTACTTTTCAGAAAGGAGAGCTTCTGCTCATGTTTGTCACTGGTCCTTGTTGTGTCTGGAAATGAGGTGCTAACAACGGACATGAACAAAACTCTGCTTTATTAAACACACAACTGACTATATACAGAAGGGTGGTGCCATGGCCAGCTCGCCATGTGATGACATCACCTACGGTGAGCCACCACGTCTAAACACCACATTTACCCCCTCCCTTGAAAAAACCCCAACTACAACTACCTGGGCACCCGGGTAGACTACCGGTATGCCCGTGTGACCAAGTGGATTATTCTGCCACTGTTATTGGTCACGTCCTGGTTACACTCAAAAGTTCAATATATCAAAAGCTACTCACAAAGTCCTTTAGGTGGCGGGGTCTCTGCCAAACCCTGGCTGAATGGTGCTCGGACTGGGCTGCCCCCGCAGGCTCTGGTGGACACTCCTCGGGAGTTGCGGGTCCTGTGTTGCCAAAGTTCCAGCCCGATCCCTCATGTCCGCAGCCGTCTCTTGGCCCGGGGCTGGAGTTGGTGTCATCTTTCTGAGGCGACTGGTGTGCCACCGTGACCCATCAGTAAGGTGAAAGGTGACTGCCCCAGCGGAGCTGTGATCTGCATCGGTGTCATCTAAAACAATTGCAACTTGTGAGCACGGTTGGGGCACCGGATCCGGACCCAATCCAGTACTGCGAGACCAGGTTGCTTCGATCGGCATTTCTTGTCAAACCTTTGCTTCATTTGCTGTTGTTGTTCAACCATCCTCCCCCTAGGTGAGGGCGTCTTCACTGGGGTAGTGACTGATGGGGGCGTAGTCAGTCCAGAGGAAGGCTCATCTTGTGTCCAAGCATCAGTAAGGCCGAGGAGCTGCCTGTCATGGTGTGAGATGTAGCTTTGTAATGCAGCAGGGTGCTCTGTAATGCAGCCGAAAACGGGAGACCATTCACTAGGTGTGCCCTAAGGCCGTTCTTGAGGGTCTGATTGAATCTCTCCCCTCCCTCGTTCACAAGAGGATGGTAGAAGGTGATTGTTATGTGTTTGATGCCCCTTTCTTTCATGAAGGCTTCAAAATCAGCTGAGGTGAATTGCGGTCCATTGTCCATCATGACTGCGTCTGGCACACCCCAGCGGGCGAAGAAGGAGATGAGGAAATCATTGACTACGTTGGTGGTATCTCAGCCGGTGGGCAAAACCTCAGGCCATTTTGAGTGGAGGTTGTAAGCCACTAATAGAAAACATTGGTGCTGGGGGGCGCTATGCAGTTTACTTGGACGTGGACGTGTTTCCATGGGGCTAATGGCCGTGGTAGTGGTTGCAGGGGCAGAGGTGGTGGCATGCCAGATTTTCCGCTGGCTAGGCAGGGCATACAGTCTTTCCCCATGATCTCCACATACTTGTCGATGCCTTGCCACCAGACTGAGCCCCTATACCGTTGTTTGACCCTGACGACACTCAGGTGGCCCTCATGTACCATGGTCAGGATGCGGCCTCTTAGCACCTCTGGAATCACTGTGCAGTGCCCTCTTGCCATGCAGACGTCGTTCCAGCATGATAAATTGCGCTTGACTCTGTGGAAGGGTGCCAGTTCCCCCAGCACACTGGATGGCCAGCCTTCGCGAATGAAGGTGCACAGCTGGGTCAGTGTTGGACCTGCCGCCTGGAGCTCTTGCAGGGAGACAGCATTTTGGAGTGGCCCATGGAGCATTTGGATCAGCTCTGGCTGCAGAGGGTCTTGGTCACTGTTCAGAGTGGCCCAGAACAAGAGGTCTGCCACTACGTTTTTTCTGCCCAGCGTAAACTGGGTGTTAAAGTTGTATGCTTGAAGTCTTTCTGTCCACCTGTAGATGCACAGAGATTTGTGCCCCGACCCCGATGTTTCCAGCAGTGCCATTACGGCTCTGTGGTCTGCCTGCAGCATGAAGCATTGTCCATATACTGTAGGTACATGTGCCAGTGTTCACGCGCCCAAACGCATGTCAGTGCCTTCCTTTCCCCCGCTGAGTACTTCTGCTTGGTCGAAGTGAGTGACCTCGAGGCAAACACCACTAGGTGCTCGGTTCCTCCTTGCAGTTGCGACAAAATGGCTCCTAGTGATGTGTTGGAGGTGTTGCATGTCATGAACGTGGGGCTTTGTGGGTCAAAGTGGGCGAGTACTGGTGGAGAGGTGAGCTGTGTCTTCAATTGGTTGATGGCGGCGGAGCACGCCGGGTCCACACCCAGGGTGCATACTGCTTCAGGATGGCGCGTAGTGGCTCTACCGTCTCCAAGTAACGGGGAATGAAGCGTCCACAAAAATTCGCCATGCCTAAAAAGGATGAGAGCTATGCAGGGCATGATGGTTCGGGTAGCTGCAGTACCACTTCATCGTTTGAGTGCAGGGCCTCATGCCCTCAGCAGACAGGCGGAAACACACAAACTCGATGGTCGTTGCTCCAAAGATGCACTTCTCCCTGTTGAGTGCGAGACCATGCATTGTTAGCACCTCCATAACCTTATCAAGGTGGGCGTCGTGGCAGGCCGATGTTGCGCCGTGCACCACAATGTCATCCAAGTACACCACCACCCCTGGGAGACCGGTGAAGATGGTAGCCATGATCTTTTGAAAGCAGCTAGGGGTGGAACTGAGGCTGAAAGTCATGCGGGTGTACCTGAATACTCCCATGTGGGTGATGAAGGCTGTTAGGTTCCGGCTGTCTGGAAGAAGGGAAACCTGCAGGTAGCCTCGGCGGAGGTCCAGTTTGGAAAAAACTTTCAAGCCATGGAATGCCGCCATCAGTTCCTCTGTTGCGGGCAGGGGATATTTGTTGGGGATCAATGCCTTGTTCAACATTCTGAGGTCAATACATGGTTGTAGGCCATCCGTCTTCTTCTTTGCCACCACCAAGTTGGAGATCCAAGGAGATGTGTCGACCCGCTTGATGATACTGGTGTCTAACAGCTTCTGCAGCTCTGCTGTGACGTCATCCTATAGTGCAAGGGGAGGTTGGTGGAGATGGTGAATTTTCGGGGACACCGTCGTAACAATGAGCAATTGGTGCTTGAAAGAGGTGAGGCAGCCCAGTCCTGCGAAGAGCGCTGGCCAACGGTGCTGCCAGGATGAGGCGACTGCCAAAACGGTGGAGCCCATTGGGTTGGCAATGGAGAAACCCAGCTTTCACTGATCAGATCGATGCCCAGCAGGTCAGCCCCCTGGTGCGTCACTTAGAAGGTGGAACGACAAAATGGCATTAGGGCCGTATCGAACAGAAAAAGCGACCGTCCCTACCATGCCGATTCTGGTGTGGCCATAGCCGAGTAAGTCCTCTACATTAGTTGTGGCCTTCTGAGGGAACAGCTTCCTGACCATAGACATGCTCAGAAGGGACCTCGAGGCTGCCATATACAGCAGCAGTGGCACGCTGATGCTGTCCAGTTCTGCTGTGTTTTGTTCGGCCAGTTTTTGGTGCCAACTGAGTGAATGGCGGTTGGGCCTGGTGAGTGGGCCATTGAATCTGTGAAGATTGAGCAGCAAAACCTAGCTTCTTACAGCAGTACCATTTCACCCCTCTGGCTGGGCAGGCAGGTGATTGGGTCTGATGTCTGGATGAACCACAGTCATTGCAGGGCAAGCGCTCAACTAAGTTGTCCCACTTCCTACCCGTCTTCTTTCGATTGTAGCGGGGAGAAGTGGGACTGGCGCACTGGACAGCGGCGGAGACAGCCTATGTTCGTGGTACCCGGCAAGGAGCTTGTTGGCTAGGTGGTGTTAGCTGTGATAATAGCTGGGTTGTGGTGGCACCAACACACTGCGGACAGACATTGTCTCACACCCAGAAGCAGACAGAGGGGCTGAATAATGGACTCAGGGGGGTAGCAACCCACAGGGGTAATTAGACTAAACTGTAAGGTGCCTTCGCCTCCTGCTGCTCTAAACTGCAGCACTGGGAGGTGAATGTATTCTTTTCAAGGTAACGTGTGTTATGATAATTGGGCCACACATTGCCTTTGTTTGTAACTAGTGTTTTGTTAATGTGTCACACATTCTCTTCTCTTCTACACGACTTGGCCCCAGTGGGCTATGCTGGGGTCACAGGCTGTACATTATGTTAAAGGGTTTAATAAAGAATCTGTGTCGACCTACGCTCGTGCCTCGCCTCCACATCCTTTCCATTTTACCCTCTACAGCAGGGGTGGGCAGCGAGGGCCATTCCACTGCAGGTTTTCTGTTCCACCCAGTCTCTTCAGCAGCTGTTTGCTCTAATCAGCTTCAAGGATTCCTAATCAGTGAAAACACCTGCTGAAGAGACTGGCTAGAATAGAAAACCTGCAGTGGAATAGCCCTCCATGGCACATGATTGCCCACCCCTGCTCTACAGGGTGGCCATTTCCATTTGGGATGCCATTCTCACAGCCTCGTCTAGTTTTAAGCCGTCTTCTGCCAATAATTACTTAATCCACAGCCACTTGTTACTAGTATTCTCCACTAGCTTGTCACATATTAGTTCATCCTCTAAGTGGTCAAAAGCACACATGCTCACTAGGACCCGTAGCACTGTGACGAACTGCAGGGTCATCTCATCTGCATGCTGATAGTGTCGGCTGAAAGCCATTCTTCGTCCTGTTAAATTGTGTCTGTCAGCAAAATACATGCTCATCACAGCCACACAGTCCTCGTATGTTTTCATCGGGCCCAGGGAGCGAAGCACATGCTGCCCTTTGGCACCAAGACTATAGGTTAGCATCTCCTTTAGCCTCTCGTCGCTAGCATTGTTTAAGCCGGCAGTGGTGATAAGAGCCTTGTGCCAGAGGGGCCAGGGGATCGGTGGCTCACCTGGTAGAGCAAGGAATGGTTGTAGGGGTGCCAAGAATGCTTCCATGTCGATGTTATAAAGGTTTATCCTCATCGTCATTTGTTGTGTCTGGAAATGAGGTGCTGACAATGGACGTGAATCAAAGTCTACTTTAATAAACACACAACTGACTATATACAGAAGTGTGGCACCGTATGGTGCCATGGCCAGTTCGCCACGTGATGACGTCACCTATGACAAGCCACCATGTCCAAACACCGCAGTCCTGCTGGTCACACTAATAGAATTGCTGTTATTTGGCATCATCTAATAATCTCATGTATTTGTTGCAGATGAAATCCATTCTGAGCAAGCACTGTAAAGTCATAGCAGTGTTTAATATTTTGTGCATGAAAAAAGAATGCAAATTACATTTTCAGCATGTCTGTACCTTTAAGATAATGAGATGAAAATACAGTAGATGCTTAACGTTACAACAATAAAAACTTTCTAATAATAACAGTTGAAATTATGATAACATGACAAACTCTGCTGTGAACACTGCAATGAAAAACTGGCTGTAACATTTATAAAACTGCTACCTAAAGCCACTATGTGAAGGTGATTTATGTAATTCAAGCATGTGAAATCCAGAGATTCTCTGTAGAATATAGTCAAGAGAAAGATAAGAGATGCCTAACTCAATTAGAATGCACTCAACTGAGATGCAGACCACAAATTTTGCAGTGCTATCGATGTGAAACCTTGACCTTTGACTTTGTGATCCCACAACCATAGTCAGAGTTCAGGATCCCATGGTGAACCTGTGCACCCAGTTTGATGACCCTAGCTTTACTTGTTCTGTTGTAATGGGACATAGGTAATGCAAATGTTGACCTTTTGACCCCAAACCCATAGTCAGAGGTCAGGGTCTCAGGGTGAACCTGTGTACCAAGTGTAGTGGCCCTAGCTGTCTTTGTTGTTGAAATATAATTTATATGGCATTCTGACTGTGACCTTCTGGCACCAAAAGTACAGCCATAGGTGCTAGTCCCAAGGTGAATTTATGTGCCAAGTTTGGTGGCTGTAGCCTCATAGCCAGACCTTCGCTGTCTATAGCCATAGGCAGCACCGACTACTCTACCCACACCACCTCGTCACTGTGGATAATGACACAGATGAACTGAAAGTTGCTTTCAAAGTAACTTGGGCTGATTATAGGATTTGCTTCATATTTAGTTTTATCATAATTACCCATAAATTGGCTACATTTAAGCTTTACATATCTAACCATATAACAGGTTTTTACTGAAAAACTTTTATTGTCTAACATCTAATCTCACTATAATGGAATTTATACGGACAATAAAAACATATGTGGTCTAGCTGGAATAAAGGGTGGATCCTCTGGCTGATAGCAGCCTTCAGCTTGTATGCATTGTTGGGTCTGGTGTCTCTCATCTTCCTCTTGACAATACCCCATAGATTATGCGCATAGATCATGGGTGTGGTGTTTGGGATGCGGTGATGTGCACACAGGTGACATCATCATGTGACGAACTGGTTGTGGCGCTAGACAGTGCCACCCTTCTGCATATAGTTCAGAGGTGTGTTTAATAAAGCAGAGTTCAGCTCACGTCTGTTGTCAGCCCCTCATTACAGACATAACAATGGCGATGAGGGTAAAAGAAACTGTTTTGCAACCTTTGGAACCATTCCTCGCTCTACCAGGTGAGCCCCCGATTCCCTGGTCCCACTGGCATGAGTCATTCCAGACTTTTATTGATGCTGTGGGCTTAACCGATGCTAGCGAAGAGAGGCTAAGAGATGTGCTAGTCCACAGTCTTGGTAGCGAGGAGCAGCGGGTGTTCCATTCTCTCGGCCCTGCAGACACTTATGAGGACTGTGCTGCTGTGATGTACAGACATTTTGCTGATGCACGTAGTGTCATGGCGTAGAGAGTCGCTTTTAGCCGCCGCTGCCAACGTGAAGACGAGACGGTGCACCAGTATGTCACTGAGCTCTGTTTCCTGGCTAGCATGTGCACCTTTGGCGACAAAGAGACATGGTACATAACAAGCTAGCAGAGCACGCTAAGAGCCTGTGGCTGCGGGAGCAGCTGCTGCTGGTAAAGAACGACCTGAAATTAGATGTGAGGATGGCATCCCAAATGGAAATGGCCATCCAGCTATCTTTACAGCTAATGCTGCCTAACCGACAAGCCCCTTATCTGGCCCCACGAGTGCAGGCCATCACGACCGCCACCCAGCGCTCTGACCCTGGATCTCCCTGCTACAACTAAAAGAAGAAGGGTAGGAGATGGGACAACATGGGTGAGTGTCTGCCCTGCGGTAACTGTGGTTCATCTTCTTTTTTTTTTTTTCTTTTTTTTTACTAAAAGGAGCTTTATACAGTACATATCTCTATACTGTATATTATTTATAAACTCCTCTTGTAATAACTTTTAATACTTTATTTATAAACTCCTCTTGCAATAACTTAATACTTTATGTAACTTGTTTTACCCATGAAGGACTCGACAGTGGGGGAATGGGAAAAGGAGGGGGAAAGAAAAGAGAGAAGAACAAACAGACTAACACAACTGAAACATACAGAAGACAAACTGTTTGTTCTACTGAAAAGGTGTCATCTCAAGTCTGGTATCTGCACCTGTTAAAGGACAGAAAGACGTGTGTGTGTGTGTTTGTTTGTTTGTTTGTTTGTGTGTGTGTGTGTGTGTGTGTGTGTGTGTGTGTGTGTGTGTGTGTGTGTGTGTGTGTGTGTGTGTGTGCGCGCGTGTGCGCGCATGTGTATGAGAGTGTGCGCAAAGTAAGTGTGTGAGTGATTTGCCAAGAAACATACAAAGAGGGTGGCAGGTCACAGCAACACCGCCCCCTCCCCCGGAAACCCCGAGCAAGCAAGACAGCGCCACCAACCCCAACAGAGCACAAATGTCCCGAGGCCAACAAGTCCCGGGACAACCAGGCACCTGCCCCAGGAGGGATGGCTGAGGGAAGCTGGGCCGCCAAGTGGCCGGTGTGGCGCACCCCCACCACCGGAAAACCCAGCCCCTGCCCCCCACAGTGGGGCCAACTCCAGCCCCTGAATCCCAGGTGCTGGAAGAGTGGTGCCCCCTCCCTTCCGGGCCGGAGACCAGGAAGCACCTGTGCCGCCAAGCACCACCACAGCAGGCTCGTACCCACTCCAGTGCCCCCGACACACACCCAAGGAGCTCCCAGGCTCCCATGCCCAAGGAAGGCAGCAGCAAGGTGCAGGAGCCCCCAGCTCAAGAGAGCCCATGCAGCCAGGAGGTGCCATCCCTTCAGTCCAGCACCCCCATCCATTCCCATGCACTCACACCCTCATGCTCTCACTCACTCTCACTCGCCCTCTTCCCCACACAATCCCACACTCGCACTCAATACCCAGACCCACCCACTCTCACCCACTCCTGTACCAACTCAGTTTTGCTGTCACTCCCACTCGCCCTCACAGTCGCCCGCACCCACCCACGCCTCCTTCCACCCACGCTCACTCAAACACACACTCTCACTCACATCCACTTGTGCTCTCTCCCACACACTAACACACACTCATTCACCCTTAACACTTGGAGCGACTGCGGTGTAGCATGTAGCATGTAGATGTAACAGGCATGAACGTGCTCCAATGCCCGGCAGCGGCCAAGGAGACCGCCGGCGCAGACCAGCAGCCACAGCCCCACCAACCCGTCCTGGGGTTGGGGCCACGGCCACAGAAGCAGACCACCACCACCAACGTCCACTCAGAGCGACTGATCAACAGACCACCACAAGCACTCCGAGACACCACGTGACACGCAAAGTGCCACACAAATCCAGCACACTATCACCATCCCCAGTAATCACTCCCTCACTCTCACTTACTCACTCACTCAGTCCCTTGCTCGCACCTATTCATTCGACAGTGACCAGGGATGACGACAACATGATGGGCCCCAGGACACCAGCCAGGCCCCAGGACCCCAGCAGAAGGAGGGCAGCAAGGGTGGGGGAAGACCCCCCCCCCACACACACTCCCTTGCACGAATCGTGATGGGTGAGTGTTAGTTTTGTGGTGTGATTGTGTGCAGGTGTATGAACTACCAAAGTGCAGTTAAAATTGGGGGGATACTGTGTTAGGGCACCGCTAGCCACTGCTATGGGCAGCGGGGCCATGGTCCACAGAGAGCTTCCAAAGCATTAGAGGGATCTCATTGTTTAAAGGTATCAGTCAGGAGAAGGGTACAAAAGAATTTCCAAGGCATCAGATATACCATGGAACACAATGAAGACAGTCATCATCAAGTGGAGCAAATATGGTATAACAGTGGCATTACCAAGAACTAGACATCCTTCCAAAATTGATGAAAAGATGAGAAGAAAACTGTTCAGGGAGGCTGCCAAGAGGTTGACGGCAACATTGAAGGAGCTACAAGAATTTCTGGCAAGCACTGGCTGTTTAGTACATGTGATAACAATCTCCCGTCTAGGGTGGCAAGACGGAAGCCTTATCTTTCGAAGAAAAACATCCAAGCCCAGCTCCATTTTGCAAAAACGCATTTGAAATCTAAATGCATGTGGGAAAATGTGTTATGGTCCAATGAAACCAAGGTTGAACTTTTTGGCCATAATTCCAAAAGGTATATTTGGCGCAAACACAACACTGCTCATTACCAAAGAACACCATACTTACAGTGAAGCATGGTGGTGGCACCATCATGCTTTTGGGGCTGTTTTTCTTCAGTTGGAACTGGGGCCTTTTTCAAGGTGGAGGGAATTGTGAACAGTTCCAAATACCAGTTAGTGTTGGCACAAAACCTCCAGGCTTCTGCTAGAAAGCTGAAGATGAAGAGGAACTTCATTTTTCAGTACAACAATGACCCAAGGCACACATCCAAATCAACAAAAGAATGGCTTCACCAGAAGAAGATTAAGGTTTTGGAATGGCCCAGCCAGAGTCCAGACCTGAATCCGATTGAACATCTGTGGAGTGATCTGAAGAAAGCTGTGCACAGGAGATGCCCTAGCAATCTGACAGATTTGGAGCATTTTTGCAAAGAACAGTGGGCAAATATTGCTACATCATGATGTGCCACGTTGATAGATTCCGACCCAAAAAGACCGAGTGCTGTATTAAAAGCCAAAGGTGCTGCAACAAAGTATTAGTTGAAGGGTGTGCATATTTATGCAAACAGGTTATTGTAAGTTTTTTTATTTTTCCTCTTAAAAGATTTCAGTTTGTTTTTCAATTGGGTTGTACAGGTTTTAGGTCATATTAATGGTAGAAAAAGTTTTGTAATGATTTATTTTGGTGTTGTACAGACTTTCGAGGTTCAAAGTTTACAGCCACCACACGCATCCGGTCAAGGATGGCAACTTAAAGGTTCTTTCTTGAATCTTTAATGGCTGAGTTGAAGTGTGGTCTGAAGCAAATATACAAACAAAAAGAATGAACAAATAAAGATATGGGCTCAATATAACGCTCCCACTGCTATATGGCTATCACCAGTAGAGGGCACCCCAGAATCACAAATGGCCACACTCACGCCTCTGCATCCCAGTGCAGTTAAATCCAATGCAATCCTACATGCTAAATCAATAATGAACTCACAATCACTCATCACAAAATATCCTTAACATATTAACATAACATAGATTGACAAATTGAGAGATTGACAGATGGATTGGAGCAGCATCTGCAGTGATGCGGACGTTGTACCAGTCTGTTGTGGTGAAGAGGGAGCTTAGTTCTAAGGCAAAGCTGTCGATTTACCAGTCAGTCTATGTTCCTACTCTCACCTATGGTCACAAGCTTTGGGTAATGACCGAAAGAACGAGATCGCGGATACAAGCAGCTGAAATGAGCTTTCTCCGTAGGATTGCTGGACTCACCCTCAGAGATAGGGTGAGGAGCTCAATCATCTGGGAGAGGCTCAGAGTAGAACCGCTGCTCCTCCACATTAAAAGGAGTCAGTTGAGGTGGTATGGGCATCTGATTAGGATGCCTCCTGGACGCCTCCCACTTGAGGTGTTTCGGGCACATCCCACTGGGAGGAGACCCCAGGGCAGACCCAGGACTTGGTGGAGAGACTATGTCTCCCATCTGGTCTGGGAATGCCTTGGTATCCTCTCTGAAGAGCTGGAGCAGGTGGCTGGGGAGAGGGAATTCTGGGCTTCTCTACTTGAACTGCTGCCTCCACGACCCGGACCTCCAGAAAAGCGGTAGAAGATGGATGGATGGATGGATATTAACACAGTCTATGGGTATATGACTAACTTAGATGTATTTAGATATATAACATACACTGACCATGTGACAGCTAGCACACCAGACTTTATACAGGGGAAATAATCTACAAATTTATGGTGAACTCTTAACATTTATACAGAAAATATCTACAAATTATAAGTGATAAACACATGAGACTTAAAGAAACTATAAAACAAACTAACTTCTTGTCATTCACGCACTCTCAGCCCCAGTACATCTGAGGTAATGTTTCTGCTCATTGCAAAGAGATGCTGCACACTGAAACACTAACTACTATACAAACTGAAATGTGATTGGCCAGGATGGCTATACAAGGACCAATCAGATGCAAAACACTACAATGATTAACTCTAGCCTTAAAGGGAGATACACACATATTTAGAGCATTTTCAACAGACGCCCCCAAATTAGTCACACAAATTTGTCTTCATGATCGTGTCATGACTTGACACGATCATCGGCAGCACGGGGGCCCCCCAGGGAACGGTTTTGGCTGCCTTCCTGTTCACCCTTTATACTGCGGACTTCTCACACAACACAACACACTGCCATCTACAGAAGTTCTCTGATGACTCTGCGATCGTTGGCCTCATCTCCGACAGAGATGAAGCTGAGTACAGAGGACTTATCCAGGACTTCGTGGACTGGTGCCATCGGAACTGCCTCCAGATCAGTGCGAGGAAAACTAAGAAGCTGGTGGTGGACTGCTGCAGGCAAGGACAACCCCTCACGGCACCAGTAAACATCCAGGGAACAGACATTGAGGTAATGACATCCTACAAGTACCTGGGTGTTCATCTGAACAATAAACTAGACTGGACACAAAATACCGACGCACTCTACAAGAAGGGACAGCGCAGGCTGTTCCTACTGAGGAGACTCAGGTCTTTTGGTGTAAAAGGGGCGCTCCTGAAGACATTCTATGACACGGTGGTGGCATCAGCCATCACTTTTGGAGTGGTCTGCTGGGGCAACAGCATCACAGCAGCGGACAGGAAGAGACGGAACAAACTGATCAAGAAAGCTAGCTCTGTCCTGGGGCAATGCCTTGACCCAGTACAGGAGACAGGAGAGGGAAGGATGGTGGCCAAACTGTCATCTCTGCTGGAGTCCGAGTCCCACCCTATGCAGGACATACTGAACGCACTGGGGAGCTCATTTAGCAGTAGACTACATCATCCTAGGTGCGTGACTGAGAGGTTTCCTACCTACGACTGTCAGACTTTATAACCTAAGCAGGGCTGCTCGCAGAGATAGCAAAAAAACGTGACAACCTAATAGTATTGAATGCAAAAGACGCAACAGACTTACACAAATGGTCCCCTCCAGTATACAACTAGGACAATATCAGACGCTACAGAGGGTGACAATATGTATGGGTACATATTCATACTATGTAGGATAACTAAATAGACGGTTATGCTATTTATTCCATCTAGCCCCAACTCCCCGAACTGTGTATATATATTTATATATCTATGTGTACATATGTATATTCACTGCTCTTATTTTCTTATCTTCTAAATTATTGCTCTGAGTGTTGCTATCCTGTGCTGTTGCAATCCTGGAATTTCCCCATTGTGGGACTAATAAAGGCTTATCTTATCTTCTCTTATCTTATCTTAACAGAAAATGCAAACGAATAAATAATACACCAGACTACTTGTACTCAGCTTCTTCTTCATCTGGAAGTGGAGGAAGTCTTACCAGGCACGCCACTGGTCTGTGATATGTTTTGTCCTTTACCTTTACCTCAGCAGTTCGTACAGCTCCATCTGGACCAGACAAAAGAGCCATAACTTTACCAATGAGCCAGAGTGCTCTGGGAAGTTGTCTACGATCATGACAACTGTTCCCAGCTGCAAGTCCTCTGTCTTCAGCTGCCATCTTTGTTGTGACTGTAAGCTGGGCAAGTAGTTCTTCACAAAGTAATTCCAAAATTGTTCTGCAATCACTCGGCTGTGCCTCCAGTGACGACGGGTCAGCAGGTCAGACTCTTGGTAGATCACCTGAGGCAAGGCTGCATCTGGCCACCCCATCAGAAGATGATTTGGTGTTACTGGGTCCACATCTGCAATATCTGATGAAGCATAGCCCAATGGTTTTGAGTTCAGTATTCCCTCAATTTCAATAAGCACAGTTTACACGACTTCTTCTGAGACAGTGTGTGCTCCAAGAGAGACTCTGAGGGCTGACTTTATGGATCTGATTTCGCGCTCCCACACTCCTCCAAAGTGTGGTGCACCAAGAGGGTTGAAGCTGAACTTTTCTGTTGTTTAGCCAGTTGATCTCAAAGAGAAGGGCACATGTGTTTAAAGTCTTCAGTCAACTCCCGCTCACCTCCTTTGAAATTTGTCCCACAATCAGACATCTTTGAAGGTTTTCCTCTACTTGCCTCAAAGCGCCTAAGTGCCATTAAGAAGGAATCATTGTTCATGGATGTCAGGTTATCAATGTGAACTGCACGTGTGGTGAACAGAATTCCCCACCTTTTTTCATTCCTTCTGCCAATTTTGATCAAAAATAGCCCAAAACAGTCTATGCCGCAAGAGAAGAAGGGGGGGGGGGGTTGAACAGTTGGAGCCTTGTTGTGGGTAGGTCGGCCATTTGGGTAAGCACAGGGTTTTTTCTCCATTTCTGACAATTTATGCACTGTCTCTGCCACTGTTTAACTGCTTCTCTTCCTCTGATGGTCCAATACTGTCTGCGCAGTTCAGCAAACACTCTTTCCTGTCCAGGGTGTTGTAGCTTGTCATCAAACTCTTTGATGATTAGCTTTGTGACAGGGTGATGGCAATCTAACAGGACTGGGTGTTTCTCCTCAGCATCCAAATACTCGCTGTGATGGAGACGTCCACCAACTCTAGTTATTCCCATCTTTGCATCATACTCAGGAGCTAATTTCACCAGTCTACTTGAAGGTGGCACCCATCTACCTGACTGGAGGAGCTGGACCTCATCAGGGAAGCAGTCCCTCTGTACTTGCTGCAGGATTTTCAGCTCTGCTGCTTTGTACTCATCAGTGGAAGGAGAGGGAGGAGGAGAAGCCGCCCCATGAGAGGAGGCTACTGTGAGTTCAATCAGCTGCTGATATGAATTTGCCTCTTCTGCCTTTGATACAGAATTCTGCAACTGTATCGTCGCACCACAGAAAGTTGAACTTTTAATCTCATCTTTCCTGTTGTCCTTTAGCTCAGGGAGGATGGGCCAATTTTCTGCATTTAATGTTAGGAATGATGGTCCTTGACTCCATCGGCTTGTTCCACCTAATGACTGCAGAGGTTTGCCTCGCGTTCTATCATCTGCTGGGTTGTTCTCTGAGCTTACATAATGCTATGTCATGGTGTTGGTATGGTCCTGAATTTCAGCGGCTCCTGTTCCAACAAAAACTTTAAATCTACATGAATCAGACTGAATCCATTTCAAAACAGTTGTAGAGTCACTCCACAGCACCACATGTTGGATTTCTATGGTCAGTTTGGTGACCAGCAGCTTGGCGAGTTGTCCACCTGTCAAAGCAGCACAAAGTTCAAGTCTGGGAATAGACTGCTGTTTTTTGGGAGCAATTCTGGACCTTGCCATGATGAAACCTGTCTCCACCTTTCCACATGTGTTCTTGGTGCACAGATATGCAACTGAGCCATATGCTTGTTCAGATGCATCACAGAAGATGTGAATCTCTCTCCTGCTTTCTGGTGTGTCCATCTCTGTACTTGCATAGCAGCGAGGGAGAGTTATGTGGGAAGGATATTCCAGCTCTAGTTCCCATTTGCCCCAAGCTTGTAGAGGATCATCTGGTAGGTGAGGATCATTCCATTCTCTGCATGTGTCCCATAAGTGTCGCACAATAATTTTGGCTGTGGTGGTGAAGGGTATGATGAAGCCAATGGGGTCATATTGCTTTGCAAGTACTCTGTATATGTGACACATAGTGGGCTTGTTCTCTGTAACAGATCTGCATCTGTAACCCAGTTTGTCATTCTCACAGTGCCAGAGGAGTCCAAGTGTGATTTCTTGTTGCTGTAACTGATTTTGTGCAAGCCACTGTACATTGCTGCAGCTCCTTGCTTCTTTTGGAAGGTGGGCTATGACACTGGGAACATTGCTGGCCCATTGCATCAGTTTGAATTCTCCAGATAGGAGAAGTGATTGCAGCCTTTCTACCAACTCCTTTGCTCTCTCTGTAGAACTGAGACTGTACAAGCAGTTGTTTACATAAAAGTTGTTCTCTACAATGTCTCTTGTTTCTTCACCAAGGGTGGTGCTGTCTCTGGTGTGGTGTTGCAATGCATAAATAGCACAACATGGGCTACAAGTTGTTCCAAATGGCAAAACTTGCCATTCATACACATCCGGCAGTTGCTCTGTTTTCAAGTCTCACCAGAGGAACCTCAAGAGTGGTGTATCCTCAGGAAGCAGACGGACCTGATAGAACATACCTTTAATGTCACTGGAGATGGCAATGATGTGCTGTCTGAAGTGTAATAGTACCCCCAGTAGTGTTGGACCTAATGTGGGTCCTGGTAGCAGGTAGTCATTCAGGCTCTGTCCTTGGTAGGTGAATGAGCAGTTAAAAACTACTCTGTGTTTCCCGTTGTGCTCTACCATATGGCGAGAGATATACCATGTCTCCTTTGCATTCTCTACAGCCTCAGGTTGCAGCTTTGTGATGTAGCCTGCAGTCTCTAGCTTTGCAATTTCTTGGTTATAAATGTCTGCCCTTTTAAGGTCCTTCAGCAGTTTCTTCTCTGTGCTTCTAAGGAGAGACAGAACAGACTCTTTGGAGGCATGCCATGTCGGCGTGTCACAGGCACGTAGAAGAGGAGTTGCAGACCTGTGTGTAGAATTGATGTTCACTCTCACTGTTTTCTCTTTGGACTGCTCTTTGACCTTGGCGAGATCTGCTGGCGACTTTCTCATTTCTGTATGGCAGAACATCTAACTGCCAGAGCCTCTGCACATTGTCCAGCAGATCTGGTGCTCATGTAGTAGTGAACAAACACTGAATTTGAGTAGAAAGCTACTCTTTCAAGGCATTTGTTGGGCCCTGCAGTGTCCATCCGAATCTTGTTCGAATCACCTCCAAATCCGAATCACCTCCAGGTCAAGTGGGGTGATAAGCTGTGGATAGTCGGACCCGATAAGAAGGAGAGGCTTCATCTTGAGGAATGAATTAAGGGGCAGTTTTCAAAGATGGGGATATTTTCTTTGTAGACTTGCAACTGGCTGTGAGGGTTCTGCTAAACCTAATGGCTCTGCAGTGAAAGCTCCCTTTATTTCATAGGTCTTGTTAGGCTGTGAGGCTGGTGAGGCAGTGAAGGATACAGACTGACCCTTTACAACTCTGTTATTATGTCTGAATGTTTTCAGCACTAGATCTTCTGGGTTGCCATGAAGGGCCAGATGCTGAACTGCTGAGGAGAGAAGAATAGTTCTTTCTGATCCATCATCTAGAATGGCAAATGTCTCCAGCTTGTGGTTACCATTCTGCAGAATGACTTTACTCAGCTTAAGAAGGATGTTGCGTCTAAAATATCTTAACCCCCAGTTCTTTTATACAAAGGCCAAATAACCAGACTGAGAGATGAAGTATACTTTCACTTATTTTACTGAAATTGAGATATGGATACAAGCAGCGCTGGAACACAACTCTTTTGACATGGTATTGGTGAACCACAGAGCAGACACGACTCAGAGTAAATACAATTAATGTAGTTTATTGAATCAATGAGTGAATTGATGCGTGTATGCAGGGTGTGTAGTGTAATGTGGTGTAGTACGATCTGTAATCTCCAGCTGGGACCGGCAGAGGACCATACAACCTGGCAACCCTGAAACGAGACAAGGGCCGTTAATTTGCAGTTTAGCCTATGCAGTTCTAGAGATGTAACTGTGCTTACTGTCAGAGGATGTTGAAGAAAGCTCAGGTAGCGCCGAAGCTGCAGCCAGGAAGATAGTGCCTGCTGGAGGCTGATGAGCTGGAGGTGAGAGAGTGAGTCCGCTGCCTGGAAAGAATGGAGGACCGCTGCCACGGATCTCTGCCTGTGCACAGGGGAAGCAGACAGGGTGAGAAGCGTAAAGGCTTACTTGGTTAGATGATCCGGGTGGAACCGGCCCGGACAGGGATAAGCAGGGCTTGGAAGCTGATGTGTCGAAGCATAGAGTGCTGGGAAGCACGGAGGCAGGCGTAGAAGGATTCAGCAAGGAAACCAGACGACTCCACGCCAAGCACTGGTCCTGGAGGAATAAATAGGCCGCAGGAGATGACAGGCAGGTGCGTGCACAGGTGCTGTGATTGGCGGCCATGACATCTTTAGGCAATTCCCCAAGAGAGTGCTACTTGAAAAGTGGGCCCTATAGTTTTTATAAAACTTCCCCCACCCACCATGCAAGGGGGGTGGTTTCCTCATTGTATCAGTAACAGTAATTTTCCGCTATGTGCCAACTCAGCTGAGGGCCGAGCTGATTCTATCTGGTTTCAGCGAGTGTATCATAGGGTGTATTCCTAAACTCTGCAGTGTAGCATGTGAAGCAAGCAGACAAAGAAGTGTGAGAAAGACAGGCCAATCATGTCATTTTACCGACAATTCTCCCTGTTGAGGTGTCCTATTAGGCACCTCACTATAACCTAGTAACATAAGCTTACGTTTTTGCATCTCCCCCTGTTGAGATGGGCGCTAGCCCATCTCATACCCCTATTCTAACCCCTGTGTGTAGTGTTTCTAAAGTTCTATATGTGCTTGATGCCCCCCTTCCGGCAGTCATGTGGACCTGCCTCCCATCAGGTTGCCATTTCTCCAGTGGACATCGGGTGTGGTGCAGACATTATAAGTCAATATAGCTAACAATCCTATATGTGTAAAATATATTCAAAACTAAGCTATCTTCATATATGCATATATATGAATACAGTGGGGAAAAAGAGTATTTAGTCAGCCACCAATTGTGCAAGTTCTCCCACTTAAAAGATGAGAGAGGTCTCCAATTTTCATCATAGGTATACTTCAACTATGAGAGACAAAATGAGAAAAAAAAATCCAGAAAATCACATTGAAGGATTTTTAATGAATTAATTTGTAAATTCCTCGGTAAGATAAGTATTTGGTCACCTACAAACAAGCAAGATTTCTGGCTCTCACAGACCTGTAACTTCTTCTTTAAGAGGCTCCTCTGTCCTCCACTCATTACCTGTATTAATGGCACCTGTTTGAACTCTTTATCAGTATAAAAGACACCTGTCCACAACCTCAAACAGTCAGACTCCATACTCCACTATGGCCAAGACCAAAGAGCTGTCAAAGGACACCAGAAACACAATTGTAGACCTGCACCAGGCTGGGAAGACTGAATCTGCAATAGGTAAGCAGCTTGGTGTGAAGAAATCAACTGTGGGAGCAATTATTAGAAAATGGAAGACATACAAGACCACTGATAATCTCCCTCGATCTGGTGCTCCACGCAAGATCTCACCCCGTGCGGTCAAAATGATCACGAGAACGGTGAGCAAAAATCCCAGAACCACATGGGGGGACCTAGTGAATCACCTGCAGAGAGCTGGGACCAAAGTAACAAAGGCTACCATCAGTAACACACTACGCCGCCAGGGACTCAAATCCTGCAGTGCCAGACGTGTCCCCCTGCTTAAGCCAGTACATGTCCAGGCCTGTCTGAAGTTTGCTAGAGAGCATGTGGATGATCCAGAAGAGGATTGGGAGAATGTCATATGGTCAGATGAAACCAAAATAGAACTTTATTGTAAAAACTCAACTTGTCGTGTTTGGAGGAGAAAGAACACCATACCTACTGTGAAGCATGGGGGTTGAAACATCATACTTTGGGGCTGTTTTTCTGCAAAGGGACCAGGACGACTGATCCGTGTAAAGGAAAGAATGAATGGGGCCATGTATCGTGAGATTTTGAGTGAAAACCTCCTTCCATCAGCAAGGGCATTGAAGATGAAACGTGGCTGGGCCTTTCAGCATGACAATGATCCCAAACACACCGCCCGGGCAACGAAGGAGTGGCTTCGTAAGAAGCATTTCAAGGTCCTGGAGTGGCCTAGCCAGTCTCCAGATCTCAACCCCATAGAAAATCTTTGGAGGGAGTTGAAAGTCCGTGTTGCCCAGCGACAGCCCCAAAACATCACTGCTCTAGAGGAGATCTGCATGGAGGAATGGGCCAAAATACCAGCAACAGTGTATGAAAACCTTGTGAAGACTTACAGAAAACGTTTGACCTCTGTCATTGCCAGCAAAGGGTATATAACAAAGTATTGAGATGAACTTTTGTTATTGACCAAATACTTATTTTACCGAGGACTTTACCAATTAATTCATTAAAAATCCTTCAATGTGATTTTCTGGATTTTTTTTTCTCATTTTGTCTCTCATAGTTGAGGTATACCTATGATGAAAATTGGAGACGTCTCTCATCTTTTAAGTGGGAGAACTTGCACAATTGGTGGCTGACTAAATACTCTTTTTCCCCACGGTATATATGAAGATGCATATATGCACATATGAATATATGCATATATGAATACATTCATATATATGCATCTATTATTTCATTAATCATTTATCACAAAGGAAACCTGTAGGGCAGAAGCACAGCAGAGCAAAATCTAACACCATGTGAATGTGCATTGTAGACCCTATTGCAGAGCCTAAACTATCTCCTTGGCGTCTTCTAGGTCCCCATCTAGGTTCAGTCGTGGCACAACCTCGTCATCGTCCTGGCAATAGGAGAGCAGGTGGGCAATTTCCTGGACCCCTTGATGTGGAGGCAGATCCTTGGAAGAGAAGGCCACTAAAATAGATCTTTCTTTTCTTTTTATGTTTTTATTTATTTATTTTTTTAAATTTTTATTCTTTAATCATGGGAATACAGCATCCACAAAAAACAAAGATCGATAAACTAATAATTATACTTATAAGGGCTCCTTGAATTATTTTTCCCCATTTGCCAAATATACTGCTCAAAAAAATAAAGGGAACACTTTGAAAATACATCAGATTTTGATGGGAAAAAATAAGCTGGGTATCGAAATTGTGGCAGGCTAGTCCTGCTTACTCAGATTAAAAAGTGTTTCTTTAATCTAATCTCGCTAATGGGGCATGCACTATCCAGCTTT
Source organism: Pholidichthys leucotaenia (assembly GCA_020510985.1). NCBI lineage: Eukaryota > Metazoa > Chordata > Actinopteri > Cichliformes > Pholidichthyidae > Pholidichthys > Pholidichthys leucotaenia. Next base: position 118,143,529 of record CM035840.1, read on the forward strand.
TCTACAGAGATCAGTGTTTTTAAAAACAACTTTATTGAACAAAGAACATATTTACAAACAAACAGGCATATAACTCAAATAAGCGAAATTGAAGCAACATAAAACAAACTGAGCAAAAGTTTCAATATACAAGGGCAGAGATAAACTAAAATTAAAACAAATTAAATTTCTCTAATAATGAAAGCAGTTTAGAGGCAGAGCTGTTATTAACTAATATCAAAAATTTAACAAATAATTTGAAGTCATTCTTCCAGAAAGAAAAAAATTGGAATAGTTTTAAAAAATCTACACTTATGAATAAAAAATTGACCCATAAAAATTAAATCATTCAAAACAAATTCTACATTTTTCCCTGAATAAAACAACAAAATTTAATAATTTTAACAGTCGGGGGGTAGGTTTATTCCCCTGGACTGCAGCCAGCCCCAAATGTCATTCCAAAATTCAAAAATAGACTTAGACTTAGACTTAACTTTATTAATCCCTTTGGGATGACTCCCTCTGGGAAATTTAAAATTTCCAACAGCACATAAAAGGAGCGTACAGATCAGAAAAGCAAAAAAGAAAAAAATAAACACTTAATATACACAATATAAATGCAAGGCTAAATATGGCTTGTACAAGTGTGGTTAAGTTAAGGTTATTGCACTATGAATGCCCTACTGTCCTCTGTACTCTATGCCCCCCCCCCCAAGTGAGGAGTTACAGAGTGTGATGGCATGGTGGACAAAAGAGTTCTTGAGCCTGTTGGTCCGACACTTGGGAAGCTCCCTCTAACAGGACTGGTTGAGGTCTTGGTCTAGACCTCCCAAAATCAATAATCACCTCCTTTGTCTTAGAAGTGTTGAGCTGTAGGTGGTTAGTGTGGCACCATGCAGCAAAGTCCCCTACCAGTCTCCGATACTCCTCCTCTCTGTCATCCATGATACACCCAACAATGGCTGTGTCATCGGCATACTTCTGAATATGACACCGCTCCGAGTTGTAGCAGAAGTCCGAGGTGTACAGGGTGAAGAGAAGAGGGGCCAATACTGTGCCCTGGGGGGCTCCAGTGCTGCAGACAACGGTGTCAGACGTAATATCCTTCAGCCCAACATATTGTGGTCTGCCAGTGAGGTAGTCGGAGATCCAGCCCACCAGGTGGGAGTCCACTCCCATCTTGCTTAATTTATCCCGAAGCAAGGGGGGCCGAATGGTACTGAAGGCACTGGAGAAATCCAAAAAGAGGATCCTCACTGTGCCACTTCCCTTATCCAGATGGGAGTGGGCTCGATGAAGCAGGTAGAGTATGGCATCCTCCACACCGACACCTGGTTGGTATGCAAACTGCAGGCGGTCCTGGGCGTGTTGCACCTGGGGTCTGAGGAGGCTGAGGAAGAGCCGCTCCAACGTCTTCATCAGATGTGAGTGAGTGCCACTGGTCGGTAGTCATTCAGCTCGCTGGGCCGGTTCTTTTTTGGAACTGGAACGATGCGGGATGTCTTCCAAAGAGTGGGCACTCTCCCAATCTGCAGGCTGAGGTTGAAGATCTGTTGTAGTGGTTCCCCCAGTTCTGCAGCGCAGGTCTTCAATACTCTTGGACACACTTTGTCCGGGCCTGCAGCTTTCCTGAGTCGGAGCTTCCTCAGCTGCCGTTTGACCTGTTCTGTGGTAATAAATGGCAAGGGTTGTACTGATTAGGATTACAGTAAAAAAAAAAAAATGGTCTAATTCTTCCATCTCATTATTACAAAATGTACAACCGTTTACATCTCCTTTAAATTTAGATCTAATAAAGTCATTAGTTAAGTAAACCTCATTTATAATTTTAAAATGTACTTCTTTCATTTTTGGAAAAATTGGAAAAGACATATTTTTTCCGAATTTTGATTATTTGATCAGATTCAAAATCCTTCAAAATATATTGCCTTTTAATCTGATTTGGGGGGAAAAAACTTTCGTCAAACAAGTTCTTAAAAATTTGCTATTAACTTTTTTATCACAAAAATGTACATTTTCAATGTGGAGCTGCCTGAGTCGAGGGGAAGTGCCTGAATGCCATAAATCTTCTTTAATCATTGATTTTATAGAATTTGGTATTAGTTAGTTATAGTAATTCCCTTCCACAGCATGTGGAACACCATTTTGGTGTATGGGGCGGCGCCTATCTCCGTTTCTCTGACTCTAGGCCACACAGCTACTGTAAGTAGTGAAAGCTACAGTGGGGGGTCAGTCCTCTGGTCGCTCTGTGCGTAACTTTCCTTTCCCTGTTCTATTATGCTGAACACCACGTTAGAAGGCGGAAAGTACCATTTTTATATGGTCTTTGGTATGACCCGGCCGGGATTTGAACCCCTGCCTCCCAGGTGTGGGGCAGATGCTCTACCAGAATTTGGTATAGCATTTATTAATTTATTGTACAACCTCTTATTGCAATTAACATCAAACTTCGAACAAAAATCCTCATACTGTAATAAAACTCCCATATTGTCCAAAACATGTGACACAGCCCAAACTCTATTTGTCAACAGATTCTCCATAAATACAGATTTCCTACTGATAAGAATATACCGGTTGTTCCAAATTGTTATATTGTGTGGAGTGAAGTTGTGTTTGTATATTAATTTCCAATAAAGAAGAACCTGTTGATGAAAATCTGACAATATAATAGATAGCTTGTTACATTCAAAATCACATTTAAGTAAGAAATCTATTTCTCCAACTTTATTAACCCCTTGCACTCTGGTCAATTTCCCTAAAAACGCCAAAAAATAATGTACCCAAAGTAAATCAAAAGCTGTTCTTCAACCCTTTGCAGCATCTTCATGGGGTTGGTCTCATTTAAAAGAAAACACTTTGAATTTTTTGGCGAAACAGTCATAATCTCTCTAAGTGCTCCTGCCACTGAGTAATAGTCATCTAAACATACTGAACTTGAAGAAAATAAATTTCGCCTGGGTGTTTTTTTGGATACAAATGCTTGCAAATAACACACAGCTCTCAGATACCGGCTGGAAAATGCAACAGAAATGTAGAACCAAGTGTTATCCAGCTGAGGTCAAAATTTTGTAACAATACCACAAAAAATGAATATATTACACAGCTTTTTTCTTAGGTTGTTCCCAGGCGGTTTTGAACTGTGCCAAATTGTGCCAAATGGCACAGTTTGGAAAAACATCTGTAACTTTTGAATGATTCAATATAGAAGCTCCATCTTGGGCTCTAATGAAAGGTGAAGGGCTGTGTGTGTGTGGGGGGGGGGGTATTTATTCATTCATGAATGAATGAATGAACAAACAAGCCCCCACACACAAAGAAGCATGCCACGTAAAAAATGTGTGGCTTTTTTTTACAAGAAAAAATAGCCTACAGTGCAATAAAAATTATACTAAAATATCTGTAATGTAGAAGATAACAACTCCCCCCCCCCCCGCTACAGAGGACGGACATCGTCCATCGACACATGACGGGCGCCGCGGTCTACTACGCACAGTTGTACTAAAATATCTGCAATAATATCTGCAATCCGCTACAGAAGAGTAGCGGGGGGGGGGGCATTTGCGGGTTGGGGGGGGGGTTCGGGTCTGGACCGGACTGGAGCCGTTATGTTGCGATAACGCACAGTCGTAATTTACCGATCGGTCAAAAGTCATTTGGATTACAGTTTTCAGGGATAAAGAATAATTTAGCTTATAACACTTACCTGTCCACAACAGCAGTGTAGCTGGTGAACTTCTCTTCCTCATTGTCAGACGAACATGACGCTGGTCCGCTTGTTACGGACTCGTGGTTCTGGTCACGCGACCCGGTCAAACCATTCCATTATTGCGGTTTTGCGCTTCCATGATTGCGGTTTTGGCAAACGATTTTTCAAAACAAATAAGAACAGTAGTAAGAAAAAAAGACTGGCGAACGCCTGTGTGTCACCCAGCCTTACACAAAACAGCTTTCGAACATCTGTGCTTCAATTGGCTGGCTGTATTCGCAGCCGTTGGTAGGCGGGTCCTTCTTGCTAGGTTTTCAGTCATTGCTTCTTCAAGGTTTCAGAAACCCAATTCAAGGCTCTTATTAGTCGAATGAGAGGTCAATCACATCTAAACCAATCAAAGCACTCCTTTGGCTTTCTGTTCGCGGCTGTGTCTGTAGTGGAAGAACGGAAATGCAGCTGTTTTTTTCAGTGCGCTCTAGGACGCAGCCCCCTCGTGCACCCTCGTGCGCTCTAGGGCGCAGAGACGTGTCCGCCCGCAGTACACCGGAGTGCAAGAGGTTAAATTGGGTATAACAAACCAAAAGGAATTTCTATTGCATTAAAAGGATTTCAGCCATTTCAATTTTAACACACCATTCATGACATTAAAGTTAATTATATTATATTATATTATATTCATTCATTCATTCATTCATTCATTCATCTCCTTCCGCTTAATCCTTTTCGGGTCGCGGTGGGGCTGGAGCCTATCCCAGCATCTTTGGGTGAGAGGCAGGGTACACCCTGGACAGATCGCCAGTCCATCGCAGGGCTAACACAGAGAGACAGACAACCATTCACTCTCACAGTCATACCTAAGGACAATTTAGAATCCCCAATTTGATGCCAATTAACCAAACTTTCATGTTTTTGGCATGTGGGAGGAAACCGGAGAAATCCCGTAGTAAACCCATGCAGACACGGGGAGAACATGCAAACTCCACACAGATCACTGTTGGTCAGGGGCTGGGATCAAACCCAGGATCCCCCGGCCAAGGGTGAGTTGCTGTGCTGCCGCAGTGCTAACCACTGGACCACCGCGCCACCCTATATTATATTATATTATATTTGAACCTCCATCCTAGTATAGAGATCAGTGGTTGATACTAGAAGGAAGTCTGTAGCAATTGCAGAAGTAGAGTGGGCCAAAGAAGTAAATAAACAATAACAATAATAATAATAAAGAAATAGGAGGATAACAATAAAGGGGTTTATTTTACTTACTTTCTTTTTTCTCATAAATTTGCCACTTTTTTTTTAAATAAATTAATCACGTCCCACACCTCCAGACTGACATGACAAATAGTTTCTTCCCCTGGGCGGAGGGCTGACAGGATGGTGGTTTGAGCAGATGCACCGATTTGAACCTCGCACAAAAAAAGTCCCAGAATTTATCTAAAGCTTTTCAAACCTCACCAAAACTATCAATATGGCTACCTCAGGCATTATTAAACCTAAACTTAAAGTTGAGCCTAAAAAGAAAGAAGACACCTCAACTCGTGTTGAGAAAAAATAATGCGGCAAAAATACGGACCATGACTACGCCATGGATGTGACTAGCCAAAATAAAAGAGAGCGTGGAGATGACTCAGCACCAACAACTCTGGTGAAAGAATCTCTGGAAAAGAAGGCCAAGTCAAGTGGAAATGGTGAGAATGACGATATATCCCTCAAGGACACAATGAAAGCGATGGTTGCACTTGAACAGAAAGTGGATAGTGTCGTTGCATATCAAAGTATTACATATGGGAAGGTGAATGAGAAGCTAGCCGACCTAAAATAACAAGTGGTGCAAAGCAGTGCCATGATACCTAGCTTAACGAAGGCTGTGGAATTTAACTCTGAAAATGTAAAAGAGTGCAAAGCTGAAGTCAAAGAGTTGGAAAAACACGGAACAATTAAGCAAAGAAAACGTCACCCTTAAGACAAGACTCGGAGAACAATAAAGGTACAGAATGAGATGGAATTAAAGACATGAAGAAAAAGAGATGAAGACATCAGGGCACAAGTCATCCACATCCTCAGTCGGATTGTCCTTGACCTGAAGTCAAAGCTGGAGGAGGCAGTAGATGTGCATAGATTGGGAAGAAAGGTGTATAAAAAGCACAGACATGTCATCATTCTCTTCGCTCACAGATGGGTGAAAGAGGAAGTTTGGGAAAAGAGTAAAGAATCCACTTTCTGCAAGGAAAAAACATCAGATTTGCAGAGATGCTGCCAAGAGAGGATTGGGAAAAAAAAAATCATCTTTGGCCTTAAGATAAGATAAGACAAGATAAGCCTTTATTAGTCCCACAATGGGGAAATTCCAGGATTGCAACAGCACAGGGGTAGCAACACTCAGAGCAACAATCAGAAGGCAAGAAAAAACAAGAGCAGCTAGTATACATATGTACATATTAATATAAATATATATATATATAGACACACGGTGCGGAGCATTGTGGTTGGTGGATGTGCAGCAGAAAGTCTAAGCTCTCTCTCCGCGGATGGGGCGGGCCAGCTGGATGTCTTTGGGCATGATGGTGACCCTCTTGGCGTGGATGGCGCACAGGTTGGTGTCCTCGAAGAGACCCACCAGGTAGGCCTCGCTGGCCTCCTGCAGAGCCATGACGGCGGAGCTCTGGAAGCGCAGGTCGGTCTTGAAGTCCTGAGCGATCTCCCTCACCAGGCGCTGGAAGGGCAGCTTACGGATGAGCAGCTCCGTGGATTTCTGGTAGCGACGGATCTCTCCCAGAGCCACGGTACCGGGCCTGTAACGGTGAGGCTTCTTCACTCCGCCGGTGGCCGGAGCGCTTTTCCGAGCAGCCTTGGTGGCCAGCTGCTTCCTGGGGGCTTTTCCTCCAGTAGATTTATGGGCGGTCTGCTTGGTTCTTGCCATCGCTCTTTGTTATTCTGTCTTATATTTCTTGCACGCCGCCTAAACTCCAGCCCAGCACCCGCGTCGTTTTCACTTCAGTTCTCCCAGTATGTCGAGTTTCTCCGTTAGCACCAGGTGGCGGTTGAGTGCTAGCTAGCTCTTCCCTGCTGTATCGTCTCCTGCTGTAAACAGAGGCTCCGTCCGCTGACTCGGGAGACCTTTGGGGCGATCTGTGTGTCCGTGATATATATAGAGTGAAAGATGTGCCGGATCAGAAAGTTATCACCGGATCAGAAAGAAGAAGGAAGATAAAAGACTCAGAATTGAGCCGCTGTTGCAAAAGGCAGCCAACTTGTGTGGCGCCGGAACTGGAAAAAGAGCACAAGCCAGAAAAGCAGGAAAAGTGGCCTACTTTCAAGGGCCATTTGCATACATTGAAGGTCGCAGGACTGGAATGGATGAGTAAAAGTCTTCTTTTTTGATTGAGAAAAAAAGGTGAAATATGTAACGGGACTTAAAAGAGCTACCTCATGTTAAAGTTAACTAAATACCGATCCTTTATTTATTTATTTATTTCCTTTTCTTAGCATTTAAAGGTTCATTCGAATGTAAAATGCTAAAATTCTCTTTGGTTTGTTGAATGTTAGGGGCTTGAAAGACATTATTAAAAGAAAATCACATTTATTTTGTAAAGGGCAAAACTCTCATTGTATGTTCCTTCATGAGACTCATTCTTCTGAAGCAGATGCAGCTTTTTGGACCAACAGTGGGGCGACAGAATTCTCTTCAGCCATGGTTCAAATCTGGAGGAATGGCTATATGTTTTAACAACTTTCCTGGAGAAATTGTAACTCACAGAGTAGACAAGAATGGACATGGGTTAACAGCAGTACTCAAAATTGATCATTTGCTCCTTATAATGGTTAATGTTTATGGTTTTAATAATGACAGACTAAACAAAGCCCTCCTTGAAGAGCTAACTAGTGTGATTCCAGATTTTTTTAAAAAAGTATCTTTCTGATTACATTGTGGGTGGTGATTGGAACAGGACACCAAATGAATGGCTGGATAGATGCCCCCGAGATTTGGAAAACAACAATATAATGACATGATAAATAGTTTGATGACAGACAATAATTTGACAGATGTATGGAGAACATTAAATTCTGGGATTACAGAGTACTCATGGGCAACACCTAATGGAGAGTATAAATCAAGGTTGGATTATCGGTTAGTTAATAACAACTTCTTAAGATGTACTTCACAATCTCAGATCTCCAAAGCACCACTATTTGATCATTGTTTTAAAAGCTTCATTTTTTCAATATTCATCATTATTGGATAATGATGAATATTGCAATATGGTAAATGTCAATGTCAGTTTGGTCAGAGGACCTGGCTCATGCTTTAAGTTTTTTCTGGTGCTTTTCTTTATTATTATTATTATTATTATCCTGAGTTGTCATTATTGTGGTTTTTCCTGTCATAATCTCCTTTTGCAACCCGAAAAGGATTAAGCGGAAGAAGATGGGTGGATGGATGGATCTCCTTTTTTTGGTTTGCCTTTGTTTTGACAGCCTCCTTGTTTTCCTTTTTGGATTGCCTGATTTGTGCTTGTTTATTTGCTAAGTGCATGTACCTGTTTGTAATTATGTCCACCTGCCATCTGTTATTTAAGGAGTGCTGCCCCTCATCAGGGCACGGCTTCCTCGTCATTTTTGGTGTTTGCCCACACTTCAGTTAGTTTTTGGTAAATCTAGTCTGAGTTTGATTCTATCCGCCTGTTTGCCCATGTGTTTTTGGGATTATTATTTGTTATTTGAGCTGAAGGTGGTGTTCAGCCAAATAAACTGTGCAAACCAGAGTTTGGCGTTTGAGTCTGTTCCCCTACACACACCTGACAGTAGGACACCGTCCGTGAGGACCCAGCGGACTCTGAGGTTTGCTCATTATGGCCGGTTGTGTGCTGCTAATGCAAGATCAAATTAATGCCATAAGCCGCCTGCGGGACCTTGTGGCCACAGCCCACAGCTCTTCCAACCCAGAGGAGGATTGTCGATTGTGAACAGTTGCAGCACGGGAGATTGAGTATACTGTGTCTGGAGGTGTTTCCATGGGTATGGGACCTGCCCATCTACTGTGCCCTCGGTTCGTCTCTCCATCTAGGACCACCATGGATACGCGGAAAGAGCATCAGCGCCACTCCTCCTGGCACCCCAGCGCAGCTCCAGCTTAGACGGCCATGACCCTCCGCCAGCCTGTCTCCGCAGCCACCCAGAGAGAGTCAACTGGTGCATCAGCGGCAGCAGAGCGGGAGACAAGGCAAGTACCATATTCTCATTTTTTCACTTCCATTAATGAGAGGTCTTGCTTTGCTCCAGATTGGGGTGTGTGGGCTGTTGAATTCACCCCACCTGTCTCTGCTGTTTTCTAGGCTGCCATTCCTATATCCTTTCCCTCACCTGCCTCTTCTCTCTCCTCTTTCCCAAGCCCCACGCCTGAGGAGGTCACCCACTGCTTGGAGCTGCGAGATCTCATCCGGGATATTGGTGAATGTTACACCTTCTGCCTGAGGATGGATGGATGAGAGAATGCAGTATGGAGGGATGAAGCGTGGAGGCGGGCTCATTGGAGACCTGCAGCAAAGCCCCATCTGAGGGGAAAAGATTTCTGCCTTCCTCAACAATTTCCTGCTGTCCAACGAGTTTGCCTTCACACTAGAAAAGGAGGAGCCATCATCAGTTCCAGAGTACGGTGCCGGGGGGTATCCATCGTCTGTTCCTGAGGATGGTGCGCCTTCACCTAATTTTCCTGCATTCAGCACGCCACTGACTCCTGCACCTGAGCCCTACGAGCCGCTGTCATCTGCTCCTGAGAGCGGTGTTTTCCAACAGTCTATTCCTGTATTCAGTGCACAGCTGACATCCACTCCAGAGGACTGGGCACTGCTGTCATCTGTCCCTGGAGTCAGTGCGCCCTTTTCATCAGTATCTGAGGTTGGTGCACAGCAATTGTGTGTTCCGGAGTCCAGTGCACCTCTGTCAGCTGTTTCTGAGGGCTGTGTGCCTCACCCACCTGCTACGGAACTAACAACTCTCCAGTCATATGTTTGTGAATTAAAGACTCCTGTATCTGTGCCCCCTGAGCTACAAATTTCTGTATCTCTGCCCCCTGAGCTAGAAATGTCTGCATCTGTGTCCCCTGAGCTAGAAATTTCTGCATCTGTGTCTCCTGAACTAGAAGTTTCTGCATCTGTGTCCCCTAAGCTAGAAATTTCTGCATCTGGGTCCCCTGAGCTACAAATTCCTACATCTATGTCTCCTGAGCTAGAAATTTCTGCATCTGTGTCTCCTGAACTAGAAATTTCTACATCTGGGTCCACTGAGCTAAAAATTTCTGCATCTGGATCCCCTGAGCTAGAAATTTCTGCATCTGTGTTCCCTGAGTTACAAGCTCCCAAGTCACCTCCTGAGATTGGAGGATTTGGGTTGCCATCTCCTGAGTTTACAGGGTCTTTATTGTCACTTTCTGAGGTTAAAGTCTCTGTGTTTTCATTACCTCTAGAGTTTAGGTTGTCATTCATTCCTCAGGTTAAAACTACTGTGTTATCTCTGGAACAGAGAGTACCTATGTTGTCATTATCTCTTGTGTTAAGCTCTTGAGGTCAATGCCTCCACTGTGCCATGTTCATCTGTCTGTTGGCCTGTGGACTTTGGTAGGTCGCCAGATCCACCACGTACTCCAGTTTGGGGACCCATGGATCCTGCCCCTGGATCTGCCTTGTTCCTCGAGCTGATGGTTGTGGGTCGATGGAAGATCACCCTACCCATCTTGTATATTTTGGGGGGCCTTGGACCTTGTTGACCGTAAACTGTGTTTTGTTGTTGGTGTCATATCCCGAGCGCTATTTTGTCCGCACTCGGGCTACACATCATTCCTGTCAGGCTTTGACAGCAGTGTTGTCATTCTGGCTCCCCGGGCTCTGATTGGTCAAACACTCGGGAGTTCCCTGCTGTCACAGCCTGAGCAGCTGTGCTGCATTTGCGGTCGTTAGCAGCCAGCTTTAAATGCCGGCGCCAGCAGCTGCATCTTGCAGCTATCTTGTCAAGCATTCGTGTCAGAGTTCGTGTCATCATTCGTGTTAACATTTCCTTAATGTTCATCCACAGTTCTTCGCTAAAGTAAGTGTGTTTATGGTCTTAGTTATTGTTAGTATTCCTTGCCTTTTCCTTCGTCTGATGACGAGCGAATGTCCCTCGTCTCAGCTGTCATTGATCTGTGTAATGTTCGTAGTTAATCTTGCCGCTCAGTCCATGCGGCTGGCTACCTTGTCCTAGCCTTGAACTGTAAATAAACCTAAGTGCAACTTAACTGGTTTGTGGCGTCTTATGCTGGCTCGTGAGGGCCAGACGTGACAGTAGACAGCCGCCAGAAGGAGACGCCGTCCGCAGTAAGTTGCATTCAGGAGAACTCCGCTCTTTCCTGTCTGGGTACGGCGTACTGGAATTATGCCGTCACGGAGGGGTCACACTCGGGGTTCCAGCAACCAGTTGACCGAGGTGCTGGAGCAAGTGGATGAAATCCTCATCGCCGCCTCCGACCTCGATTTTAATCCTGATACCCTTATCGCCCCTCCCCTCCTCGGCTATCAGCCCGATGTACGCTGGTACCTAGACCGGGCTGAGTATGTGCTCGACCAACTGTCTCCCCGCTACGACGACCACCCAGAAGTCGACGTGATGAGACTGGATATCGCTGCCCAACGTAGAATACTCCGGAGGTACGAGGAAGAAGAAGCCCAGAGGCGGAGGAGACGGAATCCCCGCCGCCCGCTTTGGGATCTTGATCCCTTCCTCGATCCAGTCCAGGAGTTCGCACCACCTGTGGCCCATTGAAGATGTCGGCGTCGCGGCCAGAGACATTCTCAGCAAAAGTCCCGTCCGGATCCTGCTCTGGATCGCTGGTATGACCCCTTTAACCAGACAGCTGTCTCTTCAGCGTGTCGCCAGGAGGGAACCCCCACAGCCGGTCTCCCCAAGCCGTCTTCCTTTGCTGATTCGCCAGCGCTTCTTGCCCAGCCCGTTTTGGCTGTCACCCCCTCCTTTCTGACATCTTCTTCAGCTGCTGATTGTATGAGGAGTTCTGCCCCGCCGAGCCCCGCATCAATCCCATCTCGAGTGCCCCCCTCTTCCTTCCAGGGAGCCCTCTGCCACCATCCGACAGGAGGAGGAAGGAGCAACGTTCCCTGCAGCAGGCACCATCCCTCCCCTGGGAGACAGGCGAGTACAAGTTCACTCCTTTCCCTTTAATAATGATTTGTCTTGTCTGACTCCTGGGGGTGAGGTTCGGAGTTCGCAGCCCCCCAAGCCCCCACCACCTGCTGAGATAATTACTAAACCCGCTGCCTCTGTGTCTCCCCCTGTTGAGCGTTCTTCGACGTCAATCGAGCGTTATCAGATGAGGAGGGGGCCTGCGGTCCTGGAGCAGAAGATCCCAACCCTGCAGCCACCTCAAGGACAGAGGAGGGGATCAGACTACTGTTTGGAGCCTGCACCGACGACGGAGTGTCCCCGGGTCTCCACGGATAAGCAGTCCGACCCAGCGGGCCAGGGGACCCCGCCACCACGCCGTACGGATTACAAGCGTGGATATCAGCGTCAGAGGGTCCTCAGGCTGCCGAAGCCATCATGCCGGCTGCGGAGTCCGACGCAGCCGAGTGGGAGCCAGAAGATGACCTCCTCCTGTCTGAGCCCGGATCGTCGAAGTCCTGGATGGTGTCCGAACTTGAGATCAGGCAAGTGCTCAGTGTTGTCTTTGTTTTCTCTATTATTGAGCATTTTTGCCTGTCTCTTGGTGAAGCGAGCCGGGTGCAGCCGTCCACTGCATCCGAGCTTGTCTTGCCGGGTTCTGGCGCTGCCGGTATTCCTGATCCCGGTTCTTCTTTTTCTTCTGAGCCCTCCCCCAAGATCGCCGGTGCAGAGCAGACCCCTATCGCTGTGCCGGAGGTTCCGGGTTCGGAGTTGGAGGTTGGTACTGGTTCTTCTTTTCTTCCTCTTGTTTGACCTTTAGGTTTTGAAGACAACCGAGTTTATCTGATTTTGTTAGCATTTTTCCTCTATTTTTTGGTTCTATGGTTATTTTGTACAATGTTTATATTACCCCTGCGGCGGCTGATAAAATAAGGCAGCGATGCTGTGGTTTTAAGGAAGTTTATTATATCATACCGCCGTCACGGGATCCCCTCTCCAGCCCAAGTGTGTGCAGGTTGGATGGGGATCCTCTGGCTCTCAGAGAAGAAGACACAGAGTGCGTGTCTGCAGCAGAGGTTGAAGTGTGAGTGAGAGGAAGTGTTACAGAACCTGTGCAGTATTTATACCCAACTCAAACAATACATCAAAGCAGTGTCACAGCGGTTGGTCTGATCAAAGGGACTGCAGAACAGGCATGAGATATTTGCATTTGTGAGACACAGACAGGATGCATGAACACAATGCATGGGCGGCACATTAACCTCACAGCAGTGAAATGCATAAATGGCTGATTAGATCACACCATGCAGCGGAAAAAACCCAGGAGTAGCGAGCTGTCTGTCCATGTGTGTTGTGGGGGTTGAAACCAAACCGCCACAGCTCCCCCCCAGAGAGCTCGGCAGGTGGCCGAGACTTCGATAGTGCAGTTTGGGCAGCGAGCAGGGAAAAGCTCTGTGCAGGAGGGGGGTGGGGGGTAGTAAAAGCCAGCCGGAGACGATGAAAAGTCTGGGCCGCGCAAAAATTGCTTGTGGGTCCGCGATGTCTTAGGGCTGTCCCGTTGGACGTGCAGAGGTCCACAAGAAGAAAAATTAGTCACTGGCTCCTCTCGCGATTAAGTCCTGCAAGGATTAATAGCGGCCATGAAGAAAAGACGAGGCTGCGTGGCGGCTGTGATGAGAACAGAGGGACTGGCGTGTTGGCTTTAGGTGCGGGCACAACCTTAAAGCGCTCGGGAACCCGCAAACCGCTGAATTTCCCTATGTGTGCCGTGGCTGAGACCATTAACAAATCCTTCGAGCATGCTGCATGCGTGCCTCAGGTGAGCGAGCAGCCCTGAAGGGCAGCGGCGAAGGAGGAAGGCAGTCTGTGGAGCCGTATGTGTCCCGTGCGTGGCGCGCCGTGCCCGTGACTCCCTGGTGCGTGTGCCGGGGTCCCGTGCGTGGGTGGGCCGCTGGAGAGGAGAACCAGGGTCAGGGAGCTTGCTGGAGATCATCCCTGTTGTCTGTTGGAGCAGTGAAGGACAGTAGACGCTCTGTCACTCGCTCGGTCATGGTGCGTTCAGGTCCACGTGTGCTCCGTCGGCCATGGGGATCGCCGTCGTGGAGAGGGGACGAGGTGCATGCGCTCTCTTGTGGAGGGGCTGCGAGCGCGGCCGGTCCAGCGTGGATGTGCCGATCTAGGCGTGCAGATCTCACCATGAAACGTTGCTCAGCTTTCCCGGTCGTGGGTGTTCTCCGCCGAGTTTCGCCTGGAAACTCCGCGTTGAGGTCTCCCTGAAGCAGAAGGGAGGGCAGATCAGTCAGGCTGCCGCGTTCGCTGGTCGTTGGAGAATCACCGCCGGGCGTTGCGTTCGCTGGCAGCGTGTTCGTTTCAGCGTCGGGTCACCAGTGCGGCGGCTGATAAAATAAGGCAGCGATGCTGTGGTTTTAAGGAAGTTTATTATATCATACCGCCGTCACGGGATCCCCTCTCCAGCCCAAGTGTGTGCAGGCTGGATGGGGATCCTCTGGCTCTCAAAGAAGAAGACACAGAGTGCGTGTCTGCAGCAGAGGTTGAAGTGTGAGTGAGAGGAAGTGTTACAGAACCTGTGCAGTATTTATACCCAACTCAAACAATACATCAAAGCAGTGTCACAGCGGTTGGTCTGATCAAAGGGACTGCAGAACAGGCATGAGATATTTGCATTTGTGAGACACAGACAGGATGCATGAACACAATGCATGGGTGGCACATTAACCTCACAGCAGTGAAATGCATAAATGGCTGATTAGATCACACCATGCAGCGGAAAAAACCCAGGAGTAGCGAGCTGTCTGTCCATGTGTGTTGTGGGGGTTGAAACCAAACCGCCACACCCCTATTTTGTGTTTAATGAATATATGTACCCTTGTCTGGGCAGTTCACACATTTTTGAGTTTAGTAGCAGGTTGTCTGTTTATTGTGTCTGGAATCAAGGAACCCCTAGAGTAGATTTTTTTTCCCTTCTCTTTAGACATAGTACCATTATGATTGTTTTCTCACTGGCCATTGCCATGCACTTGCTGTAACGTCTACTTTAGATCTTTATTCTGCCAAATAGAGTCTAGTTGACCTGATTCTAGCACCAAAGGAATGAACCTGTTCAAATTCTATTTTTTTTCTCCCATGTTTTTTTTTCTTCCTTTTCACTCTTAATATTACAAATTGAAGTGCAGTCTTTGGAATTCCCGGCCACTAAATTTCTAGGAGAACTTTTGCACTCTGTCTGTTTTAAGGCAAGAATTCTCCTGAACTTTTTTTTTTTTTTAATTTTCCTTTATGTAAGCTCAAAACAGAATCATTGGCATTATTTACTGGCTTCTAAAGTGAAAACTAACTGACAGGGACTCTAGCAGAAACCTTATGTTTGGATATACTTCTAACGTTTGTTCTGACATTTTTGTATCCAAGGTCAGGTAGTTTATCGGTCTTTTGCTTATGCTCATTTTCCCATGTGCATTCAGGGCCACTGATCAATCACATCAGCGTCGGGTTCATACTATTGAGGGTTTTTTTTGGTTTGCTGTCTATTCATGGGTGTCTATTCATGAGGTTTTTTTTTCTTCTCTGTAACGGTCCGGTTATCCAGTTTTGTGACGTCATTTGTTCATTGTTAAGCTATTTTCTCTTTGTGATACGCGTTCTTGTACAGTTTTTCTTGTTGTTTTTCTCCCCCCCCCCCCCTTGTGAATTTATCCCCTGTTTGTGTTTCTGCCCTTGCCTTGTCTTCATGGTGATTTGTGTGTCTTTTTCTGTGAGGCTGATCTTGTCCCCCCTCTACCTGCTTCCCCATCCACCTGCCCTGGGTTGGGGTGGGGGTGTGTGGCTGTTACAGGCGTCCGGGAGTTCGCCTTGAGGGGGGGGGTCCTGTCATATCCTGAGCGCTATTTTGTCCGCACTCGGGCTACACATTATTCCTGTCAAGCTTTGACAGCAGTGTTGTCATTCTGGCTCCCCGGGCTCTGATTGGTCAAACACTCGGGAGTTCCCTGCTGTCACAGCCTGAGCAGCTGTGCTGCATTTGCGGTCGTTAGCAGCCGGCTTTAAATGCCGGCGCCAGCAGCTGCATCTTGCGGCTGTCTTGTCAAGCATTCGTGTCAGAGTTTGTGTCATCATTTGTGTTAACATTTCCTTAATGTTCATCCACGGTTCTTCGCTAAAGTAAGTGTGTTTATGGTCTTAGTTATTGTTAGTATTCCTTGCCTTTTCCTTCGTCTGATGACGAGCGAATGTCCCTCATCTCAGCTGTCATTGATCTGTGTAATGTTCGTAGTTAATCTTGCCGCTCAGCCCATGCGGCTAGCTACCTTGTCCTAGCCTTGAACTGTAAATAAACCTAAGTGCAACTTAACTGGTTTGTGGCGTCTTATGCTGGCTCGTGAGGGCCAGACGTGACAGTTGGACAATGTGGGGACAAGAGAGGATTTGTTTTTGGCCCGCCTGGCCTGTGCCCCCACCACCCTCCCTGGGGGGATGATGGACTTTTTTGTTGTGGGGGGTGTCTGGGTCTCACCCCTTAAGGAGGGGGGCTATGTCAAGGTCAGCTTGGTCGGAGGACCAGGCTCATGCTTTAAGTTTATTCTTGTGCTTTTCATTATTATTACACAGGGTTACAAAAATATTTTTTTTTGTAAGTTTTGTTTTTTCAACTGATTTAAGACAATTTTGACCACTGAATCAGAAAATGACATCCGTTTCTCTCGATCAGGTGCCAAGTAAAAACCTGTACTTACTTAGTACTCACTTAGTACTGTGCATGTGCTTACCTTAAAGGTAAGTACATGTAAATTGAATGTTATGTCATCATTGTTCAAAATTCAGAGAATTTCAAGACATAAAAAAGAATTTTCCATCATATAAAGTGAAAATACCTGTGCATGTAAACAAAAACATTTAAAACAACATGTGGCCATAATTCAAAAAGCTGACCTGATTGAGCAAAACCAATGTGATTTTTGGATTCAGCGCATCAAAGTTGTCCTAAATCAGCTAAAAAAAAAACTTAGACAATAAATTTGGTGTTGACCAGTGTTATTATTATCCTGAGCTGTCATTATTGTGGTTTTTCCTGTCATGATCTCCTGTTTTTGGTTTGCCTTTGTTTTGACAGTGTCCTCAGTTCCCTTTTTGCATTGCCTGAATTGTGCTTGTTTATTTGCTAAGTGCATGAACCTGTTTGTAATTATGTCTACCTGTCATCTGTTACTTAAGGAATGCTGCCCCTCATCAGGACACGGTGTCCTCGTCATTTCTGGCATTTGCCCATGCTTCAGTTAGTTTTTGGTAAATCTAGTCTGTTTGATTCTGTCCACCTGTTTGCCCAGTTGTTTTTGGGATTATTATTTGTTATTTGAGCCGAAGGTGGTGTTCAGCCAAATAAACTTTGCAAACTGGAGTTTGGCATTTGGGTCTGTTCCCCTAAACACACCTGACAGTTAGAGAAATTATTAAGGATGTTGAAAACAATGATTCAATCAAGGATGACATTAATAAATGGAAATTTGTTAAATATAAGACTAGAATATCCACTATAATTTTTTGTAAAGAACTTAGCAAAAAGAAAAAACGATATGAGAGCAGTCTGTTCTGGGAAATACAGTAAATCAGTGCTGTAACTCATCCGATCCGAACAGTTAGGTAATGATGGAATTACTGTCCAAATTAGATGAGCTGTACCTTCAAAGAGCTCATGGTGCTTTTATTAGATCTAGAGCCAAGTGGATAGAAGCTGGAGAAAAGAATTCCTCCTATTTTAGTAAGTTAGAAAAAGATTGCCAAAAAAAACCCCAAAAAACTCTGTAACCAGTTTAATAGTTAATGACGTGGAATGTAGAGACAATAAAATTGTAGAAAAGGAAGTTTTTACATTTTTCTCTAATCTGTATTCCACACTTTAGTGTAAAAAAGACACTTTTTTTTTTTTTACTAAAATTAAAAACTTTATTCCACTTGTTGAGAATTATTTTAAGGATATACAGTCGTGGACACAATTGTTGGTACCCCTCTGTTAATGAAAGAAAAACACACAATGGTCACAGAAATAACTTGAATCTGACAAAAGTGGTAATAAAATTCTATGAAAATTAACCAGTGAAAATCAGACAATGCTTTTGAATTGTGGTTCAACAGAATTATTTTAAAAAAACAAACTCATGAAACAGGCCTGGACAAAAATGATGGTACCCTTAACTTAATATTTTGTTGCATAACCTTTTGAGGCAATCACTGCAATCAGGTGATTTCTGTAACTGTCAATGAGACTTCTGCACCTCTCAGCAGGTATTTTGGCCCACTCCTCATAAGCAAACTGCTCCAGTTGTCTCAGGTTTGAAGGGTGCCTTCTCCAGACGGCATGTTTCAGCTCCTTCCACAGATGTTCAATAGGATTTAGATCAGGGTTCATAGAAGGCCACTTCAGAATAGTCCAATGTTTCGCTCTTAGCCATTCTTGGGTGTTTTTAGCTGTGTGTTTTGGGTCATTATCCTGTTGCAAGACCCATGACCTGCGACTGAGACCAAGCTGTCTGACACTGGGCAGCACATTTCTCTCTAGAATACCTTGATAGTCTTGAGATTTCATTGTACCCTGCACAGATTCAAGACACCCTGTGCCAGATGCAGCAAAGCAGCCCCAGAACATAACAGAACCTCCTCCATGTTTCACAGTAGGGACAGTGTTCTTTTCTTGGTATGCTTCATTTTTGTGTCTGTAAACATAGAGCTGATGTGCCTTGCCAAAAAGTTGCAGTTTTGTCTCGTCTGTCCATAGGACATTCTCCCAGAAGCTTTGTGGCTTGTCAACATGCAGTTTGGCAAATTCCAGTCTGGCTTTTTATGATTTGTTTTCAACAGTGGTGTCCTCCTTGGTCGTCTCCCATGAAGTCCACTTTGGCTCAAACAATGATGGATGGTGCAATCTGACACTGATGTACCTTGACCTTGGAGTTCACCATGAATGTGTTTAGAGGTTGTTCTGGGCTCTTTTGTTACCATTCGTATTATCCATCTCCTCCTGCGGCCACGTCCGGGGAGGTTGGCTACAGTCCCATGGATCTTAAATTTCTGAATAATATGTGCAACTGTAGTCACAGGAACATCAAGCTGCTTGAAGATGGTCTTATAGCCTTTACCTTTAACATGCTTGTCTATAATTTTCTTTCTAATCTCCTGAGACAACTCTCTCCTTTGCTTCCTCTGGTCCATGTTTAGTATGGTACGCACCATGTCAACAAACAGCGCAGTGACTACTTGTCACCCTTTAAATAGGCCGACTGACTGATTACAAGTTTGTAGACACCTGTGATGTTAATTAGAGGACACATCTTGGTTGAACATGTCCCTATGGTCACATTATTTTCAATCTTTTGTAGGGGTACCATCATTTTTGTCCAGGCCTGTTTCATGAGTTTGTTTTTTAAAATAATTCTGTTGAACCACAATTCAAAAGCATTGTCTGATTTTCATTGGTTAATTTTCATAGAATTTTTATTTATTACCATTTTTGTCAGATTCAAGTTATTTCTGTGACCATTGTGGGGGTTTTTTTTCATTAACAGAGGGGTACCAACAATTTTGTCCACGGCTGTATGTGAGTCAGATTTTACAATTGATGAATTGGATACATTTATTTTGAAGATGACCTTAAATAAATCTCTGGGTACAGATGGATGATTTTTTTTTTTTTGTGAAAGATCTAAGAAGTTTATTATTTAGAGCCATTACTTTATGTATCAAAAGAAAAGTTAACATCAAGTATGAAGTAAGGGTTAATTACTTTAATTCCTAAACCTGGAAAAGACAAAAGACTCTTAAATAATTTAAGACCAACCACATTGTTAAATACAGATTATAATTTTTTTCTGGAGCTATTGCTGCCAGGTTTAAAAGAGGTATCTCATCAGTTATCAGTGAAACACAATCCTGAACTTTAAAAGGAAGATCAATTCATAATATTCGATTAGTTTTAGATCTGATCGACTACAGTGATCTAGTCAGTGAAGGTGGATACATTTTATTTCTGGACTTCTATAAAGCTTTTGATTGTGTGGAACATCCCTTTATCCTACAAACACTGACTCATTTTGGTTTTGGACACAAGTTTCTCAGTGTAATTGGGATGTTGTATAATGATATCAACAGCTCAGTAGCTCTAGGTCATGGTACATGTTGAATGTTTGAAATTAAAAGGGGAATCAGACAAGGATGTGCAAACTCACTTTTATTGTTTATAATGGCTGCAGAGATGCTATCTATTTCAATTAAAAACAGCAATATAGAGGTTTAAATGTGATGGGAAATCAATTAAGTCAGTTAGCAGATGACACTGTTTTGTTTCTAAAAGACAGTGATCAAATTCCATTAGCCTACAATTAATTAATTACAATTAAATGTAGATAAATGTGAAATTCTGACCCTGCATGACTATCCTCTGCAGCTATTAAATAACATAGAGGTGTAAAAGGAAGTGAAATACTTGGGGATTATTATTTCTAAAGATAAAGAAGTGTCTGAGGAGAGGGATATTCTGAACAATATAGAAAAATGTAAATCCATATTAAACAGATGGTTGCAAAGAGAGATCACTATTTTTGGTAGAATCCTCCTAACTATAATGGACAGTCTATCTCAGCTTATCTACCCAGCATTCTTTTTACCTGTGTCACCCAGTAAAATTAAAACTATAAACAAAATCAGTTTCAATTTTATGTGGAAATATAAGTGTCACTATATTAGAAAGGAGGATATGGTTAAGAGCTACTGTTTGAGGATGGAGGGGGAAATGTCATTGATTTTGGTGTTATGAATGGAGTGTTAAAGTTGAAATGGTTAAAATCCTTTCTTAATAATACACAGTCACTTTGGTTTAGCATACCTAATTTAATATGTCAAAAACTAGGTGTCATGATTCAGACAGGGGTTAGACTCAAACGTAGAGCTGCCAGAACAATCACTCAGACTCCAATAAAAGTTTCACAATTTTATTGAAAAAACAAAACAGAAAATAAAGTGCAAAACTAAAGAAAACGAAACACAAAGACGCTAACTTAAATGTCTGCCAAAACGGGTGCCCACTGGAGCGCACGTAGCCTAAGAGAGAGAGCAGACAGAGGTGATGAGGGACAGATTCTCTGAAGGGAGAATAATGCAGGAAAGCACACTTACTGTTTGAGCAGTGGAGTCCGGCAGGGAACTCCAACAAGTACCTGGGACAGGTAGAAGGCAGGACCTGGGTGGACGTGATGGTCCTTCTGGTCAGGCGAGTGTGATCAGCTCTGGGAAACACACCTATGGGTGGCAGCAACCTCAGGAACAGGAGACACGAGGAATAAGTTTGGGAGGACAAGACAACAAGACAAAAGCTTGACATAAAACTGTGGCTGCAAACCCAGACGATCCAGCGATGAGCTCTCCTCACACTAGATCTTAAATATGCCGTCTCATCAGATGCAGCAGGTGTGTAATCACACAGGTGTGCTCCATCTCCCGGAGCAGGAAACCAGGAACAGAAAGGGAGGGGGAGCACGCTCGCCAGACCATCACAGTGCCCCCCCCCCAAGGGACGCCCCCCGGTGTCCCACTGGGCTGATGTCAATGGCTACGATGGAAGGCCCAAATCATCCGCTTATCCAGGATGTGAGATCCCGAAATCCATAACCTCTCCTCCGGACCATATCCCTCCCAGTGGACGAAGTACAGTGATCCCTCACTTATCGCGTTTAATGGGGACCAGAACCGACCGCGAAAAGTGAAAAACCTCGAAGTAGCGTCACCCCCCCCCCCCCCAAGGGCGTCACAAGCACTATTTTGCATAAAAAGGCACAAGAGAACAGCGAAAAGTGCCACTAAGCAACACGAGCGATAAAGAACAATGAATGCGGTCTTCCTTCGCTGGGTATGTGCGCTCTGCAGGGAGAGAAGCTGGGTAAAACGTCTCGGCCAATCAGCTTGCGAGGTAAAACGTCTCGGCCAATCAGCTTGCGAGATTGCCGAGCGGTGAAGAGGTGGGCGGAGAGGAGTGGAGCGGTGGTCAGAGAGGTGGATTTTGAGTTGTGCGGGCTCTCCGTGTTGATACCTGATGTTCTAATGTACTCTCCCTGCCTTCTGCTAGCGCCCGGGCAACTTTTGTGCCATTTTTTCTCAATTTTGAAGTTTTGATGAATATTTTTGAAAAATCCGCGATGCACTGAGGGCGCGAAAGGTGAAACGCGAAGTAGCGAGGGATAACTGTATTGCCATCCCCGCCCCCGACGGCGCACATCCGGAAGAGGGCAGAGGGGACTGGCGGAGAGGGGCTTAATCCGGAAGACATGGAATGGAGAGTGGATCCACATAGAGGGTGGCAAGTCCAACTGCACAGTGACGTCGTTGATCACCCACTTGATGGTAAAGGGCCCCAGAAAGCGGGACAACTTTCTGGATTCAGTCTTAAACGGGATGTGGTCTGTGGACAGTCAAACCCTCTGTCTCACCATGTACTTTGGCACCGGCACCCGTCTGCAGTCTGTGTGCTGTTATAATAAATAAACAGTGAAGATTAGTTAGTTAGATATTACACAAAGTGCTCTTACACACACAAGTCACACACACACACACACAAGTTGTACACAAACATGCACACACACACACACACAAGCTCCAGACTCTCTGTTCCTGTTTCCATAAATGGGCATGGGATTGCGTGGGGCCAAAAGTGAGAAGACATCTGGAGCCATTTGGACGCTAATGGCTCTTTTCCATAGTCACAGTTCTTTTTTACTTGTTTCAATTCTCCACTACTTCTCTCTCCCTGGGTTGTTGACCCATTACAACCCTGTAAAGCCGCGTAAACTCTGTAGTGGGCGGGATTGAGGCGGCCCCATACTCTGCTGACGTCATCTCCGGCGACCGACGTCTTCACAACAAAGAAAATGGCGGATTACGAGCGGAGGATTTCCACGTTGGTTCTTCTCTGGCTTTTGAACACAATGAATGTTTTTAAGCGGAGAAGAGAGTTTTACAGGAGAAGACGACTTGCATTGAGAGAACACACGTTGGAGCAGTACCAGAGACTCGTTGTTGCCATTGGGGAATATGAAGCAGAGAGCTTAATTACCCAGCATATCAGACACATCAAGCACACAAGGAAAAAGTTTTTGGTAATTTAATGCTTTCTATTGTCATTTTATCATCATGTCATTGTTGTGTACAGCATTTTGATGTCGCCAGGTTATCAGTATTAATATGTATGCTGTGTGTGTGTTCTAGTTGGCTGCGTTGTTGCAAAGTCAACGCTGCAGACCATGGACCTGGGCAGTAAACCGTAGCTCGCAGTGGTGGGAGAATATTGTCCCCAGCTTCTCAAGCACACAGTGGTTGCAGAACTTCCTTACAACTTATATGAAGAACTTATATGTGGATACTTGTTATATTTCCAATTAATCATAGCCCTATTTTACGTACAAAATAATTTAAATTACTTTAAAAAAAAGCCAATTCAACTGTAGTAAAATTCTTGTTTTTGTGTATCATTTTCCCATTGATAGTTCTTTTTAAGGGATATGTGTTCAGGGATGGGAAATTACACGCTAAAACACCGTAGAAAATGACTGCAGAAAAATGCAGCAGCTGAACAACTCCTTTTTGTTTTTATTGAATTGCCAATTGACCTTGGAATTATATGTGGAAACTTGTTATATTTCCAGTTAATCCTAGCCCACTTTTACTTACAAAATAACTTTAAAAATTTTAAAGAAAGGCAATCCAACTGTAGCACCATTTTGCATGTTGAGTGTCATTTGAGTATCATTTTCCCATCTATTGATATTTATAAGGCATGTGTGTTCAGGGATGGGTAATTACACGTCAAAACACCTTAGAAAAATGATTACAACCAACTCACTTTTGGTTTCCACTAGAAAGAATAACATACATACTGAAATCAAAGGAAATGTGTTTGAGAATATATGGAGACCTTTCATTGATTATGTAAATTAAGTAAACATAACTTCTGAAGAAGGTGAATGATATGTGTGGACCTTGCAAATTCCAAGCTGGTGAATGTATATTATGTATTCTAATGTAATAGATTACCTAAACAGAGGAACATTGTTGACTGGTTTTTGTTAATGGTTTCTGTTTTTTAACCTTTTTTTGTCATTTTATTGTTTAGTTTTTAAATTACTTTTGTGTTAGTGTCTGACTGTGTGTGCTGTTTGTAAAAAAAAAAAAAAAAAAAGGTTCAATAAAAATATTGTGGGAAAAAAAATTGCTCTGATCTGCGTGAAAATCCTGGACTGTTGAGACATCATGGATGTACCTGCTTCAGCTGCACTGAGTCTGAGATGTTGTCATAGCAAAAAATGATCAGCTGACAACTCGATCGCCAGGTTAATAACTATATTAGCCACAAAATGTATATTCAAAAGTAAACATTACTGAGTTCGGTATAATAAGATGTATTTGACAGTTATGATGCATTTTAGGCCAAAACAAACTTGATCTAGGATTAAAAGCAATTAAAATAATGCAGTCACAAGGTTACATGGAAAATGCTTGATTTACTCGATACATATACTGTAGAAATATCTATTCTCTGCATCAACAATGTACTAGACATGCATTCATGTAGTATTGCACTGACAAACCTCTGAAGTTTTTGCAGATGTCTCTTTTTTATATGTGAAGGTTACCACCATGTGACATAAATGTCTTAAAAATGAGTCATTATTTTCAAGGTCATCCATTAATGGTTTGTACTATTGACTCTTTTCCCACCAGTGTATTAAAAGACAAAAATAGAAATCATGATGCAAACACATCTTGTTCCAAGATCCAAGATGGCGCCCACAGCGGTCGACATGGTGCTTCGCTGCGCTCTTTGTTTGTTTTTGTTTGTCAATTGTGTGTCTGCTTGCACTTATACCCGTGAAGAACTTCTAAATATCAGGACTTTCACCCCCACGGACCTCCTCCCAGTTTTTCTAGCCCCTGCCGCCGATCTGGTTTATTGTTTGGCTCGGAAAGTGAGACGGCGGAAGAGAGGAAGACGAGCGGGCGCTCTCGTACGACTTCGCAGGAGAGGCTCGCGAACGGCGCTGCCTGGCATATTTCTGTCCAATACCAACTCTCTCTCTAACAAGGTAGATGAACTGAGACTGCTGATGCGTTTTAAGGACCTCGCCTCCTCAGCTGTCCTCTGCTTTACTGAGACCTGGCTCCGGGAAAATATACCGGACAGCGCGCTGCGCCTCGACGGCTTTCAGCTCTTCCGTGCTGATCGTGACACAGAGCTTTCCGGCAAGACCACGGGAGGCGGTGTCTGCTTCTACATCAACTGCAGCTGGTGCTCTGATGTAACGGTAATTTCCAAACACTGTTCTCCTGCCTTGGAATTTCTTGTTATCAATTGCAAGCCCTTCTATTCCCCGCGGGAGTTTGCTTCTTTCATAATGATCGCTGTGTACGCCCCTCCCGACGCGGACACGCGCGAAGCTCAGCGCGTGCTCGCGGATCACATTCAACACACAGAGCGGAGTTTTCCAGACTCGCTGATTATTGTGGCTGGCGACTTTAATCAGTGCAATCTGAGCCACGATCTCCCCCGCTACAAACAGTTTATTAAATGCCCCACCAGAGGATTAAACACACTGGATCACTGTTACACCACAGTGAAAGACGCATATCGCGCTGTCCCTCGAGCTGCGCTGGGATTATCTGATCACGTGATGGTTCACCTCATTCCCACATACAGACAGAGATTGAAGCTCACTAAACCTGTCGTGAGCACTACGAAGATACGGACCAGTGATGCTGAGGAGAAGCTGGAAACGTGCATGGAAATATCTGACTGGGGCATGCTTAAAGGAGCCACGCATGATCTGGATGAGTACACGGACACTGTGAACTCATATATCCACTTTTGTGAAGAGAACATTCTTCCATCACGCACCAGGGTGAGTTACTCTAATGACAAACCCTGGTTCACAGCTAAGCTCAGACAGATCAGGAAGGAGAAGGAAGCAGCGCTGAAAAGTGGAGACAGGGACTGCTACAGGGAGGTTAAATACCGGTTTAACAGAGAGCTGAAGAGGGCTAAATCTCTATACTCAGAGAGACTCCAGCAGCAGTTCACTGCTAATGATTCGGCTTCCGTGTGGAGAGGACTGAGGCAAATCACCAACTATCGACCTAAGGCTCCTAAAGGTCAGGATGACAAAGCCCTTTGTCAAAGACTGTCCCAACACTATGCCCGTTTTGACACCTCGTCATCTGTGTCCAACTCCCCCCCTCCCTCCAGCTCCACAGCCTCCACATTCCCTACTTCATTTAAGGCACCCCCCTCCCTCCTCCCCCCCTCCCCTTATCATCAGTGAGCAGGATGTGCTCAAACAGTTCTCCAGACTGAACCCGCGCAAGGCCCCCGGCCCAGACGGCGTGTCTCCCTCCACCCTGAGACTCTGTGCGAAACAGCTGGCTCCTGTATTCACAGACATTTTTAACACCTCCCTTAAGTTATGCCACGTGCCGTCCTGCCTCAAATCCTCCACCATCATCCCTGTCCCCAAGAAGCCACGGATCACTGGACTTAATGACTACAGACCTGTAGCGCTCACCTCTGTAGTCATGAAGTCCTTTGAGCGCCTGGTCCTGTCCCACCTCAAGTCCATCACCACCCCTCTCCTGGACCCGCTGCAGTTTGCCTACCGAGCCAACAGGTCTGTAGACGATGCAGTCAACCTGGCCCTCCACTCCATCCTGCAGCACCTGGACTCCCCGGGAACCTACGCCAGGATCCTGTTTGTGGACTTCAGCTCCGCATTCAACACCATCCGCCCCGCTCTGCTCCGGGACAAGCTGTCCCTGCTCAACGTGCCTGACTCCCTCTGCAGGTGGATCATCGACTTCCTGACGGACCGGAGGCAGCATGTGCGGCTGGGAAAGACTGTCTCAGACTATACTAGCATCAGCACCGGATCACCCCAGGGCTGTGTACTTTCCCCCCTACTCTTCTCCCTTTACACCAACTCCTGCACCTCCAGCCACCAGTCTGTCAAGTTGATCAAGTTTGCGGATGACACCACCCTCATCGGGCTCATCTCCAACGGCGACGAGTCCGCCTACAGGAGAGAGGTGGCCCAGTTGGCGTCCTGGTGCAGCAATAACAACCTGCAGCTGAACGCTCTGAAGACAGTGGAGATGATTGTAGACTTCAGGAAAGTCACTACTCCTCTGCCCCCCCTCACCCTCTCAGGCTCTCCCATCACCACTGCTGATTCCTTCCGCTTCCTAGGCACTACCATCACCAGGGACCTCAAATGGGAGCTGACCATCAGCTCACTCATCAAAAAAGCCCAGCAGAGGATGTTCTTCCTGCGGCAGCTGAGGAAGCTCAAGCTACCCACCAAGATGTTAGTGCAGTTCTACACAGCCATCATCGAGTCCATCCTCACCACCTCCATAACCGTGTGGTACGCAGGAGCCACTGCCAGGGACAGACTAAGGCTGCAGCGCGTCGTGCGCACTGCTGAGAAGGTGATCGGCTGCAAGCTCCCATCTCTCCAGGATCTGTACATCTCCAGGACCCGGAGGCGTGCTGGCCGGATCATAGCCGATCCCTCACACCCTGGTCACGTACTGTTTGCCCCCCTCCCCTCTGGTAGAAGACTTCGGTCCATCCAGACTAAAACCTCCCGTCACATGAACAGCTTCTTCCCCTCTGCCATTAGACTGCTGAACACTAAGTGACTTATTGACTCTCGTGCACCATGTACAGCAGCTCAACCAGACTCATGTCAATCATCACTGTTTTCTTCCTGCATTACCGACTGCACTATATAGTTCTCCACAGTATCTGCTGCTGGCTAATATATATTTTAACTGTTGACCAGTATCACTTAATCTTATCCTACACTTTATTACATGTATAGTTTATTTCTCTTATCTTATCATGTTTAATGTTGCAGCATTGTACCGAGACAAATTCCTAGTTTGTGTACTACATGAACAATGGCAATAAACCTGATTCTGATTCTGATTCTGATTCTGACATAAGTCACTAAATTGTTTATTACAATCAGCAGCAAATTCCAGATTATTCAGAATGTGCAAAACTCAAACTGTCAGACTGGGTCACTCAGCAGCTGGGATGTGCAGCTCACACTGGTCTCAGATCAGCAGATCTTAGGCCTGCATCTCTGTAAATAGTGACGCAAGGTCCAGTTTGGGGTGGATCGATCGTTTACCTCTTGCCTAGACAAAAGACAGAAATGTGTGGAGGTTAAATAAATGAAGTTTAAAACATATTTGGGAAATACACTTGTTACTAAAATCCAGTGGTGGAATGTGAATGAATGAATCTTTATTTCGGATAGATTTAAAGAAAATACAATAATATAACAAAGGGGGGAAAAAATTAATAAGGTCGAATTAAACAATAACTCCTCTGATTACACAGTTCAACATAGGTTATCTGAAATGGGTGATGGCTGAAGCTGCAGCTTATATTGCCCACCCATATTCCATCCAAGAATTCAAAAGAAAAACCAAACAGCAGCGATTCCGATTCCAATGTGACAATAAAGTACTTCGTTGTTGTATTTAACCACAATTTTCATATAGCTGCACTGATGTAAAGTCGATTTTACAAGGGCTGGGTTGCATTTAAAGTCATCTGCTTTTACTGTGGCCTCAGCAATCAGAATGAATTAATACATTCAGTGGAATGGAATCTAGTACTTTAACTGAAGGTGTGCATCACAGATTATGGAGTCGCTCAGTCAAAATATGGAGTTTTTATCAATAAAAGTTTGTCTGGAATGTAAAAGTGTCTCTTCTTGCACTGGCTTCAAGTGTGGGTGGTGTTTTGTACTTGCATTGCTAAAATATAAAAGGAAGCACTACAATGGGTCTCAAATATTTGTAATGTGTCCTGTTACTGCATGACTTTATTGATGATAGAGTATAAACTACACATATAAACTAAACTATATTGATGACTGAACAACTGCCATTCCCCAAAAGATACAGTTATGAACATAACTCAAAGGATCACACAAGTGATCTGACAAATAAATACATTAACAAGTGGTTTATTTTACAGTTGATGCGCCAGTCTTTTTCAGTTATTCTGTAATTAATACTCACACAATCAAATAAATCTCAGTTCAGTCCCTTTTACATTAAGTGGAAATTGTGCTAATTTGGTTTTGACACTTACCTATAAAAGCAAAGGATTTCAGTACTTTCCACAGTGGCGAGGTCCGTTGTTGAGCGGCTGATTCCCTCCTGCCTAGACGAACAATAGAAATGGATGGTGTTTAGTTTTTTCAAGCAAGTTCAACACTTATACAGGCACATCTCAAAAATTAGAATATCACGAAAAAGTTCAATATTTTTGTCACTCATTTCAGAAAGTGAAACCCATATATAGACTCATTACAGGGACAGTGATATATTGAAAGTGTTTATTTTAATATTGATTATGGCTACAGCCCATATTAACCAACACCTCATCGGCCCACATTTCTATTTAAAAACTATTTTTTAAAGTTTATGTACTATTCTAATTTTTTGCCAAATGGAATTTGGGGTTTTCAGGGGCTATAAGCCATAATCACCCAAATTAAAATAAATAAATGCTTGAAATATATCATGGTCTGTGTAATGAATGATATAATATATGGATTTCTCTTTCTGACGCTTTAGAAAATTATATGAATGACTTTATAAATCACTGGTTTGAAAAAGCCCTTTTATATTGTTGAGATTTCGGCTCCTGTGATCTCAACAGTATCCACTATAAACAGGGAAGCTAACCCCTGGCATGTGGAAACACATTCTAGCATTAAATTGCACACAATTTAATGCAAAACAAAAACCAGGACTATAACCAGGATTGATATATTTCATCGTATTGCTCTTACAAGCAAATGTTCAGGAGAAAACAAGCGTGAATCAACAGTGGGTATTATCTAGCTACTAGCCAAAACTCGTTAGCTAAAACGAGTTAGCCAGCAAAAAACGGCATTAAATTGCACACAATTTAATGCGCAGCACCAAGTGCAATACAAAACAAAAACCAGGACTATAACCAGGATTGATATATTTCATCTTTTGCTCTCACAAGCGAATATTTAGGAGAAAACAAGCGCGAATCAACAGTTGGTATTATCTAGCTACTAGCCAAAATTCGTTAGCTACAACGAGTTAGCCAGCACAGAACGGGGCTGTATGGCTCAAAAGTGAGCTTACCACCAACAGGATAAATAAGCAAACAGATGCACAATATTACAAATCACTCACCATGGATGGTTCTCTCAACTTCGTATTCAGCTTGTCAGTAGTACGGTTCTATTCTGCGCAGTCATCTGTAGGGTCCGGATCACTCTTCTGACTGTGTATCTGCCAGCAAGCAGAGAAAACCCCGCACCTCTTCGTTGGACCACGGTGTAGATTTCCGCAAAACCTAACCTACAACGCTGTCTCTATTAATATCATATTCACTCCATGACCGATTACAAATGGCGGTCGTGCAGCTTCAACAGAAAACTGAAAACGGACGCTCTCTCTGTGACGTTACGCGCTGACCAATCAGCGGCTAGCAGTCGATTGACGAAAAATCACACCTCGCTTTTTCTCGCTTGTCCCCTGCCCCTAAACTGGCACGAAAATAGTATCGGTTAAAGCGTGTAGGGTACTGTAGAAAGAGCGAGAAACTGAGTAAAGTAAAAGTAAGTAAAGCTAAGGTGATACTTGTGGAAAAGTGCCATAGGAGGAAGGATGTGGGAGCCATTTGGACACTGAGAAGACTGGTTTCAACCA
Source organism: Pholidichthys leucotaenia (assembly GCA_020510985.1). NCBI lineage: Eukaryota > Metazoa > Chordata > Actinopteri > Cichliformes > Pholidichthyidae > Pholidichthys > Pholidichthys leucotaenia. The sequence goes on from CM035840.1 coordinate 118,174,181, forward strand.
GTTTGGACAATGGACATGTAATGTTGGAGAGTTGCTGGGAATGGCCAACAACCAGAAACTATATGTAGGGGGGAGTTCTTTGTTCTGGGTCTTAAGGTTTTGAGTGTGACAGTCACCGAATTGTGACATAACCCCTAGTGGCCAAGAGTGGTAAATACTTTTTGTCAATAAAATAGTTCAGATTTTCAAGGCTATAACTTGAAAGTGGTAAGAGATAATGGCTTACTGTCAATTAGAAAGATGTAAAATATGATCCAAAGTTTCAGATAGGAGTGATTTTACGCATCTAATTTGCATAATGCAGCGGCAGCTATAATGAATTACATAACTCAGTGAAAAGCGGACTTTGGACATATTTATACAAAGAATGGTTCAGTCTTTTGACACCATTTTTTGTACAGGGTATCACCTTATCTTCAAAGTATATGAACAAGAAATCAGTACAATGTAAAAAAAACCAAAGAAATTCGTCACTTACCGGCGGCTAAGGGGACTCACTCGCTGCTATGTTTGGTGTGTTTTTGTCCACCGTGGTCGTTATTTTGCATTCTGTCGGTCATTTACGCTCTCTAGCACATCTACAAAGTCTTATGATTATCCCACATCAATTTCGCTTGTATCCCACAGCTATTTTCTGTGTACAAAGCCATCTAAGTGATGGTGCACGATGATGGACAGTGGCCATTTTAGCTTTCTGAGCTAAAAGAAGGTAATACAGGAAAAGGAAATAAGGAGCTTTTCTTCTTTGGTGTATTACGTGTCAGCCATGATTCCTCCAACGCGTGTCTGCCACCTTCTGAACTGCCACGATCAGTACAAGTTGTCAGTATAGCTGGGGATTACAGGGATGTCAGAATTAGTTGACAGGCGCAGCGCCACGCTCTGCCACTAGGGGCACGTGAAATCTCACACTCAAAGGGTTAACCAGGTTGCACTGCTAAGACCCACGGCTGTGTTTGACTACCTGCGTGCTTCAATAAAAAGATAAGCTGAGAAATAGTATTTCTTCTGTGATTATTGATTGGTTAACTGAAAAGATTCTGCTAACTGTCCTATTTTAATTTTTACAGTTTCAATGGTGGAGGATGCGAGCAGTTAGCCAACTACTCTGACGACGGACATCGGGACACAAAGCCTTTGTCTGGGTGTCGCGGACAAACCAGGGCTCCTACTGATCAGAAAGTGAGCAGGAATCTCTTCTAAAAATCTCTGTAGGATTGTCTGCGACATTCAGTCAAAGTAAGCCTTTTGTCCTGCTTTTTTTTTAAATTTTATTGGAAAAAATATAAAGATAGTGTTATATTTTGTGGGTATTTTTTTATGATTGCAAGAACACGCAGGGGGTCTCATAAGCATGCATGCATTCACATGTTAGGGACAAAATCACTTTTCACCGTGCAGGGAACAGGGGCAAGTCTGTATCTCTGATCACGAAGGGGAGGGGGTGATTCACCCGCTCACCTGAGTTGAACTGAGAAATTGTGTTTAAAACATGAGAAGAGTTACTGAGAGGAAATTGTTTGAAGTAGCAATGCTGAATTGTACACAAAGTTACAGTTGTAAGATAATTCTTGCATGAATAAAACTGAATTTAAGGGTGCCAACTCTCCAGTTTCTTTGAAAAAACAAGGCGAGGTTTGTGGTCAACAGGCTTCGCGGCCATGTTGCGTGTTCTCATTTGTGCATGACCGAAACGGCCACATAACATTCCCATTGCATGAGAACTGTGAGAACTGTGCATGTACAGATTAAGCAGTGCAAACGTCATTTTGAAAATCACCAGGGTGAATCGTCCTGGGCGCCATCTGGGGCTGAGACAGCTAGACTGCCTCCAAGTGACGTCACTGTGTCTCCTCCTCCTTGAGTGCAGAAGTAGCTGCCTCTATCTTGTGGTCAGCTATAAGAATAGCATTCTTTCATGAATGTACCTCCAAATTAAACAAAGTGTGAATCTATTAAGCCAATTTATAACCAAATTGAGCTTCCAAGTTAACTTTAAAGGAAATTCTGTAGTCATGGCAGCGGGAAAGTCAGCATTTACTGTTGGTGAAACAGTAGATAGAACACAAAAAGTTATTGAGAGACAGACAATTGAGAAAGATAGAAAGGCGGAGGCAAGGAAGTTTAAAAAATAGGTGGCTGAGTTACAGGAGCTAGGATATTTGCCAGGATCATCAAAACCAATGCCTTCTTGCAGGTATCTTCAAAATATTGTGCAATTTGTGGTCATGTAGTTAGAATAGAATTAGAAGGTTTGAAGCTCTGTTATATAGCAGGTCTTGAGGCTCAGATACCACACACATGAATAAGAAATGTTTTGACTGAAAATGTTTTGCTTTGCATATGTTTATTTTCCTGATATAACGTGTGTTAATAAAGTTTCCAAAAAAGGCCACCAAGGGTAGTGGGGTCTGGGGTGAGAATTTTCACCTGTGAATATGTACTGAATGAATAAAGAAATTGCATTACAATGATTACTCATGAAAGTATATACTGCCTACAGGTTTTTCGCTCATCTCACAGGAAAATAGCATCAGGTGTCTGATGCCTGTTTATTATTGAGACTGCCATAGTTTTTTTTTTTGTTGTTGTTGGTAATTTAAGTTTTTATTGACTTTATACAGGCTGGTACAACACATACTGATCTTCCAGGTAACACATCAGTCTCCAAGAAGGGTAAATAAATAAAAATATGGCTGATTACAAAGCAAGGATAACCATACCAGTGAGAGAGGGCAATACACATGAGAGAACAATCAGGGAAAGAGAGAAAGACAGGCCTTCATTCAGGGATTGAGTTGTTAGCCAAAGAGATATAATTCTAAAAGTCTCTCCATATTGGTCCTTTAGTGTGTTTTTAACATGGACTCATATGAAGCAGTCTTTATCATGTAGTTAACCCACTCTTCCATTCTTGAGGGTTTGACTGATTTCCAGTGACAAAGTATTGTTCTGGCTGCTGTAGTTAGTCCAGTCATGACCACTGAGAATTCTTCTTTTGATTAATTAGGTACTTGGGATTTGTCTCCAAGAAGACACATTCTCAGCGATATTGGGAGAGTCTTGCCCAACCACTCACCCATATGTCTGAGAATTTTAGTCCAAAAAGGCTGGACAAGTGGGCAATCCCAAACACAATGTAAAAAAAGTTCCTTTTTCTTTCTTACATTTCCAACATAGATTATTATTTAACAGACCCATCCTATGTAGTCTGGTTGGTGTCCAATAGTACCTGTTTATTATTACCTCCACCAAGGAGGTAATGTTTCTACTGGGGTTTGTCTGTTTGTTTGTCTGTCTGTTTGTCTGTTTGTCTTTTACCAACATAACTCAAAAAGTTATGAACGGATTTTGACCAAATTTTCAGGAAAGGTGTGTACCGGAGTGGTGGCTCAGTTGGTAGAGCATCCGCCCCACACCCGGGAGGCAGGGGTTCAAATCCCGGCCGGGTCATGCCGAAGACCATATAAAAGTGGAACTTCCTGCCATCCAGCTTGGTGCTCAGCAATAAATGGAATGGAGGAGGGAACTCTGTGGCGGCGCCTTGCATGGCAGCGGCCCTCTGATTCTGCACTTGGGGTGTGTGTGATTTACACTGTAGATAGGTAAAACACAATCTCGTTCTGCTGTACATGATTGGTTGTACGGTTGAATGACAATAAGGGTGATTTAATTTAATTTAATGGCACGGGGAACAGATGATTAGATTTTGGAGATGATCTGAGAGTGCATACCTCCACCAAGGGCTTTCTTTGTATTTGTGCAGCAGGATTACACAAAAACTACTGGATGGATTTGGATGAAATTTTCCCCAGAGGTGGTTCTTGGCCTACAGAGGAATCCATTATATTTTGGTGATGATCTGAGAATGCATACCTCAGCCAAGGCTCTTATCGTCTCACAGTGTGTTAGTAACAATTCTCCAAAACTGACGGACAGATTTTGACACAATTTTCACCACAAGTGGCTATAGGCCTACACACAATCCCATTACATTCTGGAGGTCATCCATGAGAAACGGAAGGAGCCTTGGCGGAGGTATGCGCTCTATGAGTGCTTTTCTAGTTTTATACTGCATAAGTTTACTTCTGGCTTCACTTACATATTTCCCACTATCTGACAAGATGTTTAACCACTCTTCTTAACTCATTGTACATTCCAGATCTTTCTGCCATATTCCTCTCAAGCTGTCACATCCGTTACTAAGTAGACCATTAATTAGTCTGTAGAAGGCAGATGTATGAAGACATTTCAATGGTAATTTAAAAAAATCTATGATGGGGTTACAGTCCTTATACTGATTCATTGATATCAGACAGCTCCTAATTTGGAGATGAGCCTGCCATAGTTATTGACTCCATGAAAATGGAGTCAAGAAAGGAAATAATTGTTTTAATAAATAGTGAAGATTAGTTAGTTAGATATTACACAAAGTGCTCTTACACACACAAGTCCCCCCCCACACACACAAACAAGTTACACACCAGTCACACACACACAAGCTACACACACACCGGCTGCGCACACACACACACACACACACACACACACACACACACAAGTTGTGCACAGACATGCACACATATACACAAGCTCTAGTCTCTCTGTTCCTGTTTCCATATATGGGCATGGGGTTGCGTGGGGCCAAAAGTGAGGAGACATCTGGAGCCATTTGGACACTGAGAAGAAGGATGTGGGAGCCATTTGGACGATGAGAAGACCGGTTTCAACCAGTCTGGACAATGGACATGTATTGTTGGAGAGTTGCTGGGAACGGCCAGCAACCAGAAGCTATATGTGTGGGGGAGTTCTTTGTTCTGGGTCTTAACCAGGTTGCACTGCTAAGACCCACGGCTGTGTTTGACTACCTGCTTGCTTCAATAAAAAAGATAAGCTGAGAAATAGTATTTCTTCTGTGATTATTGATTGGTTAACTGAAAAGATTCTGCTAACTGTCCTATTTTTATTTTTACAGTACTGCCTGTTGTGCTCAGCAGAGCGGAGCAGCCCTTGTGGCCCTCCACAGATGGCAGCACTGGCATGCATGGGCCTCCAGGGATGGGATGGCAAAGCCCCTCTCCACCATGGGCAGCAGTGGTGGAGTGTGACCCATCGATGCCTCAAATGGTGTAAGCCCAGTGGAAGAGGAGATTGCCGAGTTGAATAAGTATTCCACCCAGGTCAAGTGGGCGCTCCAGGTGGCTGGGTTGGAGGATGCTACACACCGTAAGGTGGCCTCCAGGGACTGATTAGCATGATCAGCCTGACCATTGCTCTGGGGGTGATATCCTAACGTAAGACTGGTGGACGAACCCAAACAGTGACAGAATGTATTCCATACCTGGGATGTGAACTGGGGACCCCGGTCCAAGACGATGTCAATGGGAATACCGTGCAACCGGATGACATGGTGAGTCAGCAGGTTGGCTGTCTCCGTGGCAGATGGTAACTTGAGGAGGGGAATGAGGTGGACGGCCTTGGAAAAAACAGTCGACAACGGTGAGGATGACGGTATTCCCCTGGGATGGAGGGAGGCTTGTGACAAAGTCCAATGAGATGTGAGACCAAGGGCGACCTGGCACCGGGAGGGGGTGGAGGAGACCCTCAGGAGGGTAGGAGCTGGATTTATTTGCGCAACAGATGTGACAAGTTTTAACATACTCCCGCACATCCCTCCCAAGTGTGGGCCACCAAAACACCCTGCATAGCAATTCTATGGTTCTGGAGATGCCGGCGTGACAGGAAAAAAAGGCTGGTATACCCCCACTGGATTACCTCTCCCCGTAGCGCCGCGGGGACATACAGCCGATCCGGAGGGCCTCCCTCCAGGATGGGTTCCGATGACTGTGCCTGCCAGACCCTCTACTCAATCTCCCACTGGAGTGTACCAAGAAAGCAGGAGGCGGGGGAGAATGGTCTACGGAGGAGACACAGCAGCGGAGGAGGAGGAGGAGGAGGAGGAGGAGGAGGAGGAGGAGGAGGAGGAGGAGGAGGAGGAGGAGTAGGAGGAGGAGTTGGGAGAGAACTGACGTGCGAGAGCATCAGCCTTAGTATTACGGAACCCTGGTCTGTACGAGATGGATAAATTGAACCTATTAAAGAACAGGGCCCACCGAGCCTGCCAAGAATTCATTCGTCTGGCCGACCAAAGATATTCTAAATTTTTATGGTCAGTCCAGACAATGACCAGTTGGATAGCTCCCTCCAGCCAGTGTCTCCATTCCTCCAACACCAGCTTAATGGCCAACAGTTTGCGGCCCCCAACAGCGTAATTCCTCTCGGCTGGTGTTAACCGCCGGGAGAAATACGTGCACGGATGGAGCTTCTGATCGGAGGAGGAGTGCTGGGAGAGGACAGCGCCCACCCCTGAATCAGAAGCATCCACCTCGACCACAAACTGTGCCGCGGGATCCACCTGTGCCAAGACGCGCACGTTGGTGAATAGGCCTTTTAGGGTCACAAAAGCTTGTTCAGCAGCCTCAGACCACTTGAACAGGCTTTTGGTCAACGTCAACTGCATAAGCGGTTGCGCCACCCTACTATAATCCCGGATAAATCAGTGGGAGAAGTTGGCAAAACCCAGGAAGCGCTGAAGATCCTTCCTGGACTGGGGGGGTAGGCCAGTCTACTACCGCTTTAATTTTTGCCGGCTCAGCCTTTACCGTGCCCTTGGCAATGATGAACCCCAAAAACGAAGTTGAGCAAGTGGAAAATTTGCACTTCTCAGCTTTTACAAAAAGCTGGTTCTCCAGCAACCGCTGCAGGATGGATCAAATGTGGACTAAATGCTCCTCCAGGGTGCAAGAAAAAATCAAAATATCGTCCAAATACACAAACACATACTGGTTCACCATGTCTCGTAGGACGTCGTTAATTAACCGCTGGAAGACGGCAGGGGCGTTGGTCAGCCCGAATGGCATGACCAAATATTCAAAATGGCCCAAAGCTGTCTTCCACTTGTCCTCCTCCGGAATGCGGACTAAGTGATACGCATTGCGGAGGTCGAGCTTGGTGAAGAAACGTGTCCGATGGAGTAGCTGAAACACCGTGTTGATAAGTGGCAGGGAAATGACAATGATGCCATGAGAACACAAACTCAGACTGACATATATACAGGGAAACAATTAACTTAACATAAGACAGCTGGGACTGATAAAGAGACAACAGGGGAGCAGTTACAAAACAGGACAAAAACAATTAAACAAACTCAAAACGTGGGCATGGTCCCCAAACCCTGCCCAGACCACAATAGGCAATCTAACATTTTATGAGTGACTGGAGAAATTCTTTCATTTGAAGAGTTTTGCTTAAAATTTGACTTTCACTGCACTCAAAGAATTTACAATAAATTGATAAAAGCAATACCAGCTCCTGTGAAGTCAATGGTAAGAAAAGATGTAAGAAAAGATGTGTTGTACTCTAGGATGTCCCCTGGTTTGCGACAGCTCCACATAGAAAATATTGAATTTTGTGGTGGCAAAATTTCTAATAAATTTTTGAGGATTATATTAATGAAAGATTTTTTTCCTAATCAGATTAAAAGACAGTTTATTCTTAAAGATTTTGAACCAAATCTCATAACCAGAATTAGAAAAAAATACATATGTTTCATATCCAATTCCTCCTAAAGTAAAATAATTACATTTTAAAATTCTTAATGAGATTTATCCAACTAATGATTTTATTCAATTAGTTCAATATTGATGTTAATGGATGTACCTTCTGTGAAAATGACACTGAAAACTTGGATCATCTTTTTTTCAATGTAGCATGGTACAGTCCTTTTGGAATGACATGTGGAGCTGGCTGCAGGCCAAGGGGGTTGATCTGCCCCTGCTGACTATTAGAATAATCAAATTTGGAACCTTCTCAATGAATGGAAAATTGAATTTTTTAATTAACAATTTGATCTTACTTGGGAAATGTTTTATCCATAATAGTTATCCATAATGGGCTGCACGGTGGCGCAGTGGTTTAGCACTGTGGCAGCACAGTTTACCCTCGGCCGGGGGATCGCGGGGATCATGACTTCCAGCTGGCCCGCCGCATCCGCGGAGAGAGAGCTTAGACTTTCTGCTGCACATTCACCAACCAACCATAATGCTCTGCACTGTTTGTCTATATATATACATTTATAGTAATATGGACATATGTTTACTAGATGTTGTTTTTTCTTGCCTTCTGATTGTTGCTCTGAGTGTTGCTATCCCTGTGCTGTTGCAATCCTGGAATTTCCCCATTGTGGGACTAATAAAGGCTTATCTTATCTTATCATGAGATCGTGGGTTCGATCCCAGCCCCCGACCAACAGTGAGCTGTGTGGAGTTTGCATGTTCTCCCCGTGTTGCGTGGGTTTACTCCGGGATTTCTCCGGTTTCCTCCCGCATACCAAAAACATGTAGGTTTAGGGTGCTCGCGCACGCAGCGACCAGCAGCCAGTGGCTTGTCACCAGACTGCAAACCAAATCTACCTACGGGTACAAATAAGTAACAAAAAAAAAAAAAAAAAAAATAGCTTGAGAACCAGGTGGATTTTATTCACACTATTGAGTACGAAAGGTTTGAGTGTGTAATTCTGTTGTAAATCGCCTATCAATGAAAGAATGGGGTGTCTTAAGTTGCACAATCCTGGGGTTTGGTCCCTGAGGGTCTCAAAAGGGGACCCAAAAATACATTTAAACAAACTTTCGAGTACAACAACCGTTTCAAGCCTGTTTCATTTAGATCACCCCTCACATTAAACTGATGCAACTTAAGACATGAAAATGTCTGGGGTTACTAATTAAGACACCTACTAATTAACGACCAATTAACGATTTATCTAAACTTTCAAGTGCAACAAAAATTCTTTTTGTAAATGATAATTTACTAATTCTAGACACCATATCCACAACTTAAGACGCAATTTTTCCTGGGGTTTGTAGATAAGACGGAGGTGTTTTGACCCCAAGGGATACGAAGACCCTCAAAACTGAACTTATTCAAAAGAGGGAGTACAATTTTGATTGATGGTATGGATAAAACATTATTTCAAATGAACAAAAATGCAATTTAAGACATGATAATGTCTGGGGTTACTAATTAAGACACTCGCTAATTAACGACTAATTAACAATTTATTTAAACTTTCAAGTACAACAAAAATTCTTTTTGCAAAAGATAACTCAGTAACCCTAGATACCATATCCACAACTTAAGATGCAATTTTTCCTGGGGTCTGTAGATAAGATGGGGGTCTTTGGACCCTGAGGGATATGAAGACCCTTATACAAAAGAGGGAGTACAACAATTTTGATTGATGCTATGGATAAAACATTATTTCAAATGAACAAAAATACAATTTAAGACACCAAAATATCTGGGGTTATTAATTAAGACAACTACTAATTAACGACTAATTAATTAATGATCGATTTATTTAAACTTTCATGTAACACAAAAATTCTTTTTCCAAAATATAATGCGGCATGGAATGTACATTGTGATGTACGACACAGTTTATTGTTTGAAAGTGGTTATTTGGCAAGCAAATGTCTTATTGTTTCATAGCGACCAAATCGGAATCCTAGGTCAAGTCACTCTGTCGTAATTTTACTGCGATCATCTCATTCGTGATCGTCATCATTGTCTTCATCAGAGGATTCCATTTCTCTTGGCAGAGGATCATGATCTTCATCCATGTCATCATCCGTACCACCATCTTCCTGGGCATCATCACTGTTGTCATCTGGCTCTGTTTCGACCTGAACCTCTGGAATGAGTGCAGGGGGCATCTGTTCTCCATTGAACCAAATGATGCGAAATTCGCCGTCGACATTTTCCCATCCATTGGTGGGTGTTTTGTCCCGGTCTTGGTGATGAGCACTACCCCATAATCTTGCAACGAATGCACTTCTGTCCATGTGAGGTGCTAGTTCCGCTTCACACGGTGGAATGCTACTGCCTGCAATGCTTTTAAGCTTCTCAAATGGGTGCTTAGCATTTGACTTTCTTTTGTAGGTTTTCTCGACCACGTTGAACCAGTGCTTGTTGAGTGGGACAAGTTTCCGTGTTCCGTACAACACGCAGACAAAATCCTGCAAGATTTGGATGACTTCATCTGTTGGGACAGCGTGACTCAATGAAGCAAACGCTCTCTGAAACTTGTCACTTTTTGCCACAATTGCATATGGCCTGTTCTTTCCTTTCCTTGCAAAGGCAGAGGTATAGTCACAGCCAGTGAATGCGTGTAGGCCGGGGAGTGCAGCACACATAGCTTGGCCTATCGCAGCAGCAATCTTAGTTACGTTTACATAACGCAGGTTGCCTTGTCCTCTTGTCCCAACCTCCATCCACACAGTGGGGGAAACTCGATGGACATGGTGTAGGAGTAACACTAGAATGTCAGTGTCAGAAGCTCTTACGACTATGTCGCCAGGTGTGGACTTGTCCGCCTCAATCATGTGAAGGATGACTCGGGTGTCGGCCTCCGAGTGGTTGCAGTTTAGAGATGGGACTGATTCTGCGTTTACTTCTCCATCTTCTACGAAGTACCGAGTGCACTCTCCCATCACTCCCAAATACATTTCCCTTCCATCAAGAAGAGGCCTGTAGAAGTCGCTCGACCAATCCTTTGTGAGAAAGATAAGTACACCCTGCATGTAGTAGGCTTACATTAGATATGGTGCTGTACATGTAGGCCTGTAGCATTCTGCAATGGAGTTATTGTCATTTTAGCATCACGCACAGCGGTGTCAGCACATTTTGAATGGAATTCAGTTGATGAGAGCCACCTTGTGGTGCGTTATACAGCTGACCATTAGCCAGGGGTAAATTGCCTTATCATAGCCAGAGTGAATGATAGGCCCTTGATGTCTTTTGGGCATCCTCGAACACTACCATACCGGTACCCAAATAGATTTGGCATAAAAGACAATGCGGCCAATGATTTTTCCCTGCGTTTTCTAGGCCTGTATCAAACTGAACCAGTACCTTTGGGTATGGTAGGCCTACAACTCACGGATGGGCTGAGAGGAAAGCCGTATCGTGGAATTCTTGTGTATGCATTGACATGCAGTGATCTCTGTTTCAATGATTCACATTACCACCATCTGGGAATTCCCAGAAACTATTATGAGCTTATCCAGCATCCAGCTGTTAACTAATTGTGAAAAACAAATGCCTTACCAGCAAACCTCAGGGATAACTGTTCCAAGTGGTTCATTTCATGTCAGGAGTCCCTAAATTATAAAAAGCTGAACGAATTCCTAAAGTACGTTACTTAAAATCGTGAACAAATCATTAATTGCTTGTTAATTAGTAAGCGTCTTATCCACATACCCCAGGAAAAATTGTGTCTTAAGTTGTGCATATTGTGTTTAGAGTCACTAAATTATCTTTTACAAAAAGAATTTTTGTTGTACTTGAAAGTGTAATTAAATTGGTAATTAGTCGTTAATTAGCAGTTGTCTTAATTAATAACCCCAGATATTTTGGTGTCTTAAATTGCATTTTTGTTCATTTGAAATAATGTTTTATCCATAGTATCAATCAAAATTGTTGTACTCCCTCTTTTGAATAAGTTCAGTTTTGAGGGCCTTCGTATCCCTTGGGGTCAAAACACCTCCGTCTTATCTACAAACCCCAGGAAAAATTGCGTCTTAAGTTGTGGATATGGTGTCTAGGATTAGTAAATTATCATTTGCAAAAAGAATTTTTGTTGTACTTGAAAGTTTAGATAAATCGTTAATTGGTCGTTAATTAGTAGGTGTCTTAATTAGTAACCCCAGACATTTTCATGTCTTAAGTTGCATCAGTTTAATGTGAGGGGTGATCTAAATGAAACAGGCTTGAAACGGTTGTTGTACTCGAAAGTTTGTTTAAATGTATTTTTGGGTCCCCTTTTGAGACCCTCAGGGACCAAACCCCAGGATTGTGCAACTTAAGACGCCCCATTCTTTCATTGATAGGCGATTTACAACAGAATTACACACTCAAACCTTTCGTACTCAATAGTGTGAATAAAATCCACCTGGCTCTCCAACTATAAATGCAGATTTTTCAAATCCAAACCCAATGTGATTTGTTGGATGAATGAGTTGAAGTTGTATTGTGTCATGGTGAGCATGCACACACACACACACACACACACACACACACACAGACACACACACACACACACACACACACACACACACACACACACACACACACACACACACACACACACACACACACTGCAGTTTGCCTTAATTGCCTCTGATTTTCTCCAGCTCCTCTGCAGGCCAGCTCCACCCTGTTTAAGGGGTGAGCTGGCATTCATCAGTGTGAGATTGTTTCAAAGCCACCATCAAGTTGCCTCTGAGATCTCCTGCTCCTTGTGTTCTCAACTCCCGTGTGTGTGGTCCATGCTCGCTCGCTACCTGCCGCCCAACTCTGTCAGCTCCCCCTGCTGCCTGACTTCTCCCTTGGATTTTCATGTAAGCCTGACCTCCCAAAGCTCTCACCTCTGTGCTTGTTGGACCTCTGCCTTCAACTCCTCAGTGTGCCCCACCAGAGCTCCCTTCCTGGATTTGGACTTTATTGGCTGCACAGCCTGGACTCCCTGCAACCAAGTAAGGCACGAATATTCAGCTCTCTACAACTGCCCCCTTTCTCCCCTAGGAACAAGCCCCAGGCCTGGGCATATTTTCCCTCACAATCAGCAAGTACCTCCTGCTGCAGTCCTCCACCTCTACATTACAGCCACAGAAGCCACTCTACAGCGATTCATCTCCTCCTGCCCTCTGCAACAGCAACCAACAAACAATTACCAAGTAAGCTTCAGTTTGCACTGCAGTATACCCAGCATATTTTCCGTAGAATTTACTCTGTTCTTCTCCCCACAGGGCTACCAGTCAGTTCACATCACAACTTGTACAATAAAATACTTACCTTTTGCACCTTACCAGTTGTCTCTTCTTGTGGTTTCTGTCTTTGGGTTCTGTTGTGTGGGGATTTTATACTGAAGTGCAGTGTGATGGCACCGCCTTCCTGTTGCGTTGTCACACCACCCTATATTAAGGGGCATCCGTCATTAGGGCTTCCTCTTGCCCTGGATGACTCCGCCATGGTGTGTTCTGTACTGTGTGCTCTAAGTTACAATAAAGCAGTGTTCAGTGCTACCACTCTGTCAGCATCCTTTATTACCAGGTTTGTGGACATAACATTTGGTGACTGAGTATTAAACCATGGGGGCATGCAGGGCACCTCTACAGCCATTTCTGGATTACCCAGGAGAACCAGCAATACTGTGGCCACGGTGGCTCAATGCGTTTGAGACGTATATTGCAGCGTTGGGCCTGGGTAAACTCAACACAGTAAAGAAATGAGCACTTCTTGTTCACAAACTTGGAAGAAGGTCAGCAAATTTTTCACACATTAGAACTGACAGAGTCATATGAGCATGCTGTCGAGCTTCTTGCTAGCTACTTCACCAAACACACACGTAGCACGAAGCTGTGGGTTGAGATGCTAATGGCACCAAACGACACAAAACCAGCTATCACGGTGGAGCTAACGTCCCAGCTAGTAGCAATGGAGAAATTAGCCACGGGGCTAGATGGGCACCAAGCACAGAGGTTACCCGGACAGACGGCATTAGCTGGCACGGAGAACATGGCAGAGGAGTGTGGGCACAAGCATGCTGAGAGTCCCGAGGCACAGTGGAACACCTCGGACAGCGGGGGGGGGGGGGGGGACTGTTTCTGTATCCTTGCTCAGCAAACTATGGAGGTTGTGACTGAGCTGACAGGTGAAGAGTCCGCTTCAATGAGTGACACCGGAGAGGCTCCGGACACCTTCCATACCCATGACAAGCCTTGACTGATGACAGAGGCAGAGGGTGAAGGGTCCACAGCGAACACGGTGACAACGATATTGCTGCAGCACAATGGAGGTCCTGGGCTGAGCGAGCACGCAGAGCCACTGGGAGCACAACAACAATGCAGGAAAACGAGTAAGGCGCCACTCCATGTTTTGGACTGGGTTCAGGTTCGCGCTGGTGGGAAACTGGGACGGCAGCTGACGGGGCTGCAGCCAGCGAAACAATAGGTGCTGCTGAGGATCGTGGCAAAGTTGAGGACAACGTGCTTGCAATTGACGGACGATTTGGTTTGGCACATGAACAGACTACGGTGTGTCCGGGTGGCAGTTCCAGGCAGCGGGGCTCCATGGGAGTCGGCTGCCGCAATGTGGGACCTGGGCCCCGACGTCATGAAGATTAGCCCCGGGGGTCCAACACCTCCAGGGGGGCGGCCACCACAAGCCTGTTTCAAAGCTCCAGGGAGGAGGCCACCATGGGGCCGCCTCAAAAACCTCAGACTGAACTGTCTTCCCCCAACTGACCCACCATTTGTATGGAGGACCATGTGCAAAAGACTTAAGTTTCTTAGTTTGTTAGTCTGGAGCACAGCTGTTCCTGTTTTTTCAAATGGCAGAATAACCCACTTCGCCATGTCTGTAATCATTCAGACAGGTTGGCGGGCTCCTTTTGGGGACGGGGATGATGGTTGTTGTTTTGAAGCATATATCACGTTTGCCGTATTTGGAATGGCATTCTTAAATGCAATTATAGAGTCCACCAGCAGAGGGAGCGCTAACTGAAACCAAGGTGCCATTCTTTGTGCAAGTGGTCAGTCAAGGAGAAAGCCAGAGTGAGGGACCCAGAGTGAAAATTGTACCAGCAGAGAACGTGTTTTTAAGGTATGTTGCTTGCTAAGATTGCATTAATAGACTGTAAACAGCAGTGAATGTACAATGTAGGCTGCTTTTAAACAAGAATAAATATTGCTGAGGGGCTGTAGCATTTATTCTTGTTTGGCAGGTGAAGCCTCATGGAGCTCCGAGGCTTTTCTTCTAATTGTGCAAAAAATATTCAAAGCTTTGAGGTTTCTTTCTAAAGAGCAGACTGAAGCACTGATAGTTTCAAATCCATGTCAGCAGTAAAAGTTCAGAGATTGTGGTCGTTGCAATCTGCTGATTTCATTTTGTTCAATTTTTATTCCCCATTTTGGGGAGCCATTAACAAGCCTACCTACCCACAGCTATTTCTCTGTCCCGCCACACTCCAAGAGCAAGCTAAGCCTCATCATATTTCTTTTTCTTCTTGCTTTTTTTTGTTAATTTTCATCCGGAATTTCTCTTTGGTCATCATTTTGATGGAGAGAGTTTTAAAAATTAGGTCATGATATAAATTTTATCCATCCATCCATCCATCTATCATCCATCTTCTGCTGCTTAATCCTTTTCGGGTGGGTGGGGGGGACTGGAACCTATCCCAGCATCTTTGGGCGAGAAGCAGGGTACACACTGGACAGATCGCCAGCCCATTGCAGTGCAGATATAATTTTAGCAGTAATTTTAATTCTAATATGATAAAACACTGAGTAGCTTTTACTTCATTTGCATTTTCAGTTTTAATTGTGAAACTTTAGACTTTGCAGGAAATAATACCCCCCCCCCCCTTCCCACAGAAGGTTTACATGTAAATCTGGCCCTTGGAAACTGAGGAAAAAATTTTGTGGTTCTCACTACCACCAAAGTTGCCCATCCTGCCTCGGCCATCCGGACTGCAAACAGTCAGAGGCCCCACCCCCCTCTCTCCAAACACTCATATGCACAGAACTGAGGACCTTTCAGTTATCATAATAATCACACCTGTCTTTGCACTCCGCACTTTCATGTATATTAACCCATCCGTGAAACCACTATAATACCCATGTATATTTTCCATAATCATTGGGCCATTTTATTCAGTTGTGTGTCCAATTGTGTGTGCTGTGTTATGTCTTAATAACAGGAGACATGAGACGTGTTGTACCGAGCAATGAACTGACCTTTATTGAGATTCGCACAGAGTATACATACCAGCCGTAGCCCGCCTGACATCACCACGTTGGCTGTCTGGCATTGGCTACGGCAAGCCCCAAGGGCCAAATCTCTATATCACACCCCCCTTTACAAAATGTGAAAGGCACCATAGAAAACAGAACCCCTCCCCCCATTAAGGTTAACATGAGAGAACCCCATAGAACACATGCAATACATACACTGTACGTTTTCCACTTCTTTTTTGTTTTTGTTTTACATAGATCAACAGGCCTAGTAAGCTAAATGGGAACCTGGGTAGACTACCAGGGTACCCTCCCGTGTTGGGGCAGATTATTCTGCCCATCATGCCTAACACGCTTCAGCTAAGGCTACTTCTACAACAAAGTCAATCAACTTTATTTATATAGCGCCATTTCACAACAACAGTCATCTCATAGCACTTTCAACTGTAGGGGAACCCCCACAGTTGCAGAAAGACCCCAGCAATCAGGCGATCCCCTGTGAGCAAGCACTTGGCGACGGTGGAGAGGAAAAACTCCCTTTTAACAGGAAGAAGCCTCCAGCAGAACCAGGCTCAGGGAGGGGCAGTCATCTGCTGCGACTGGTTGGGGGGTGAGGGGACAGAGAAGATGAAAAGAACAGACATGTAGAGAGCAAACAGCACAATGGGGACTCAGTCTATGGGAGAAAACAAACAGATGTTAATGACCAGCAAAAAAAAAATAAAAATATTTAATTGAGAGTGAAGAAAGGAGTGAGGCCCAGTGCATTATTGGAGGTCCCCCAGCTGACTAAACCTATTAGCAGCATAACTAAGGGAGGGTTCAGAAACACATGATCCCTCCCTAATTGTAGGCTATATCAAAAAGGAAGGTTTTAACCCTATTCTTAAAAACAGAGATCGAGTCTGACTCCATTTCGATCTCTGTTTTTCATTGAGGTGTCTGGGCCTCTGACGCGTCCTAGCTGAGCGCCTCACCAAAGGAGGTCCTGCTCCAGGCTCCGCCAGCCACACCTGAGAGTCCCCAACACCCCCATCAGATAAGCCCCAACCCTCATCAGTCCAGTCCACCTCAGCTCTCAGACCCTGGGCTGGCAATGACTTCCTGAGCCGGCTGGAATGCCACCGTGACCAGTCCGAGAGCTTGAACGTGTCCCGGCCCAGCTGCCTCACAATCTGTAGGGGGCCCCATCCAGAAAGGCTGCAGTTTTTGCATGTGGTTGGGATGTTTAATCCAGACCCGGTCCGACACATCGAGTCTGTGGGCCTTCACCCCGTGCTTCCCATCGAAACATCATTTCATTTTCTGCTGCTGGGGGACGACCTGGTCTCTTGGGGGGTTTGTGTCCCCCAAAGGGGAGGTTGTGGGGGGCCTTAGCTGGTCCAGAGGCAGATGGAATTCATGCTCCAGCATGAGTTTCGCCACGGAGCACCCTGTCGTGGCATGGGCCATTGCCCTGTAGTGGAGGAGCATGTTTGGGAGGGCATCAGAGAACATGAAGCCGTCCACCAAATGGGCTCTCAGACCGTTTTTCAGTCTTGTTGAAACATTCCACGCCCCCATTGGCTTGGAGGTTGTAGAACGCAGTTCTGATGTGCTCCACGCCCCTATCACCCAAAAACTCCTCAAACCCCCCAGAGGTGAACTGTGGGCCATTGTCTGTTGTGATGGCATCTGGGACCCCCCATCTAGTGAACAGTGATGAGAGGAAACCCGTGACAACATCCGTCATGACTGAGTTAGTGGGTAACACCTCCGGCCATTTGGAGAACAGATCGTAGACCACTAGCAAAGTTCACCACAAATGCCCAATTGGATGTGCTTCCAAAGGCCCTCTGGGTATGGTAATGGTTGCAGGGGTAGAGGGGTGGCCCGCCAGTCTTTCCACTCTCCGAACACGGAACACAGTCCTTTACCATAGTTTCAATGTTCTTATCAATGCCAGAGCACCAAACTGGTGACCCTCGTGGAGCACTGCCAGAACTCGTGATCTCAGAGACACCGGAATTAATGTGCAGTGCCCCCTTGCCACATACACACCATTCCAGCAACTCAGTTTGTCTCTGAACCGGTGAAAAGGTCGCCCTGTACTTTTGTGGGCCAACCCTCCCTGATGACCGAGCACAGTTGTGACAATGTGGGGTCCTGTTCGACTCCACCTGGAGCTCCTGGAGGGACACGATGTCCCAGAGGGGTCCGTGCAGTGCGTTGACCAGATCCGCCTCCATGGGGTCATCGTCGCCTGGTTGTGTGGTTTTGGCCGTGGCACAGGACAGGAGATCCACCACTATGTTCTCTTTTCCAGGGGTGAACTGGGTAGTGAAATTGTAGGCCCGCAGCCGCTCAGTCCACCTATAGAGCCGTAGGGGCCTGTGTCCCGAGCCAGTCATTTCCAGCAGTGTCGTCAGTGCCCGGTGGTCTGTTCGCAGGGTGAAATGGCATACGTAGAGGTAAATGTGCCACCGTTTGCAAACCCAGACACAAGCGAGCACCTCTCTCTCACCAGTGGCATATTTCTGTTCATCCGCCGAAAGGGACCTCGACGCGAACGCCACTGTGTGCTCGGTACCATTTTGTATTTGAGACATAACCACCCCCACCGCCGAACCAGACGCGTCACAAGTCACAAAAGTCGGCCATTTTGGATCAAAGTGGGCCAGCACTGGAGGGGAGGTGACTTGGGACTTCAGCCTAGCGACCACCGCAGATCAGGCTGGGGTCCACTGCCACGGCGCACCCTGCTTCAGAAGGGCTTGGAGTGGTTCGATAGTCTCTGAATAATGGGGAATGAAATGCCCGTAGAAGTTCACCATGCCCAGGAGCAAGGAGATTTGTGTGGGCGTTGTAGGGTTGAGGAGACGCAGGACCGCCTCCATGTTTGAGTGCAGGGGGCTCAAGCCCTCAGCTGCCAGCCAGAATCCCACAAACTCAATGGAACCCGCCGTGAAGATGCACTTTTCCCCATTTAACATGACTCCGTGCTCCATCACTCGTCTCAAACAATTGTCATGTTCCCCCCGCGACGCACCATGGACCACGATGTCATCCAGGTACACCACTACACCCCTGAGGCCGGCGAGAATTGTAGACATAATTTTCTGAAAACAACTTGGTGCTGAGCTCAGACCAAAAGGGATGCGGGTGTACCTGAAAATGCCCATGTGGGTTATGAATGCCATCAGGTCTTGGCTGGCTTGGTGGAGGAGCACCTGCAGATAACCCTGGCGAAGATCCAGCTTCATGAACACCCTTGAGCCACTGAACATTGCGGTGAATTCCTCCATCGTGGGGAGCTGGTATTTGTCTGGGATGATCGCTTTGTTAACCATCCTGAAGTCAATGCACGGCCGAATGCCGCCCATCTTCTTTGTGGCCACCATGAGGTTCGATATCCGTGGCGGGGCATCCACTTTCTTGATGATGCCAGCTTTAAGCAGTTTATTCAGTCCTGCCGTGACGTCGTCTCCCAGGGTGAGGGGGAGCCGCCATAATGGTTGGATCTTGGGTGTCACGCCAGGGTCAATGAGTGGGTGGTGGTTAAACGCTTTAATACATCCCAGGCCCACGAACAACGCCAGCCACCGGGCATGCCACTCGGGGGACACTGTCAGCACCGTTGAGCCCGCTGGGTCCATGATGGAGAATCCTAACTCACCCAGCAGATCAATTCCCAACAAGTCGGCCCTCTGGCGTGAAACCTGGAAGGTAAACGTGGGCCTTGACCCGCATGCTACCGAGAAGCTTGCTGTGCCCACCATGCCAATTTTAGTGTGACCGTACCCAAACATTTTCACCACCCCTGCTTTAATGGCTTTACCCGTGAAAAGTCTCTTCAACGTGGCCATGCTCAATACGGATTTACAAGCACCCGAGTCCCATAAGTGGGACATCAATCTCATCAAGCTGCAAGACGTACCACTTTAACGGCCACTTCTTAGTGCCCACCACACACACCGACTTCATGCTTTCAAGCTCCGAAGCTGTTGGTTTATTGGTGGTGATACTGACCCTGGCCCAGTGATTAGAACAACCGCAGTTGTAGCACTTCTTTCCTCTGGCGGGGCAAGTGATACGACTTCTACACAAGTCATACCATGTGCTAGCTAGTCACGAACTAGCTCTTCCTCAGTGGGCCCGGAGGCACACATGCTCACTAGACTACGGAGTTCCATTAGGAAATGTTTGGTGGACTCATCAGCTCATTGTCGGCGGTCGAAGAACCTATGTCTTCATGCTGTAATGTTGTACTGGTCCATAAAGAAATTGTCCATTATGTCCAAACGCTTCTTCAACGAGCCTTTTCCACCCAGGGCGTGAAACACACGTTGGCCTTCCTCACCGAGACAGTGAACAAACAGGCTCTTCCATCTCTTTTCGTCAGCACCGCCCAGGCCAGCTGGGGTGATGTATTCCTCAAACGCCTCCAACCAGCGGTGCCTTGGTGTAGCTGGCACACCCGGAGACTCTAAAAATGGAGGTGGTAGTTTTACGCATGCTCCCATGGTTTACATACCGGTCGTAGCCCGCCTAACGTCACCACATCGACTGTCTGGGGTTGGCTACGGCAAGCCCCAAGGGCCAAATCCCTATATCACAATCTGCACTCCACATTTTTATGTACATTGTTTCATCCATGAAGCTACCATACCTGTCCATAATCCTGGGCCATTTTTATTTCAGTCACGTAGTGGAGAGAGAAATAATCAGGCAAAGCGGTGCAGAGCAGAGCAGACTTTATTAATCTCTCCCTCACATTCACAAGAATCACAAGCATAAAAAAGCAGGTCTCAGGCACCTCTCCTTTTATAGCATACCACTCTCTCTGCGACCTGGGGTGCTGCATTAACATAAATACATTTGCCATTTCCCTTTGTCACTGTTCGCATCATCACACAAATTCCCCCATGACCGTCTGAGTGGAAACATACTGAGTGGGTTCCCACAGCGTGTTTAATGTTGTGTTCTGTAACCGTGTTTTATCTAATCCTTCTCTCTTACTTTATTGCGCAGTAGCCTGGTGGAGCACCCACAGTTTCATTGTGCTGTACAACCGTACAATGACAATAAAGCCTATTCTATTCAATTCTATAAATTTGTAGGTTTTGATCTGATAAATCTGCAACTTTTTCTTCCACATTTGTAACAATTTCTGTATAAATTCGCCATGTTTCTAATACAGATCTCGTTAATTTGTTTTTTTCTTAGCTAATAAAACATTTTGTAACTGTATTATGTGTACAATGTGTGAGGTGATTTGAGAAATTCCTGAAATAAACAAAAGCCGTCACTGGCACGTGTCTATTTTATAAAAATCACCTCTTATTTTTTATCCACTAGGGGGAGGCATTGCTCCAATATCTCAACATCATGAAACTAACTGTCAACACAATATGAGAGAACAACTGCTTTTATTGAGATAAAATCAAATTAAAATTTGTATGTTCACATGTATTCCATTACTCTGGGATATCAGCATTAACCTTCCTTATTTATTTTAAAATATTATTCTCACATGAAGAAGTTTTGGCTGACTGGCATTGTTCAAAAACGTAAGCTACAATAAATCATTTACAGGATGGAAAGAAAATTAAACCTTAAATTAATAACAGTACCAATGTTCTGCTGTGAATAAAACAGTAGCTTGTGACATTTGCAAATGATTGTATTCTGTTTTTATTAAAATTTTATACAACATCTCAAAGGTTTTTACAACTGGGGTTTTATATATACATATACTGTATGTGTGTGTGTGTGTGTGTGTGTGTGTGTGTGTTTCAAATTAACATTTTATAGTTTATTATTATAAAATATAAACCTGATCAAAATGACAAATTTGTTTTTCCTCTTAAATCTACAAATTTATTCTTATAAATTTGCAATATTTCAGGTAAATTTGCCATTTTTTAGCAGATTCTGGCAAAGATGAATGAACTAATGCCATGGCCTTTCTATAGCAACACTGTCTAAGCTTTTATCTATGGTGGTTATGCAAAGAGTACGGCCAGTTTACGAACGCATTCTATTGCCTACATGGTTTAGATTCAGAATCAATCGATCCACCTGTGATGCAATCTGTATTGTTCAACATATACTGGATATCCCCACCGTCATCAGAAGAGGGAGGCTGTGGCTCCTCGGCCACGTGGCCAGGTTGGGAGATGGGACAACGGCCAAACAGGCCCTCTCTGCTAGCGCTCGTCTGCCTCCCCAGGGCTGGCATCATCCCTGAGGTCGGCCCAGACTGTCCTGGACGACCCTGGTTGCAATGATAAGACATCTGGCTGACCTCATCATCCTAGCCCAAGATCACCCTGCCTTCAGACGATTGGCCGCAATGGTCACTGAAGTGGCCAGGCAAGGATTAAGTTAAGTAAGTAATACTGGAGAAAGAACAGAACCCACTCTTTGTATGTTTCATCAACCTCAAGGCAACATATGATTGGCTCCCACGGGATGCGCTCTTTTGCATTCTAGAAATTCGTCTTCAGTGCCCTAAGCTGATCTCCATCATCAAGGCCCTGTACACCGGTACAATGGCCTGCATAAAGGGTGCTAGCCAAAATGTCAACACTTACGTAGGGTGTCGCCAAGGTGCACTTGATAGTCCAAGCATCTTTAATATGTACTTGGACTTTGTTATGAAATGTGCCAAACATGAGATCAAGAGCCAACTCCCTGAGATAGCTGCACATATCGAGTTTGTAGTACCGAACGAGGTGTCTGTCTATGAACTTCGTACTAGGACTTCACATGGTGTGATCAGAATATTAGAGCTCATGTATGCTGACGACATTGTAATGTTTTCCGAGAGCATGGACGAACTAAAGAAAATATGACAACACTTTCTCAATATTTGGTTTACAGATATCATACAAAAAGACAGAGACACTAGCCTTTAATGTCAACAAAGTATACAGTCTAGAACAACCCTACTGATGGTTAACAATATTGAGATAAAAAACGTGAGATAGTTCCGTTACTTTGGCCACCTTACTACCAACACTGGGAAGTCATCAAAGTTCATGCACCACAGGATAGCATCAGCATTTGAAAAGTGGACAGAGCTGAAACACATGCTTACTGACTGCGAAATCCATCTCAATACTCGCATGAAAATCTTGATAGCATGTGTGCGGTCTCGGCTATTGTACAGTGTGCAGACATTTATGTGCGGAACTCCAGAAGTTCAATGCTGTTTGGGATGGCTTCTGAAGAAAAATGATTGCTGGGGGCTATGCAAAGAAAAACACACCGCCCATGAGTCAACGTAAGGAGACAGACCCACCATCCATAGTGGATGGGGACTGGTACTGGGCTTTCAAGATCTTGAATGCTAAGCTCTACCAAATAACTCAGTCACAACCCACTGAAGTTTTCTGTCACATCCAATATCTGAAATACATAGCGCACATGTGCAGAATGGCAAATGATGCAATCCAAAAATTGTTATGTTTGACAAGAGGAGAAATTGGAGGCGGGTTGAAGAACTGCTTTGTGTTGATAAACAGCAGGCCCTGAAGACAATGATGAGGAAAGAAGACTTCATGCGGATGTTGGAGATTCGATTTCCATGCTGCAAGCAGCTGTGCCCCAAGGCCGATCACATGCCACGCGGGAAAACATGATGATGATGGCCCCGTGCCCATCCGTCTGTCCACATTTAACAAGAATCACTAGTCCTCCTAGACCTTATTCTTCTTTCGGCTGCTCCCTTCAGAGGTCGCCACATTGGATCATCTGCCTCCATCTCACCCGATCCCTTCCATCTTCCTCTGCAACACCAATCTTCTCTATGTTCTCCTCCACTACATCCATGAATCTTCTCTGTGGTCTTCCTCTTTTCCTCCTGCCCTGCAGCTCCAACATCCTTTATCCAATATATCCACTATCTCTCCTCTGCACATGTCCAAACCATCTCAGCCTTACTTCTTTTATTTTGTCTCCAAACTGCACAACCTGAGCTGCCCCTCTGATATACTCATTTCTAATCCTGGCACTCCTAGTCACTCCCAATGAGAATCTTAGCATCTTCAACTCTGCCACCTCCAGCTCTGCCTCCTCTCTTTTTGTCAGCACCACTGTCTCCAAACCATACATCATAGCAGGTCTCACTACTGTCTTGTAAATCTTCCCTTTCACTCTAGCTGCTATCTTTCTGCCACAAATCACTCATGACACACGTCTCCACCCACTGCACCCTGCCTGCACTCTCTTCTTCACCTCTCTTGTGTATTTTCCATTGCATTGGATGGTTGACCCCAGATATTTAAACCCATCTACCTTCACTGTCTCTACTTGCATCTTCACCATTACATCTGTCTCCCTCATTCTCACTCATGTATTCTGTCTTGCTTCTACTGACTTTCATTCATCTTCTCTCCCAAGCATATGTTACGGGTCCCGGGGAGGTGACCACAATAACAAAAAGAAATAGGTTTTAAAAACGTGATCCTCCGTGTCTGCTCTTGGGTCTGTAAAATACAGAAAGAGTCTTAGAAAGACAGAACACAGGACCACTCGTGTCTTTCTCCAGATAGTACTGAAGGGGGGGCCGGAAGCGCACCCTCATTGTTTACCTGGGGCGGGACGACCGCAGTGCCAAAGGTTCCGCTGCTTACTTTTAAATATTTATACAGGGTTACATATCAAATGTTAATATTATTGATCGTCCACAATCTCAATATATATTTAGATACTCTTAAAATAAAAATAAAATGACAGTCTCTGAATTATTTCCAAATGTGGTGCCCTATTTGGGTGTACCACACGCTCCCCAACAACAAAAGTGGCTCCTGACACTTAACAGTAACAAATCAAAATCTCAACACTAATAAAGTCTCTATTCAAAAGTCTCTGGAACGTCTTTCTTTTCAAGTGTCCTTAATCTTCAGGTATTATCCAAGATCTGGTTAGTTTAATAGCAAGGAATAGCATACTGACATGGCAAGTAGTTAGAGGTGAAAGGAGGAAGATAAAAAGGTTGAGGATAGAAAGAAGGGTAGCACATAAAAGGATATGGTGTTGACTGCTGAACACTGACAGTGTTCACCGACGGACGAGTCTGGAAGGCTGGCTGGCCCAGGGACGGATAGGTGAACACCATGTTGGGTCGTCTCTGCCTGGTGGACTGCCTCAGACGTGGTGGCGACTCAGGACGGCGGTCTGGCTCTGGACTGGGCACC
This sequence comes from Pholidichthys leucotaenia, assembly GCA_020510985.1. NCBI lineage: Eukaryota > Metazoa > Chordata > Actinopteri > Cichliformes > Pholidichthyidae > Pholidichthys > Pholidichthys leucotaenia. Next base: position 118,199,214 of record CM035840.1, read on the forward strand.
GGCTCAGGATCAGCTGCAAGTCCGGGACTAGGAGCAGGAACATCTTGGTGGGGATGAAGCACTTCCCTGTCGTCGTCTGGTTGAAGTTGGTCCACGTTTTGTTCGCTTTCCCTTTGTATTTCTTGTCCTTCCTCCATAATATTGTCTCTGTCTTGTTCAGATTGAATAGGAACTTGTACTTGTCTTTGCTGTGTTGTTCCCTGTCTTCTTTGTGACTCACATTGAACTTGGTCGACTGGACGTTGACTTTCTTGCAGGTGTCTGGGAACACGAAACCAATAGAGGGGTTCGTCTTCTTCCGAATCACTCGCTTCAGGACTGTTTGACTTTTCCAGTGTGTTTTGCCTTATATCGGTAGGTCTGTTGTTTCTCTTTTGTGACTTGGCATCTGGACTTTGAACGATGTCGACTGGTAAGTCGTTGACTTGGAGAAGCAAGTTTCTGTGCAGGGTACGGATGGGACGACCTCCTGTCTCTGGACTTACTTTGTAGACGGGGTTGTCTCCAACCTGCTCCCTCACGATGTAGACTGTTTGTTCCCGGTAGGGCCTTAGCTTGCCAGGACCACCTCTTTCGCCCAGGTTCCGTACAAGCACTCTGTCTCCTACTTGCAGGACTACACCTTTGCATCGTTTGTCATAGGTTGTCTTTCCTTTGGAGCTTGACTGTTGACTGTTTGCACTTGCGATCCTGTACGCCTCTGTCATTTTCCTTCTATTGCATTTGACCTGCTTTCTCAGCTGCTTGCTCTGGTACTTGGGGCGCGGAGTTGAAGCTTCGACAGAGGAGGAGTTTACTGGCTGGGACTTTGACTCTGTACCGATCTCTGGCTGTCCCTTGACAGAGACCGATTCCCGTTTCCCTGATTTCTTGGGTCGCTTCAGACATCCAACCGCTCTGTGTCCCGACTCACTGCATACAAAGCAATGACTGCACTCCTGTAAGCTTTGTTCAGTACATTTCGGGCAGAGATAGGTTTTCTTTTGGTTGGCTGGAGGCTGAGAACGCTGAGGGGAGGAGTTTACAGCTTTCTGTTCCATGAGGGTTGCCACCATCTTGGTTAGAGTCTCTACTTGTGCAGCAAGTTGTTTGATTGTCTGTGAGGCTTGTTGGTCTTTGGCTGTTGTGTCCTTTGTTGCAATCACAGCGCTTTGTGCTGACTTCTGACGAGGGGTTTGCCCTAACCTTCGCTGGTGCTCATTCTCATCACTGATTATCTTTGTGACCTCACTAAGAATCTCTACATCTGTTACATTGTTGTTTGATATAAGAGGTCTTAGTCGTTGCCGTAGGTCTGCATACTTCACTCCCAGGCCTTGATAGACTGTGTGCAGAAACACTTCCTGGATTGTCCTTGGGTCATACGAGATGTCTGCATTGGCTTGTTTTGACTGAAAGATAAGTTTCTGTTTGAGTCCAATCCTGCGATACAGGAATTGCTGAGGGGACTCCTGCTCAGTTTGTCGGGCGCACATTAACTCCTGGAACATCTCTGTTGTTGCCTTTTCTCCAAGGTGGGATCGGAGAAAGCCCTGAAGTTCAGAAAGAGCCAGTTCATCTTTGAGCATGAGCATGTCCCTGAACGTGCCAGGCTTTACAATTCTCAGTACCCCCCTCACGATCTCCTCTTCAGAAAATCCTTCTTTTAATCCTTCATTGATCTGTCTCATGAGACTGTTATAACTGATTTCAGAGCTGTTGTCTCCAATTTGTCCTCCAAAAACCTTGAATTCTCTCCGAGGCAGGTAGGAAAGGTCTTTGAGAGTGACATGTCTTTCTGGACTACCTTGTTCCCTTGGCTGCGGTTGTGAGTGGCTCTGACGACTGGGTGCTGCAGGTGGTTGGAGTGTCACAACTTCACACAGTCTTAGTCTTTCACCCAGTGTCTCATATGCTTTCCTCAGTTCCTCTACAGACTCTGCGTTTGCGTTCACACTAACTTGAATGCCTGGTGGAACAGCAGATGGTGATGGTGGATCTGGCAACATATTGGATGGATGAGGACTTGACTTGGTTGGTGTTGCAGCCTGATCAGCTGGATGCGTGGTGGAGCCACTCGTTTGTATCACTTTAGTTAGCAGATCATCCAACATTAGCAACTGACTCATTCCCTCATCTTCAAGTTTCAGCAGAGTTGGGGACCGTAAATATGAATTGGCATAGTCCATACAGCTCTCATTATCGTCTTTACTGAACTGTGTGTCCTTGTCTCCAGCTGCAAGGCTCTTTGTTAGCCCGAAAAGATCCTTACTCGAGAGGGCAAACAAGCGTCCTCTGATGCTCCAGATCAGTTCTTTCCATGCTGTCGACATGGTACTTTAGCTATCTGTAGTTCGAGTGTTGTATTATCTGTACAGTGACTAGGCTGCGTTTTACCTTCTTGACAGCAGTGCAGTTCCACTTTTGGTTGAAGATCCTTTCTTTCTCTTTAATCTTCCTCCTTGGACACCCACTGACTGACGTGTCTGACGTAGCAGCTTGGCAACTGTTGTCTCGTAGTTCTGGTATCACTGGATCTTCCCTCGATGACTGAAGAGGAGAGAGCCCGGACGAGCCCCCACAGTTTGTTACGGGTCCTGGGGAGGTGACCACAATAACAAAAAGAAATAGGTTTTAAAAACGTGATCCTCCGTGTCTGCTCTTGGGTCTGTAAAATACAGAAAGAGTCTTAGAAAGACAGAACACAGGACCACTCGTGTCTTTCTCCAGATAGTACTGAAGGGGGGGCCGGAAGCGCACCCTCATTGTTTACCTGGGGCGGGACGACCGCAGTGCCAAAGGTTCCGCTGCTTACTTTTAAATATTTATACAGGGTTACATATCAAATGTTAATATTATTGATCGTCCACAATCTCAAAATATATTTAGATACTCTTAAAATAAAAATAAAATGACAGTCTCTCTGAATTATTTCCAAATGTGGTGCCCTATTTGGGTGTACCACACATACCTCCACCTCTCCAGGTTCTCTTCCATTTGCTCCCTACTCTCAATGTAGATCACAATGTCATCTGCAAATATGTTCCACAGAGACTCCTGCCTGACCTCGTCTGTCAGCCTGTCCATCATCATGGCAAACAAGAAGGGGCTCAGAGCCGATCCCTGATGTAATCCCACCCCTGCCTTGAATCTATCCGTCACTCCTTCAGCACACCTCACCACCGTCTCGCTGTCCTCATACTTGTTCTGGACCACTCTCACATACTTCTCTACCACTCGTGACTTTTGCATACAGTAAAACTTCTTCTCTTGGTACTCTATCATATGCTTTCTCTAGATCCACAAAGACAGTACAACTCCTTCTGACCTTCTCTATACTTCTCCATCAACACTCTTAAAGCAAACATTGCATCTGTAGTACTCTTTCTTGGCATGAAACCATACTGCTGTTCACTGATTGTCACCTCTCCTCTTAACCTGGCTTCAAGTAAGTAAGTAAGTAAGTAAGTAAATTTTATTTATATAGCACCTTTCACACATATAAAATCACAAAGTTCAAAGAGTTCAAAGAATTCAACAACTCTTTCCCATATATTCATAGTGTGACTGAACAACTTTACGCCTCTGTAGTTACGACAGCTCTGAGCATCGCCCTTGTTCTTGAAAATTGGTACCACAACCCTTCTTCTCCACTCCTTAAGCATCCTTGCACTCTCCAAGATTATGTTAAACAATCTGGTTATAAAGTCCACTGCCATCTCTCCTAAATATCTCCATACCTTTGGACCAAGCGCCTTTCCATTCTTCATCCTCTTTAAAGCTTCCTTCACTTCTGCCTTGCTAATCCTCAGGACTTGTTTGCTATCCTTCCTTCATTCATCCTCCTCTCCCTCTCATTTTCTTCATTCATCAGCTCCTCAAATAACTCCTTCCACTTTCTCAACACACTGGTCACTTGTTAGTACATTACCATTTCGGTCCTAAATCAACCTAAATTGCTACACATCCTTTCCAGCTCAATCTCTGTCTCGCCAATAGATACAAGTCCTTTTCTCCTTCCTTAGTGTCCAGCCTCTCATACAACTCACTATATGCATTTGCCTTTTCCACCTCTCTTTGTCATGCGTCTAGATTCCAAATGCTCCTGCCTACTTGCTTCATCTCCCTGACTATCCCACTTTTTCTTTGTCAACCTCTTTTGACTACTTTCCTGGACCTCCTCATTCCACCACCAAGTCTCCTTGTCTTCCTTCCTCTGTCCAGAGGATACACCACATACCTTTCCACCTGTTTGATTGTAATGATTGTACAACCACTTTTCTGTCTTATGCACGTTTGATAAATGATGGACAGGATACAGTAGTGTGAAAAAGTGTTTGCCCCCTTCCTGATTTCTCATTTTTTGTATGTTTGTCACACTTAAATGTTTCAGATCATCAAACGAATTTAAAGACAAAGATAACACAAGTAAACACAAAATGCAGTTTTTAAATGAAGGTGTTTATTATTAAGGGAAAAAAATGATCCAAACCTACATGGCCCTGCGTGAAAAAATGATTGCCCCCTAAACCTAATAACTAGTTGGGCCACTCTTAACAGCAACTGCAATCAAGCATTTGCTGGCAATGAGTCTTTTACAGCACTGTGGAGGAATTTTGGCCCACTCATCTTTGCAGAATTGTGGTAATTCAGCCACATTGGCGGTTTTTCGAGCATAAACTGCCTTTTTAAGGTCATACCACAGCATCTCAATCGGATTCAGGTCAGGATGTTGACTAGGCCACTCTAAAGTCTTCATTTTGATTTTCTTAAGCCATTCAGAGGTGGACTTGCTGGTGTGTTTTGGATCATTGTCCTGCTGCAGAACCCAAGTGCACTTCAGCTTGAGGTCACGAACAGATGGCCGGACATTCTCTTTCAGGACTTTTTGGTAGACAGCAGAATTCATGGTTCCATTTATCACAGCAAGTCTTCCAGGTCCTGAAGCAGCAAAACGGCCCCAGACCATCACACTACTACCACCACATTTTACTGTTGGTAAGATGTTCCTTTTGTGAAATGCTGTGTTAATTTCACGCCGGATGTAATGGGACACACACCTTCCAAAAAGTTCACCTTTTGTCTTGTCAGTTCACAGAGTATTCTCCCAAAAGTCTTGGGGATCATCAAGACGTTTTCTGGCAAAACTGAGACTGTGGGCGGTTCGGTTAACCCCCACAACAGATTAAGGACACTCAGCTCTCTTCTCTCGGTTTTTCCCGCTGCACTACTGAGATGTAATGTGCCATTCATGTATTGTGATGCAATGTGCCATGCATGTATTGTGATGCAATGTGCCATGCATGTATTGTGATGCAATGTGCCATTCATGTATTGTGATGTAATGTGCCATTCATGCATAGTGTTCATGCGTACTGTCCTTACTGTGACCTAGAGACAGATCATATGTAGATGTGCCTTGTAACCTCTTTGTCCTGCAAGCTGGAGCAGAGGACTGCTTCTGCCTATTGTTATGTAGGTCTTACAAATGCAAATGTCTCATGCCTGTTCTGCAGTCCCTTTGATCGTACCAACTGCTGTGAATCTGCTTTGATGTATTGTCTGAGTTGGGTATAAATACTGCACAGGTTCTGTAACTCGCCCTCTCTCAATCTCACTTCTGCAACTGCTGCTGCTGGACACAGACATTGTGTCCTCCTTCTCTGAGAGCCGTGGGCTCGCTCCCGGCGTGCATGCACGGCGCCGGGAGCGGAGCTCGTGATGGCGGTATGATATAATATAACTTAAAACCGCACAGCATCGCTGCTTATTTTATCATCCGCCACACTGGTGACCCCGAAGACGCACACGCTTTGTCCGAAGCAACCTTCTGATCTGGACAGCTGCACTGGTGACCCGTTCTTCAGGATGAGATCTGCACGTCTGAGATCTGCTCATCCACGCTGGACCGGCCGCGCTTGCAGCTCCTCCACACAAGAGCGCAGGCACCTCGTCCCTTCTCCACGACGGCAACCTCCAGGGCCGGCAGAGAACGCAACACGTGGACCTGAACACACCACGGCCGAGCGGTGCCCAAGATCGTCTATTCCCTCCCACCGCCCCAACGCATCTGCACGAGCCTGAGGGACAAAAAATCGTCTATTTTCTCCCACCACTCCAACGCACCATGGCCAAGCTGCAGCCACAGCTCAAACCTGGATTTTATCGGCGCCATCTGCGCCGATCCCCACCAAGATTCTGCACCCTGGTTCTCCTCTCCAGTTGGCCCACCCACGCACGGAACCCCGGCACACGCACCGGGGAGTTACGAGGACGGCGCATCACGCACGGGACAAATAACGGCTCCAGAGACCGCCATCGTCCTCCGCCGCTGCTCACAGAACCTTCAGGGCTGCTCGTTCACCTGAAGCAAGCACGCAGCTCGCCACTGGATTTTCTAATGGTCTCAGCCACGGCACAAAGGGATCTCAGCCGTCAGCTGTTCCCGGGGGGCTTTGGGGTTGCTCCTGCACCTAAAGCCAACACGCCAGTCCCTCTGCTTTTGTTTCCTTTTTTTTTTCTTCTTACAGCCGCTACGCAGCCTCGCCGCTCCTGTTTTCTTCATGGCCACGAGAGGAGCCAGAGACTAATTTTTCTTCTTGTGGACCTCTGCACGTTCAACGGGACAGCCCTTCGACATCGCGGACCCACAAGCAATTTTTGCGCGGCTCGGACGAGTTCACCGTCCCCCTGCCGGCATTTACTACCCCCCTCCTCCCTCCCCCTCTGCCTGCAGCGAGCTTCTCCCACAGCTCGCTCCCATAGAGGGATTATCGAGGTCTCGGCCCCCTGCCGTGCCCTCTGGGGGGGAGCGTGTGGGCGGTTCGGTTAACCCCCACAACAGATTAAGGACACTCAGCTCTCTTCTCTCGGTTTTTCCCGCTGCACTACTGAGATGTAATGTGCCATTCATGTATTGTGATGCAATGTGCCATGCATGTATTGTGATGCAATGTGCCATGCATGTATTGTGATGCAATGTGCCATTCATGTATTGTGATGTAATGTGCCATTCATGTATAGTGTTCATGCGTCCTGTCCTTACTGTGACCTAGAGACAGATCATATGTAGATGTGCCTTGTAACCTCTTTGTCCTGCAAGCTGGAGCAGAGGACTGCATCTGCCTATTGTTATGTAGGTCTTACAAATGCAAATGTCTCATGCCTGTTCTGCAGTCCCTTTGATCGTACCAACTGCTGTGAATCTGCTTTGATGTATTGTCTGAGTTGGGTATAAATACTGCACAGGTTCTGTAACTCGCTCTCTCAATTCCACTTCCTCAACTGCTGCTGGACACACACACCGTGTGTCCCCTCTTCACTGAGAGCCGTGGGCTCGCTCCCGGCGCGCATACACGGCGCCGGGAGCGGAGCTCGTGACGACGGTATGATATAATAAAACCTGCTTAAAACCATAGCATCGCTGCTTATTTTATCATCCGCCGCAAGACAAGCCTTTATGTTCTTTTTGCTCAGCAGTCGTTTTCGTCTTAGAACTCTGCCATGCAGGCCATTTTTTTTCCAGTCTCTTTCTTATGGTGGAGTCATGAACACTGACCTTAACTGAGGCAAGTGAGGCCTGCAGTTCTTTGGATGATGTTGTGGGGTCTTTTGTGACCTCCTGGATGAGTCGTCACTGCGCTCTTGGGGTAAGTTTGGTCAGCCGGCCACTCCTGGGAAGGTTCACCGCTGTTCCATGTTTTCACCATTTGTGGATAATGGCTCTCACTGTGGTTCGCTGGAGTCCCAAAGCTTTATAAATGGCTTTATAACCTTTTCCAGATGGATAGATTTCAATTACTTTGTTTCTCATTTGTTCCTGAATTTATTTGGATTGGTGCATGATGTCTAGCTTTTGAGGATGTTTTGGTCTACTTCCCTTTGTCAGGCAGGTCCTATTTAAGTGATTTCTTGATTGAGAACAGGTGTGGCAGTAATCAGGCCTGGGTGTGGCTAGAGAAATTGAACTCAGCTTTCAAAGATGTGATAAACCACAGTTAATTTATGTTTTAACGGGGGGTTGGAGCAATCACTTTTACACACAGGGCCATGTAGATTTGGATTTTTTTTTACCCTTAATAATAAACACCTTCATTTAAAAACTGCATTTTGTGTTTACTTGTGTTATCTTTGTCTAATATTTAAATTTGTTTAATGATCTGAAACATTTAAGCTTTACAGACAAAAAAAAAAGAGAAATCAGGAAGGGGGCAAACACTTTTTCACACCACTGTATCTACCTTTCTTCTCTCCACCATATCAGCCAACTCTCCGCCTTTATCAGTCATAGTCCCTACATTTAAAGTCCCTGCTCTCAACGCCACACTTTCACCTTTCCTTTTTTCTCTCTCCCTCCTAACATGCCTTCTTCTTCTTCTTCTCCTCCTCCTCCTCGATCTTCGACCAACAGTAACCCAGTTTCCACTGGCACCCTATCAGTTAACAGCAGCGGCGATAGTCATTGCTAACCTGGGCCTCGACCAATCCGGTATGAAAATTTCATTCGTCATGATCCACATGTTTGATTTGGCAAAAGTTTTATGTCGGGCACCCGTCCTGACACAACCCTCCCCATTTACCCGGGCTTGGGACCGGCACTAGGAGTACACTGGGTTGTGCACCCCCTGTGGCTGGGTTCTAGGTCAACTAGACCAGAAGTCTGCAACCTGCGGCTCTTGGGCCACATGTGGCTCTTGTGCCTATAGATAGTGGCTCCCTGAGGCCTTGAGGGAAAAAAAAAAATCATAAATTTTCAAGAAAAGAAGCTATTGTGGCGGGTTTGGAATAACCCCCACAACAGACTAAGGACAGACAGCTCGCCACTCCTGGTTTTTTCCGCAGCGCTACTGATGTAATGTGCCATTCATGCATTGTGATGTTAATGTGCCATTCATGCATTGTGTTCATGCGTCCTGTCCTTACTGTGACCTAGAGACTGAGATCAATATGTAGATGTGCCTGTTAACCTCTTTGTCCTGCAGCTGGAGCAGAGGCCAGCAATCTACCTATTGTTATGTATGCCTCTCACATGCAAATGCCCATGCCAACCGCTGTGAATGCTCTTTCATGTATTGTTGTAACTGGGTATATATGCTGCACAATTCTGTCTCTCACTCACTCTTCAACTGCTGCTGCTGGACACACACAGTCTGTGTCCCTTTGCTGGAGAGCCTCCGGACACGCTCCCGGCACGCATGCACGGCGCCGGGGCGGGCCTCGTGACGGCGATATGATTTATTAAACTCTGCTTAAAACCTTCACCAACGCTGCTTTATTTCATGCTGCCGCACTATAAACTTTACAAGGAAAATGTTGCAAAACTATCCTAAAAAGCAGAAAATGAGAAAACCTGAAAATTTATGTTTAAAAAAAATCACAAATTTATGGGAACATTTTGCAATTTTCTGTGGAAAACATACTCATAAATTTTCAAGAAAAGTCATAAAATTCTGGAAAAGGAGTTTTATGAGAAAAATGAAATAAATTTCTATAAGACATGCTGCAGTTTTGCCCATGAAAGGTAAGAAATTTACAAAGAAAAATATCATAAATTTATGAGAATAGTTGAAAATTTATGCCAAAAATTGTTGAAATTTAGGGAAAATGTTGCAATTTTATGAGGAAAAACCCACAAATTGGCAAGAAAAAAGTCACAAATTTACCAGAAAAAGCTACAATTTTATTAGAAAATGTAAATTTATGTAAAAAAAAAAAAAGACAGCAGTTTTACCTTTAAAAAAGGTTAATCAGCTGAGAAAAGCAGAAGATTTTGCCAAAAATATGAAAATTTAGGAAAACAGTTTATAACTTTATTGGGAAAATGTCACAAATTTACATGGAAAAAGTTTTCAATTTTACATGATAGAGGTTTTAAATTAGCAAAGAAAAATATGCCAAGTTTAGGAAAACAAAAACATTTATTCCAAAAATACAACAAATTTAGAAAAAAAAAAGTTTAATGAGGAAAACACCCCCATAATTTTGCAAGAAAAAAAAAAGCTCTTTACAAAGAAATAACCAGAAAAAGTAGCAATTTTTTTTAGAGAAAAATGTAACAAATTTACAATAAAAAGCTACAAATTTATAATGAAAAAATCTCTTGATTCTGATGCTATCAGGTCAAAATGTAGTTGTAATTCTGCTGTTTTACCTTAGTTTTTAGGCTCAGATATTTGTTGCTCTATGCAGATTTTTTTCTTTTTTTAACACAAAATTCCTCACAGTGGCTCTTTGTGTAGTACAGGTTGCCGACCCCAGTCCTAGACAATTGCCCGGATGCTCACTAAATTCACTCACAGCAATCCTCAGGTATATATATGTTCAGGTTTTCTTTCAAGTTTTTTTTCCTATAAATTGGTAGAGTTTATTCTTTTAATGGCCTTCTTTTCTGTTTTCTGACTCATCTACAGTGTTACAATAATGAACTGCCATCTCAAAAGTGCCCAATGGCTCAAACAAACAATGTGTAGTAATAATACTATTACTACTACTGCAACTACCCCCTCATGGATCGTCACCTTATCGTGGTGGGGGGGTTTGCGTGCCCCAGTGATCCCAGGAGCTATGTTGTCCGGGGCAATTTGCCTCTGATAGGGTCTCCCAAGACAAACTGGTCCTGGGTGAAGGGCCAGACTAAGAACGATCCAACAGACTCTCATGATAAATTGTATATCAAGGATTCAGTGTACCCCGCCCGGTATGGGGTTACCGGGGCCCCACCCTGGAGCCAGGCCTGGGGGAGGGGCTCGAAGGCTAGCGTCTGGTGGCCGGGTTTCCACCCATGGGACCCGGCCGGGCTCAGCCCGAAGGAGTTACATGGGTCCGCCCTCCAGTAGGTTCACCACCTGCAGGAGGGATCATGGAGGTCCGGTGCTATGTGGATTAGGTGGCAGTCAAAGGCGGAGACCTTGGCGGACTGATCCCAAGCTTTCTAAACTGGCTTTTGGTACGTGGAATGTCACCTCTCTGGCGGGGAAGGAGCCTGAGCTGGTGTACGAGATTGAGCGATACCGGCTAGATATAGTCGGCCTCACCTCAACACACAGCTCCGGTTCTGGAACCAGTCTCCTGGAGAGGGGCTGGAGCTTGGCCTTTTCTGGAGTTGCCCCGGGCGAGAGGCGACGAGCAGGGGTAGGTATTCTTGTATCGCCCCACCTTGCTGCCTCTATATTGGAGTTTTCCCCGGTGGACGAAAGGGTTGCTTCCCTGCGCCTTCGGGTTGGGAAACGGGTCCTGACCATCATTTGTGCCTATGCACCAAATGATGTTTCAGAGTACCCACCCTTTTTGGAGTCTGTGACTGGGGTGCTGGAGGGTGCTCCTCCTGGAGACTCCATTGTCCTACTGGGGGACTTCAATGCGCACGTGGGCAACGACAGTGAAACCTGGAGGGGGGTGATTGGGAGAAACGGCCTGCCCGATCTGAACCCGAGTGGTGTTCAGTTATTGGACTTCTGTGCTAACCACAGTCTGTCCATAACGAACACCATGTTCAAGCATAAGGGTGTCCATATGTGCACCTGGCACCAGGACACCCTAGGCCGCAGGTCGATGATCGATTTTGTTATCGTATCATCAGACCTGCGACCGTATGTCTTGGACACCCGAGTAAAGAGAGGTGCAGAGCTGTCAACTGATCACCACCTGGTGGTGAGTTGGATCCGATGGCAGGGGAGGAAGCCATTCAGACCTGGTAGACCCAAACGTATAGTGAGGGTGTGCTGGGAGCGTCTGGCTGAGGCCCCTGTCCGGGAGGTCTTCAACTCCCACCTCCGGAAGAACTTCAACCACATTCCGAGGGAGTCTGGAGACATGGAGTCTGAATGGGCCATGTTCTCCACCTCTGTTGTTGAAGCGGCGGCTCAGAGCTGCGGCCGCAAGGTGGTCGGTGCATCTCGTGGTGGCAACCCCCGAACCAAGTGGTGGACACCAGTGGTGAGGGGGGCCATTAAGCTGAAGAAGGAGTCCTATCAAGCTTGGTTGGCTTGTGGGACTCCCGAAGCAGCTGAGGTGTACCGGCAGGCCAAGCGGAGTGCAGCTCGGGTGGTTGCTGAAGCAAAAACCCGGGTATGGGAGGAGTTCGGTGAGGCCATGGAACAAGACTTTCGGTCGGCTTCAAAGAGATTCTGGCAAACTGTTCGGCGGCTCAGGAGGGGAAAGCAGCTCCCCGTCCACACTGTGTATGGTGCGGATGGGACACTGTTGACTTCAACTGGGGATATTGTCGGGCGGTGGAAGGAATACTTCGAGGATCTCCTCAATCCCACTGACACGCCTTCCACAGAGGAAGCAGGGTTTGGGGACGAGGGGGATGACTCGCCTATCACAGGGGCTGAGGTCGCCAAGGTGGTTAAAAATCTCCTTGGTGGCCGGGCCCCGGGGGTGGACGAGATTCGCCCCGAGTACCTCAAGGCCCTGGATGTTGTTGGGTTGTCATGGTTGACATGCCTCTGCAACATTGCGTGGAGGTCGGGGGCAGTGCCTTTGGCATGGCAAACCGGGGTGGTGGTTCCTCTCTTCAAAAAAGGGGACCGGAGGGTGTGCTCCAACTTTAGAGGGATCACACTCCTCAGCCTCCCTGGGAAGGTTTATGCCAAGGTACTGGAGAGGAGAGTCCGGCCGTTGGTCGAACCTCGGATTCAGGAGGAGCAATGTGGTTTTCGTCCTAGCCGTGGCACATCGGACCAGCTCTTTACCCTCTCGAGAATTCTTGAGGGTTCGTGGGAGTTTGCCCAACCAGTTTACATGTGTTTTGTGGACTTGGAGAAGGCATTTGACCGCGTCCCTCGTGGATTTTTGTGGGGGGTGCTTCGGGAGTATGGGGTATCGGGCTTGTTGTTACAAGCTATTCGGTCTCTGTACGACCGTTGTGAGAGTTTAGTTCGTATTGCCAACACTCGGTCGGAGTCATTCCCAGTGAGAGTTGGACTCCGCCAGGGCTGCCCTTTGTCACCGGTCCTGTTCATAATTTTTATGGACAGGATTTCTAGGCGCAGCCAGGGAATGGAGGGTGTCATGCTTGGTGACCACAGGATCTCATCTCTGTTGTTTGCAGATGATGTTGTCCTGTTGGCTTCATCCAGCAATGACCTACAGCTCTTGCTGGGATGGTTTGCCGCTGAGTGTGAAGTGGCTGGGATGAGAATCAGCACCTCCAAGTCCGAGTCCATGGTCCTCAGCTGGAAAAAGGTGGATTGTCCTCTCCGGGTTGGGGACAGGCTCCTGCCCCAAGTGGAGGAGTTTAAGTATCTTGGGGTCTTGTTCACGAGTGAGGGGAAAATGGAGCGAGAGATCGACAGACGGATTGGAGCAGCATCTGCAGTGATGCGGACGTTGTACCGGTCTGTTGTGGTGAAGAGGGAGCTTAGTTCTAAGGCAAAGCTGTCGATTTACCAGTCAATCTACGTTCCTACTCTCACCTATGGTCACGAGCTTTGGGTAATGACCGAAAGAACGAGATCGCGGATACAAGCGGCTGAAATGAGCTTTCTCCGTAGGATTGCTGGACTCACCCTCAGAGATAGGGTGAGGAGCTCAGTCATCCGGGAGAGGCTCAGAGTAGAACCGCTGCTCCTCCACATTGAAAGGAGTCAGTTGAGGTGGTATGGGCATCTGATTAGGATGCCTCCTGGACGCCTCCCACTTGAGGTGTTTCAGGCACGTCCCACTGGGAGGAGACCCCGGGGCAGACCCAGGACTCGGTGGAGAGACTATGTCTCCCAGCTGGTCTGGGAACGCCTTGGTATCCCCTCTGAAGAGCTGGAGCAGGTGGCTGGGGAGAGGGAAGTCTGGGCTTCTCTGCTTGAACTGCTGCCTCCGCGACCCAGACCTCCGGAAAAGCGGTAGAAGATGGATGGATGGATGGATGGATACTACTGCTACTACTAATAATAATAATAATTATAATAATAAATTTTATTTGTTAAGCACTTTACATAAAAAAATCTCAAAGTGCTACATGTAAAAAGAATAAAATTCAAATTCATAAAAGGAAAAAAGGGGATAAGAAGATAAAACCAAAAATAAAAAAGAAAAGAGGTTAAAACAGCAACTCAATGATCAAATGTCCTGCTAAAAAGAAAGGTTTTAAGTCCTCTTTTAAAACAGTCTGTGGATTGTGATGCCCTCTAAATGTCAGGGAGGGCATTCCACAGGCGTGGGGCAGCAGCACAAAAAGTCCTATCTGTCACAATCTGTGCATAGGGGGATTTCACTGTGCTCTCTTTGCTTTTTGTTTTCCTTATTTGTGTAACGTAGTCTGGAGTTCTTTGCCTGTGATATTATTTCTGGTTTGTTTTTACATATTCAGTATTATTTTTTTGTATGATTTATTTTCCTGTTTTTCATTCAGTGTAGTTTTGTTATTTATATTTTTGGGTTTACTTGTCTCCACTTTTTTTTGTCAGTGCCTTCTTTTTTCTTTCTCTCTTGGGGGTGGCTGTTGTCAGAGGCACTGCCAGGTAGTGGGCAGTGCTCCTGTCAAACTGTCAGCCCCGCTTCCTCTCCTCATGACTCACAGCTGATTGTCATTTTCTCCCCAGCCTGCTGACTGTGATTCACACCGGTTTCCATTTGTGTTTAATTGTTTCGTATCCTATTTAAGGGCTGTTATTTTTATTTCTCTTTGCCGGAATCTTAAGTTTCCTTTTCTTGTCTCCACCAGAACCCAGCCCTTGTTCTGGTGTGGTTTCCGTAAGTTTATTTTGTATATCAGCTTGGTTTTTGGGTTTGTGCACATTTTTGGACTTTGTGTTCTGTTTTCTTAAAAAATTTCACAAACTGCAATCCTGCGCATAGGTCTCTCCTCTCTGCCCTGAGGGGCAATTCATGGCAGAAGATTCCGGCCAGTTTGAGACCCAGTGGCTGCAGGTTGTGTTAATTTTTTGTTTCACGCCAGCAGCAGCGAAGGTAGCCTTTTTTCCCTTTTTTCCCTCACGGTTTTTGTTTTTCACCTGGGGTTTTATTATGGCTGCTGCCTTGATTTTTTCAGCTCTGGGGCTAAGTAAGGAGTAGTGTGTGGCGGCTACGCTCATCACCAGTTTTGACTCGGGGGCTGGAGCCTCCAGCTCTCCCGAGGAAGTTTGGGGGTTTGTGGACGGTGCGGCCCGGGTGATCGAGGCTCATCCCAGTCTCTGGAGCTACCCGGGCCTCACAGTTTTCCTTGCCTTGGTGGTCGACATGCACCGCAAACTCTGTGCCCAGGTGAAGGATCTCCCTTCAGCGCCACTGGGGCTCAAGAAGAAGTGCACCCGAGGGCAGAAGACTTGCTCTTCCTGTCTGGAACCCGAATCCTTGCTCATCCACCAGACAGTTCCCGGAGGTCCTGAATGGACACTGTCTGGTCCCAACACAGCAGTCCCGCCTTCTCCTCCTGAACTGTGGCCCATACCATCAGCCGAGGAGCTGGAGGAGCATAGGTGGGTCCAATTAGCAGAGACATAGCTCCTAATTGAATATAAGCCATGGCTCCTCCCGGATTTCTCCCAGGAGCTGAAGGAGATGTCACCAGGTCCTCTCCCACCTCTCCAGGAGCCAACGTCTCCGTCTCCCGCTCCCTGCTGTTGCTCAAAGAAACCCCGCTGGAAGAGCGCCTCCACTTCCCCGTCAGCTTTTTCTCCTGCTGCTGCTGCCTCTTCCTCCTCCTTGGCTCTGCCTGTTGCTGTGGCTGCAGGGGCAGCTCTTCAAGGGTTCCCTGGGAGGCCATCTTCTACGGACGTCACGGAGAGGGCTGATTCCCAACCTGCTGCAGCAGAAAGCATCACAGCCCAGGAGTTCAGGCAAGTGGTTTTTCCTTCTCACCCAATTAAGCATAAATTATCTTGCCTGACTCCTGATGGTGAGGCTCAGATTAGGCAGTCCTCTGGGTCCTCACCATCTGCTGCAGCCTCAGATTGTTCATCTGCTCTCTCCGTGCCTCCTCCTTTTCTCCCTGAGTGTCCGCCGGCCCCTGAATTGAGCCACCGGATGACGGAGGAGCCTGCGACCCTGGATGACCTGGTCCCAGTCCCGCAGCCACAGTCTGGGCGGAAGGAAAGCGCTGTGACCGAGCTGAAGCCTGTGCCGACAATGGAGCATCCCCTGGCCTCAGCAGAACAGGATCCAGCACCAGCAGGAAGCCGACCTCCTGTGTCCATGTCGGGCAAACCTCCTGTGTGGGCCACTTTGTTGGGGGGTCTCAAGACTGCATCCACCACCATGTCTGCTGTTGGGGCCACCACAGCAGAGTCCGAGCTGGACCTCCAGAGGGCCCAGCCCAAGATGCCATCATCTGGATCGACAGAGTCCTGGATGGTGGTGGAGCTTGAGCTCTCCTTGGTTTCTGTTGTTTCTATAGCAGAGAGATCTTGTTTGGCTCTTGGTGGGGAAAGCCAGGTGCAGTCGTCAGCTGTGCCTGAGCTCACCTCACTGGGCTCCACTGCCGCCGGTGACCCTGACCCTGTTTCTCTGCCTCTCCCGTCTGAGCTTTTCCCCAGGGTCACCAAGGATTGTCCAGCTTCACCAGAAGTCACCGTGGGTCCAGCCTCGCTGCTCGAGATCACCGTGGGTCCAGCTCCTCCTGCCAAGGTCCTTGCGGGTGCTCTATCCCAGCCTGGGACCTCCGTGGGTGCTGCTCCCCTTTCCGGCTGAGGTCTTCGCAGATGCTTCATTCCAGCCCCGGGCCTCCGTGGATGCTGCTTCTCCATCAGCTGAGGTTGTCGCTGGTGCTCCCAGCTCGCTTCTTTCATCATTTCTCTAAGTTGACACATGGAAGAGATCATGTGTCAAAAGAAAGGATGATATAACCACTACATGCAAATTAGTTCACCACAGGTTTTACCATTTATGCTGACAATTTTTGCAAAAAATGTCTCATTTGTGCTACTAACAATGCTCACAGATTTCCCAAACAGGCTCCAGCTGCTCACCCACCACCTACAGGTCCATTCCAGCATCCGATGATGGACTTCATTGAACTCACACCAGCAGAGAGCAGAAAGTACTGTTTGGTAATGGTTGACATGTGGTCCAAATGGGAAGAAGCTTTTCCAGCTAAACATGCTTCCAACACAGTTGTGGCAAGAGCTTTATTGTCAGAAATTATTCCTAGATGGGGAATACCAGAGAAAATCTCCAGTGATAATGGTAGACATTTTGTAAATGAAGCCCTTGTGGAGGTAATAGAACAGGCAAGAGGCAACGAGCTGGAAAGATACAAGGCTTTATTCCTCCAACATACTGAAACACGCTTTGTAGCTCATGGGAACTACTGCGCTGCTGAGGCATGTGTAGCAAGCTCTTTTATACACATTATACAGACAGAGAGAATGCATGGCACGTTAGCATAGTGATTGTCAGCTAATACACATCAGTCAATACATATCATTAGCATGACATCAGCTGGCGCCCAGTTGTCCTTTCCGTCCTCGGGGGATGCATACCTTAACAGTCCAGTCTGATTGCCCCCCCGGGGCTCTTTGTCTGTATGTATATTGTCCTGCCCCTGTGGGTGTGAGAGGATGTCTTCCCGCAGTGTGCTGGTGCCACCACACCCTAAGTGATTTGAGCCTTACACTGGGTTTTGACCTAAGAAAACACTGTGCCTACCACCCGCAGTCAGGCAGTGCTATTGAGCATGAAAATGGCACTCTAAAAAACAAACTGGCGAAACTTGAAGATGAAACTGGCCTGCCGTGGACTAAGTGCCTCCCATTAGCACTCATGTACATGCGCATGCGAGTTAGAAAGAAACATAACGTGTCTCCATTTGAAATCCTGTTTGCTCGTCCCCCAGCCCTAGGGTTTTCCGTGGAAAAGAGCCCTTCACCCCCACTAACCACATCACATTTTGAAAATGCTATGTTAGCTTATTGTTCTGCTCTGTTCTGCCAATTGCAAAACATCTCTCAACAGGTGAAAGCTGTGCTGCCCAAAGTTGCTGAGGGTGCATTCCACAACATAAGCGCTGGCAATTGGGTGGTGATCAAAAGCTTCAAAAGAAAGAACTGGCTCAGCAAACGGTGGTTGGGCCGCTATCAAGTCCTGCTGACAACATTCACAGCTGTGAAGATCGCAGAAAGGTCAACATGAATCCACACATCACACTGCAGAAAAGTCCCAGCAGCCAAGCCAGAAGAACCTAGACCAGACAAGGACGAGAAGCAGAAGTAAGTGATTAGCCACCATCACCACCCTACGTTGTAGACTTGGATGAGAAGTAGCCGAGCCGTATGAAGAGACCAGACTAGGAAGAGAAGTAGCCGAGCCATGTGAAGACAGAAGACTGCATAGCACCGCACCTGACAGCCGTCACAAACAACCTGAGAGCACGCCGAACGCTGCTCAGTGGAAACATACAGCATACACATTCACTTACACTGATACTGACATTTGTAAAGAACAAAATGACTGATACTGAGGCAACCCCAAATGACAAACAGAACGCCATCACAGAACACTCAAGAAAACATCGAGCCTGTGGGAAGATATGGACAAGAACTGATATGGCCTGTGTGTTCTCTTGATTACAGTGACTGTGTACTTGCTGTTACAATGTATGTCTCCCTCACAGGTTGAGCGGGTTGCACGAAGATCAATCCACCCAGAGCATGACTTTGACAACAATTCAAGCAACACTTATGACAACAATGCATGGTATCAGGTGGTGCGGCTGTCAGTCAGAAAAGCAAATGTGACTGGGTCCTGTTATGTCTGCACATACGTACCACATCATGTTACTCACTCTGTGCCTATGATGCCTTATCCACTAAACAGATCAGAAATGATGGGAGCATTGTTAGTGCAGACTGCAATTGAAGAAGTGCACCACAATGACACTGAATGTGACAAAGGGTTTACTGTTGAAGTTGTGAGACATACAACAGAATACTGTAAGTGGTTCTGTTGATTTTGTTGTTTTGCGGCTGTTGCTTGATTCCAATCATCCGCAATATGATGTTGAAAATGTTCGCTATTAACATGATGCATTACACAGCCCTCCCTACAGCTGAACAGGCTTCAGCCACCACCCAGCAAAAAATGCTGAATCACACTGCTGTAGATACAGTATGTCCAAACTCCCTTTCCCTGATGACTATGATGATTGCACAGACAAGGGTCCACCACCTGAGGAGGGCACAGGATATGATGATACCAAGCAGAAATATAAATGTTTGCTGTTAATATGCTACGTTACTCCTCTCTACCCACATTTGACCCCGACCCACAGTCTCCCACTTCAGGAACTTCCTGACTCCCCCTACTCTCATGATGAGTTCATGGCATCTTTTCTGTAGATAGTGCATCCCCTCTTCCCACTTATTTGGTTTGCCCACAATCTGAGTGTCTGTGCTCACAAAAACAGCCTCTTGTGTTCCCTTACACATTGCCAATTTTCACGTTAATGTTTATGATGCTCTTGTTAAAACTGTATAATAGGATACAATAGCGAATGTTTTACATTGACATTCATGTATATATGTGATCATATATGATCAGAAGAGGGGAAATGACATGGAAATTGATTTATACATATGAAAATGTACCGGCATTTCTGTCTATATGATGTTTGTTCTCATCACTACGCCAACATTAGCTGATAATCAGGTTTAGTGGCTATATGGATTTACATCATGTTTTATTTTTAATCACGGAAAATGAAGTTGATCTGCTGTCTGCTCGTTATCTGTGGCAAACAGGCTTGCACGTTACCATATAAGGCAGTGTTGTGAACACTCTGAAAACTGTATAAATGCATCTATCTTGTGACCTTGGGGCAGAGAGAAAGGCCTCGCTGTGAGACTGCACACACATCAGCAGTCTCTCTCTCCCCTGCATGCAGAAATAAAGGCTCTCCAAACTTGCAGATCTCTGGGTTTTTTTATTTCTTCAGGACCTAGGGACAAAGGCAAATAAAATTTCCTTAACAAACTACATATAAAACCCTACAAAATTTATGAGAATAAAGTTTCAAACCCCTCATGGATCATCACCTTATTGTGGTGGGGATTTGCGTGCCCTAGTGATTCCAGGAGCTATGTTGTCCGGGGCAATTTGCCTCTGGTAGGGTCACCCAAGACAAACTGGTCCTGGGTGAAGGGCCAGACTAAGAACGATCCAACAGACTCTCATGATGAATGCTAGAACAAGGATTCAGTGTACCCCGACCGGTATGGGGTTATCGGGGCCCCACCCTGGAGCCAGGCCTAGGGGAGGGGCTCGATGGCTAGCATCTGGTGGCCGGATTTCCACCCATGGGACCCGGCCTGGCTCAGCCCGAAGAAGTTACATGGGTGCGCCCTCCAGTGGGCTCACCACCTACAGAAGGGACCATGGGGGTCCAGTGCTATGTGGATCATGTGGCGGTCAAAGGTGGAGACCTTGGTGGTCTGATCCCAGGCTTCCTAAACTGGCTTTTGGGACATGGAGTGTCACCTCCCTGGTGGGGAAGAAGCCTGAGCTGGTGCATAAGGTTGAGAGGTACCTGCTAGATATAGCCGGCCTCACCTCAACACACAGCTCCGGTTCCGGAACCAGTCTCCTGGAGAGGGGCTGGAGCTTGGCTTACTCTGGAGTTGCTCCGGGCAAGAGGCGATGAGCAGGGGTGGGTATTCTTGTATCCCCCCCCCCCACCTTGCTGCGTTTATATTGGAGTTTTCCCTGGTGGATGAAAGGGTTGTTTCCCTGCGCGTTCGGGTTGGGAAACAGGTCCTGACCATCATTTGTGCCTATGCACAAAATGATGGTTCGGAGTACCCACCTTTTTTGGAGTCTCTGACTGGGGTGCTGGAGAGTACTCCTCTTGGAGACTCCATTGTCCTACTGGGGAACTTAATGCGCACATGGGCAACGACAGTGAAACCTGGAGGGGTTGATTGGGAGGAACGGCCTGCCCGATCTGAACCCGAGTGGTGTTCAGTTATTGGGCTTCTGTGCTAACCACAGTTTGTCCATAACAAACACCATGTTCAAGCATAAGGGTGTCCATATGTGCACCTGGCACAAGGACACCCTAGGTCGCAGGTCGATGATCGATTTTGTTATTGTGTCATCAGACCTGCGACCATATGTCTTGGACACTCGGGTAAAGAAAGGTGCAGAGCTGTCAACTGATCACCACCTGGTGGTGAGTTGGATCCGATGGCAGGGGAGGATGCCATTCAGACCTGGTAGACCCAAACATATAGTGAGGGTGTGCTGGGAACGTCTGGCTGAGGCCCCTGTCTGAAAGATCTTCAACTCCCACCTCCAGAAGAACTTTAACCACATTCCGAGGGAGTCTGGAGACATGGAGTCTGAATGGGCCATGTTCTCCGCCTCCATTGTTGAAGCGGCTGCCCAGAGCTGCGGCTGCAAGGTCGTCGGGGCATCTCGTGGTGGCAACCCCTGAACCAAGTGGTGGACACCAGTGGTGAGGGGGGCCATTAAGCTGAAGAAGGAGTCTTATCAAGCTTGGTTGGCTTGTGGGACTCCTGAAGCAGCTGAGGTGTACCGGAAGGCCAAGCGGACTACGGCTCGGGTGGTTGCTGAAGCAAAAACTTGGGTATGGGAGGAGTTCGGTGAGGCCATGGAACAAGACTTTCGGTCAGCCTCGAAGAGATTCTGCCAAACTGTTCGGCGGCTCAGGAGGGGGAAGCAGCTCCCTGTCCACACTGTGTATGGTGCGAATGGGGCATTGCTGACTTCGACTGAGGATATTGTTGGGCGGTGGAAGGAATACTTCGAGGATCTCCTCAATCCCACTGACACGCCTTCCACAGAGGAAGCAGGGCTTGTGGACAAGGGGGACGACTCACCTATCACAGGGGCTGAGGTCACCAAGGTGGTTAAAAACCTCTTTGGTGGTCGGGCCCCGGGGGTGGACGAGATTTGCCCTGAGTACCTCAAGGCCCTGGATGTTGTAGGGCTGTCGTGGTTGACACACCTCTGCAACATTGCGTGGAGGTCTGGGGCAGTGCCTTTGGCATGGCAAACTGGGGTGGTGGTTCCTCTCTTCAAAAAAGGGGACTGGAGGGTGTGCTCCAACTTTAGAGGGATCACCCTCCTCAGCCTCCCTGGGAAGGTCTATGCCAAGGTACTGGAGAGGAGAGTCCTGCCATTGGTTGAACCTCGGATTCAGGAGGAGCAATGTGGTTTTTGTCCTGACCGTGGCACATCGGATCAGCTCTTTACCCTCTCAAGAATTCTCAAGGGTTCGTGGGAGTTTGCCCAACCAGGTTACATGTGTTTTGTGGACTAGGAGAAAGCATTTGACCACGTCCCTCGTGGTTTTTTGTGGGGGGTGCTTCGGGAGTATGGGGTATTGGGCTTGTTGTTACAAACTATTCGGTCTCTGTACGACCGTTGTCAGAGATTGGTTCGTACTGCCAACATTTGGTCAGACTCATTCCCAGTGACAGTTGGACTCCACCAGGGTTGCCCTTTGTCACCGATCCTGTTCATAATTTTTATGGACAGGGTTTCTAGGTGCAGCCAGGGAACGGAGGGTGCTGCTTGGTGACCACAGGATCTCATCTCTGTTGTTTGCAGATGATGTTGTCCTGCTGGCTTCATCCGGCAATGACCTACAGGTCTTATTGGGACGGCTTGCCACTGAGTGTGAAGCGGCTGGGATGAGAATCAATATCTCTGTCTGAGTCCATGGTCCTCAGCCGGAAAAAGGTGGATTGTCCTCTCCGGGTTGGGGGCAAGCTCCTGCCCCAAGTGGAGGAGTTTAAGTATCTTGGGGTCTTATTCACAAGTGAGGGGAGAATGGAGCACGAAATTGACAGACAGATCGGAGCGGCATCTGCAGTGATGCGAATGTTGTACCGGTCTGTTGTGGTGAAGAGGGAGCTAAGCTCTAAGGCAAAGCTGTTGATTTACCAGTCAATCTACATTCCTACCCTCACCTATGGTCATTAGCTTTGGGTAATGACCGAAAGAACAAGATTGTGGATACAAGCAGCTGAAATGAGCTTTCTTTGTAGGATTGCTGGACTCACCCTCAGAAATAGGGTAAGGAGCTCAGTCATCTGGGAGAGGCTCAGAGTAGAACCGCTGCTCCTCCACATTGAAAGGAACCAACTGAGGTGGTATGGGCATCTGATCAGGATGCCTCCTCGACGCCTCCCACTTGAGGTGTTTTGGGCACGTCTCTCTGGGAGGACACCCCGGGGCAGACCCAGGACTTGCTGGAGATACTATGTCTCCCAGCTGGTCTGGGAACACCTTGGTATCCTCTCTGGAGAGCTGGAGCAGGTGGCTGGGGAGAGGGAAGTCTGGGCTTCTCTGCTTGAACTGCTGCCTCTGTGACCCAGACCTCTGGAAAAGTGGTAGAAGATGGATGGATTGATGGATAAAGTTGCAAATTCATGAGAAAAAGTTGGAAATTTATGAGAAAAAATTAGCAAATTTATGAAAAAAATGTTGCAAATACATGAGAAAGAAACTGCAAATTTATAAGACAAAAGTTGCAAGTTCAAAAGAAAAAAGTAGCATAGTTATAAAAAAACCATTGCAAATTTATGACAAAGGATTTGCAAATTTATGAGAAAAAAACTGCAAATTCATGAGAAACAAGTAGCAAATTTATAACAAAAAAATTGCAAATTCACAAGAAAGAAGTTGCAAATTTATGAGAAAAAGGTTGTAAATTCAAGAGAAAAAAAAATAGCAAATTTAAGAGAAAAAAGTTGCAAATTCGTGAGAGAGAAACTGCAAATTTATGAGAAAAAGATCACAAATTCAAAAGAAAAAAGTAGCATATTTATAAGAAAAACACTGCAAATTCGTGACAAAGGATTTGCAAATTTATGAGAAAAAAGTTTCAAATTCATGAGAAAAAAGTAGAAAATTTATACGAAAAAAGTTGCAAATTTGTGAGAAACTGAAAATTTATGAAAAAAAAGTTGGATATGTATCAGAAAATGCTGCAAATTAATGAGAAAAAGATTGCAAATTCATCAGAAAAAAGTTGAAAATTTTATGAGAAAAGGGTTGCAAATTCATGAAAATATGTTCAGATATGTCTGGCGCAAACCTCGCATATCCAGAATCCAGAATAACAGACATTTTTCAGGAAATGAGAAAAACTCTGTAGTTTCTCATTAACTTAACAGCTACAGGATTTATTCGTATGGGTTTCCTAGTGCATATACTGTAATTGATTTATTATTTTAAAAAGTTCAAAGATATACAGTAAATGGTGACCAGTAGAATGGGTTTATTTTATTTTTTTTTTTTTTTTCAAAAAATACTGACACACCAGACAGCGATGATATTATGCTGTAAATAAGAGAACATCTCCAAAAGTTTGTTTTGATGAAATATTCTTTGTAGTAAAAAGTTTGATATCATACATTTTCTTCAGGGATGGACTCCCTGATCTGACTGTGCTTAAGGCAGCCTCTCTTACAATCGAATCATTTTTAAAACTTCATCATAAAACAAATATTCAGGTGTGTAATTTTGCACTTGTTGGTGATGAGACACCAGCTTCTCTCCTACATATGCCATCATGGACTGAGGGTATTTCCCTCAGGTAAAGACTGCAGAAAGGGTACAAAAAAGGTGCAAATAGAGCCCTCATGGACTTCAAGTTTAAACCCTCACAGATTTACAGTACAATTACTATATCTTTTTAACTAAATTAATCAGAAAAAATGCATAAACTGTTGTTTAAAAAAAAAACAAATAAAAGAAATCAGAGATGGTGTGTCAAAACCAGGGCCAGTTCAAGCTTTTTGGGGGCCTTATACAAGACTATGTTTGGGTGCCCCAATTTTTGTAAAGGGAAAGAGTTCAAACCCTTTAAAATAAAATTTAAAAAAAAAAAAAAAACACCATTTGGGTCATTGTCTAGATGAACAGAAAAAAATCAAATTGAATAAAACTCATCCAGCATCAATTAACATTGCAAATTTGCAGATTCATTAGAAAAAAAAAAGTCTAATTTATGGGGAAAACCAGAAACAAAAAAAAAATCATGTACTCCTGAACAAAATCTTAAGACCAGGGGAAAAATTACAAGTATTTGCATTTTGCACTGGTGGATCATAACCAGGTAACACTCCCATCAAGCATGACTCAATGAATTTTTGAAGTGATAAACAAGAACAGCGGGGCTACTCATTACTGAGTGACACTTTTAGCTCTGGTTTTGTTTTTGTATTTTGTATTTTTTATTGGGGGGGGAGCTATGGTCTTAAACTTTTGATCAGCTGATGAACAGCCTGTTTGAGCTTAAATGCTGTTTTCTGTAGGGAGCTTGAAATGAAGAAGCGATGTGATTTTATAAATCAAGTTTTATTATCAGCTTCCACTCCCTAACATGTCTCATCTCGATGCAGAAGCAGAATGAAGAGACTGAGCGCAGTCAGACCTTCATACTTATACCCACACTCAACAAAAGACATTGCATATCAAAGCTGACATCCCGCATTAGCGTAATCCCTCTCCATTGTCCTCTCTCTCCTCCACCTGACCCCGGGGGGTCAGGAAGTTCGATCAGGTCTCCACCGCTGCGACTCCGTCTGCTCCTTGGTCTTCGCCGGTGGTCGAGACCTCTTGTCCTGCTCTGAGACGTGAGGTCATTCCACATATGCAATCTCTAAACATTCCACTTATGTCTATACATATGTAGGTATGGATATATGAATAATATAAGCCACAGCCCCCCCCCCCCAAACGTCTAAGAAAAGGACAATCAAATTAAGTTTACAGCTTAAAATAACATCCATGACATATTATACCGTTATACATCTCAACAGGAAAAAGGAAAAATATCTTCAGCAGTCATGTTAACCTTCAAGTTATGCAGCGTGATCCTGTTAAAAATTCAGTGGTAACAACAACAGTATAGTTAATGTCACAGGTCAGCCTTAAAACTGCAACGGCACAATCCGACATCATAGTTAACAACTCTTTGTCAATTTTACATCAGTCTATGTGTCGTCTGGGTTTTAATCTTCTCCCGAATCTGCTGTAGGCCCGCTTTGGCGTCCTGGCGGGACCGTCCTGTAAGGGATCTGCATCTTGGGGAGGAGAGTGGTTATTTGTTCCCTGCAGGGGGGCTGAGTCTTTTCTCTTGGGGGGTCTACCCCGCCGAGGTGCTCTCGCCACCCGTGCAGGCTCGTCGCTCAACAAGAAAGCAGGTTTAAGTCTGTCAGTGCTGACTGTTTCTTTTCTGTCCCCTAAATCAAGCACAAAATGCTTATCACCAGGTTCCAGCACTCTGTATGGTCCATCATATGGTGGGCGGAGGGTTGGTTTTAAAGCTTCGGGTCTAACAAAAACGAACTCGGCGTTTTTCAAAGCTTGGGGGACAAAAACCCGCGGAAAAGAGTGATGTACGGGTCCGGGAGCGTGTCCGGT
The DNA here is from genome assembly GCA_020510985.1 of Pholidichthys leucotaenia. Classification (NCBI taxonomy): domain Eukaryota; kingdom Metazoa; phylum Chordata; class Actinopteri; order Cichliformes; family Pholidichthyidae; genus Pholidichthys; species Pholidichthys leucotaenia. Next base: position 118,225,521 of record CM035840.1, read on the forward strand.
CCCGTGCTGCTTAGGGGCCTCAGGGCTGGGAGGTGCCCGGGCTCTGGATGTTCTGGTAAGAATTCACCTGGGAGCCTGAGAGGTTGTGCAAAAACTAATTCTGCCGGGGAGGCGTCTAGATCCTCCTTAGGCGCAGAACGCAACCCTAATAAAACCCAGGGAAGTTTATTCACCCAATCTGTATCCGTAAGTGAGGCCCTGAGGGCGGCCTTTAAAGACCTATGAAAACGCTCGCATAACCCATTAGCCTGAGGGTGATACGCGGTGGTGCGATGAATTGTCGCCCCTAAGCTGCTGGCCATGGCTGACCACAGCTCTGAGACAAATTGAGGCCCCCTATCGGACGTGATGTCCGATGGGACGCCGAAACGCGCCACCCAGTTTGTTAAAAAAACGCGAGCGACTTCCGCGGCTGTGGTTGACGCCAGCGGGACTGCTTCCGGCCAGCGCGTGGTACGGTCTACCATTGTTAACAGGTGTGTGAACCCTTGCGACGACGGTAGTGGGCCCACGAGGTCGATGTGTACGTGGTCAAACCTCCTGGCTGGAATTCGGAAAGGTTCTAGAGGAGCTTTTGTGTGTTTGTGTATTTTGGCGCGTTGGCAAGACATGCAAGTCTTTGCCCATTCCTTTACATTTTTACGCAGGCCTGGCCAAACAAACTTCTCCGCGACCATTTTAACCGAGGCGCGCACCCCTGGGTGCGCAAGGGAGTGAACCGAGTCAAAAATGCGGTGGCGCCACGCGGCTGGAACTACCGGGCGAGGTTGGCCGGTTGACACGTCGCAGATTGGGGGGGAACACCGTCACGCAAACCCCTTTCCTCCAGTCTTAACCCCGTTGGTCCAGACTGGAGTGCACGCACGTCCGCGTCACTGCTTTGTTCCGCTGCCATGGCCGCGTAATCTATCCCTACGTGGATTGGGGCCGCGTACGCGTCCGCGTTGGCCATGAGCTCTGCGGCTGCGGTAGTATAATCTGCTTCCTCACGCTCTGACGATGTCACAGCGCGGGAGAGGCAGTCTGCTACCACATTAAGCTTGCCTGCCACATGTCGAATATCTGTGGTGAACTCTGAAATTGCAACTAGTTGTCTTTGTTGCCTGCCTGACCATGGTTCTGAAATTTTAGCCATCGCAAAAGTGAGTGGTTTGTGGTCTACGAAAGCCGTGAAACGCCGCCCTTCCAGCCAGAACTGGAAGTGGCGGATGGATAAATGAAGCGCTAGCAGCTCCCTGTCAAAAGTGCTGTATTTGCGCTCAGTTTGGTTTAAGGATTTGCTAAAAAACGCTAACGGTTGCCAGGTTCCACCAACATGTTGTTCCACGACTGCCCCTATGGCCGGGTCTGAAGCGTCTGTGGTTAGCGCTATGCGGGCCGAGGGGTCGGGGTGAACCAACAATGCGGCATTCGCTAGTGCACTTTTTACTTCCATGAAGGCTCGTTCCCGCTCCGGGGTCCATTCGACCGCGTTGGAGGGCTTTTGTTTTTTGAGCGCAGCATACAGGGGCTGCATGAGTTGAGCTGCGCGGGGGAGGAAACGGTTGTAAAAATTCACCATTCCTAAAAATTCTTGTAGCGATCTGACCGTTTGTGGCCGTGGGAAATTTGCTACCGCGCGCACTTTGTCCGGCAATGGAACTGCACCCTCCTGGTGAAACTCTGTGTCCCAAAAAATCAGTTTGTGACACATCCGAATCGGCATTTGGCTGGGTTGATTATTAACCCGTGCTCTTCTAGTCTCTGAAAAACCGTAGTGAGGTGTTGTTCGTGTTCTTCCTCTGATGAGCTGGCTACCAGAATATCGTCGAGGTAGACGAACACGAAGGGGAGGTCGCGTAATACCGCGTCCATCATACGCTGAAAAGTTTGAGCAGCGCCTTTGAGGAACGGCATTCGCAAAAATTCAAAAAGACCAAAAGGGGTTATTACAGCCGTTTTAGGAACGTCTTCAGGTCGAACCGGAACTTGGTGGTAGCCGCGGACCAGGTCTATTTTAGAAAAAATGCGCGCATCTGCCAGATGTAGTGAAAAATCTTGGATGTGAGGGATTGGGTAGCGGTCGTGCGCTGTCGCATTGTTTAATCTGCGGTAATCACCGCAAGGTCTCCAAGAACCGTCGGTTTTCGGGACCATATGTAGCGGCGATGCCCAAGGGCTTTTCGAGCGCCGAATAATGCCCAATTTTTCCAGGCTGGCAAACTCGTCGCGTGCTATGGCGAGCTTGGTCGCGTCTAAGCGCCGAGCTTTGGCAAAAACAGGTGGGCCTGTAGTGGGGATGAAGTGTTCAACCCCGTGTTTTGCTACTGTTGCTGAAAATTTAGGAACTGTGAGTGCTGGAAATTGGGTGAGGAGTTGGTCAAACTTACCTCCTGCTGTGGTGACGCTGGCCTGCACGGGTGGTGGAGAGACTCGAGCTGAGCAGGGGATAGAAGAAAATGATAGTGCATTAACCAAGCGTCTGTTTGCAAGATCAACTAACAACCCATGTGCACATAAGAAATCAGCGCCCAACAAGTTAAAACTCACCGCCGCTATAATAAATGTCCACCTATAGTTGCGGCCGTGAATGGACAGAGGCAGGTTTCTTTCACCGAAAGTGTCGATGATCGAGCCGTTAGCTGCCATCGCTCCGTTTCCCCGGGGTCCTGTTGCCCGGTCTGCGTTGGACGGGGTGATGAAGCTCACCTGGGCTCCGGTGTCGATGAGGAACTGTCTCCCGGAGCGTCCGTCAGTCACGTAGAGCAGCTTGTTAGTCTCGCCGAGAGCCGCAGCTGTTAACGGTTCCCGGCTCTTGAAACTGCAGGGGGGCACGCATTTGTACGCCCTCTCGGCGAAACGTTGATGATAGTAGCAGAGGTCGTTCCGCTTGCTGCGCCTTGGTCGCATCGCTGCCATGGTGGGCGGGTTCTGCTCCATCGTCTGTGGCTCTCCACTGCTCTGGGCTTCCGCGCCGAGATCTGCAGATGCTGCTGTGGCCATCTGTTCGCCGCAGGAGTTGATGAGCCGCTGCGCTTCTCGGGCCAGCGCGCGGAAGTCCTGCTGGGTGCTGCACTGCATGTTGGCCAGGGTCCCTCTCATGTGCGACGGCAGAGTGCTGAGGAAGATATGTTGGAAGAGGAAGTTGTCATTGTCTGCCTCCCTCAGTTGCAGCATGTCTTCCATGAGGGCCCTCGGTCTGCGTCCTCCGTGGCCGTAAATCGCCAGAATCCTCCTTGCTCTTTCCTCGGCCGAGGGGACGAAGCTCTCAATGAGGGTCGCCTTCAGTTCTTTGTATTTGTCGTGGGCGGGCAGTTGTTGTATCACGCTCCGCGCGCATCTTGATGTGCCGGCATTGAGTCTGGCGACGATGTGGTAAAATTTTGTTTCATCTGCCGTAGTCCCCGCCAGTGCAAACTGAGCCTCAGCTTGCTGGAACCACGAGCTCAGGTCGTTTTGCCAGAACTCTGGGAGTTTGACGGTGACGCCACTTGCCTGGGCCGCCTCTGATGTGTCTGCGGGGCGAGAACGCCTTTCTTCCGTTCTCGCGGCGGGGCTGGGGATGGTGCTCTGTTGAACCCTCTCTGACGATTCTGCTGTGGGGGAACGTCTTCCATCCGTTCCCCTGTCTGCGTTGGCGACGGCGCTTGCCTGGGTCGCCTCTGATGAGCTTGTAGCGGGAGAACGTCTTTGGTCCATCCTCACGTCTGGTCACCAATGTAGGGAGCTTGAAATGAAGAAGCGATGTGATTTTATAAATCAAGTTTTATTATCAGCTTCCACTCCCTAACATGTCTCATCTCGATGCAGAAGCAGAATGAAGAGACTGAGCGCAGTCAGACCTTCATACTTATACCCACACTCAACAAAAGACATTGCATATCAAAGCTGGCATCCCGCATTAGCGTAATCCCTCTCCATTGTCCTCTCTCTCCTCCACCTGACCCTGGGGGGGTCAGGAAGTTCGATCAGGTCTCTACCGCTGCGACTCCGTCTGCTCCTTGGTCTTCGCCGGTGGTCGAGACCTCTTGTCCTGCTCTGAGACGTGAGGTCATTCCACATATGCAATCTCTAAACATTCCACTTATGTCTATACATATGTAGGTATGGATATATGAATAATATAAGCCACATTTTCAATAAATTGCCCTCTCTCTATGTTTCGTGTCTTGCTCCTATTTTTTTTTTGCATTTTAAGCTACTTACGATCCACCAGAGCAAAATGCAAATACTTGTGATTTTCCCCTGGTCTTAAGATCTTGTTCAGGAATGTATATGAAAAAAGTTGTAAATTTACAAAAAAGTTACAAATTTATAAGAAAAAAGCTGAAAACCTATGGGAAAATTGCTGTAAAATTACAAGAAAAAAGTCAAATTGACAAAAAGCGTTACAAAATTATGAGGAAAAGTTGCAAGTTTATGATATCACCATTAATAAACCATTGCAACCATTATATTCTGTCCTCACTGCTATATAAGAGATCATAATTATCAATATTAATTCAAGATTTACCACTTAGAACACAAAGCATTATACACTAAGACCGAACAGTACAAGTTTGATAAACAAAATAAGTTGTAAAAACTCAGAAGCTGAAAAAAGTTAATTTGCCACACATTTTTGAGTTGTGAACATTTTTTTTTTTTCATTTTAAGTTTTACAGTTATTTTTGTTTTTGCCCTCACGCACGTGAGTACGTGCCGGCAGGCTCCGCCCTCTTTTTTTCTCCAGGATTCAATGTTGCCGGGTAACGATTTAAGTAAACCTATGTTGGACAACAAATGCACACGTAACTACTGCTGAGTTAACGCTGTCTGTTACTGTCTCAGTGAAAGTTTTGGTCGGCCACCCAGAGCTGGCAAGAACAAGGGAACCGATCTTTGTTGACAACTGTAGCTTGGTAGTAAACTACGTTTACAACGATGAATGTGTTAAACGGTGACTGTAGCGTTTTCTGTTGATTATATTTAGGGTAAACCAGCCAACGAACAGTGTTAGTTTTTCGTTAAATTAAGAGAATTGCTTCAGAGTGTGTGGCATTAGGCTAAATCAGCTAGCAAAAATAGCAGCAGCAACATGGATATCAGTCCTAGGATCGGAAACACCAAGGCTCTGCTCGGATTAGTGGCAGGAGCTGGAGCTTCTTACGGGATATACAAACTCCTTAGTTTCAAGAGAAACAAGAAAAGTGCCGCCAGTGAAAGCCCGGTTCTCAAGAGCGCTCACCCAAGTGAAGTAAAACTACAGCCTGGGAGCCTCTTGGCCAAAGTGTCTGGGCTGGATGTTATCTGTCCCCAACAAACTGGTCTTGCATCAGGTAGGGTCCATGGGGTTGGTACTAGCCACAGATACATGTGGCTAGCAGTCAATGGGATGTACATTATGGTTCTTGATGCATATTGTCACATTGTGTGTTGGTCTGTGCGGGTGTGTGTAAATTTATTTTCATGTCTGGTGGTGTAGGCCTATTTCACATTTGCACTTGTGAGTTTTATTGCTCATCTCCTTATTTAAGTTACAGCACTCTACAATGATAGGTGCCACTGTGTTTAAACATTTTTAATTTCTTTGTCAGGCCCTTGACTTTGTCTTTAAGTATAATTACATTTTTTCCCATGGTCAGCTTCAGTGTTCTCTACTGCAAACTTGAATCAATTTTAGTACACTAAAGTCCTTATTACTACTTCTGCTCTAACGTGTAGAATATATCCATCAATAGCTGCATCCATGAAACCACGGGGCTCTGACTGTCTACTGTCTTTACATAATTTGGATTATATTACAGGCTAAATATGGATAGTTGGTAATAAAATGTCCTCAGATTAACACATACAAGAGAAACAACAGCTGAGTGTGACATTAATCCATCATGAAGAAATGGAAGGAATATGGCATACATGATTTTTAATTTTTTTTTTTTTTTTTTTTTTTCCTGAAGCAGCAATTTTCTACTGGTATGCTACCTCCTTTACTCAGGTCATTTTTCGTAACATTAAAATATTACATCTTACACTCCACAGGTGACATCATTCATCAGTCCCCTGACAATATGGAGCCACAGCACCTTAAAATGCTGCTGTCATGCCTGCAAACCAGCGATAATCCGTCTGACAAGTGTCGGATTCTTCTTACCTTGGCAAACGCTGCTGCCTTCACTGTGAATCAGGTGCAGTAAAGGTTCCTCTATAATGTACTGAAATGTTGATCGCTTTACAGTCAAACTGTTTTCAGACATCAACATCACTTTTTCCCCCATTTTTTACTTTCTGCTCTGTTACTTCCTCAGAATCTAATACAGGAATTTGAAGGAATTGGTCTTATAGCTGGTTTCCTTTCTGATCCTGCTGCTGAGGTTAGGGTGCAGACTCTGAATGCTTTAAATAATCTGTGTATGAACATCCAAAACCAGGAACAAATAAAGGTATGTTGTCTGGTATATAAGACTAATGTAAAACTGTCCCATTGCATCATATTTGTCTTAAATATGTTAATGGTTAAAGGATACCTGTAGTGAATTTTAATCAAAAGCTGTTTCAAAGGATCAAATATGATACTCGTGGTTCTGTCCGGTAATTTTGGTCATGATTCCTTCTCAAATACACATGAGTTTCAAGTCACTGCTTTCTCAGTCAGTCATGGTCAGCAACATCTTGCCTCCTCCATGGCCAGTTTCAACACCGGTAGTGACGCACAGTCGTTGCTTTGTGCGATTGACTTGGCTACAGTATAGCAGTCAACAAAGTTTCAACATCAGAATTTTATGTAATTTTTTTACAACCATGTGCAAGCAAATCTACCTGCATATAATTTAATGAAATAAAATTCTAGTATATGAAGATTTATTCAATGTGTTCTGAAGTTACTTGACTGGGAACTTGCCTGTTTGTCAGGTCCCCTTCAGCTGCCGGTCCCCAGAGGTAACTGTGGATCATGCCGTCAATGAAGGCCATTTCCAAGGACGGTTTGTGCAGTATACAGTGGTGTGAAAAAGTGTTTGCCCCCTTCCTGATTTCTAATTTTTTTGTATGTTTGTCACACTTAAATGTTTTAGATCATCAAACAAATTTAAATATTAGACAAAGATAACAAATGTAAACACAAAATGCAGTTTTTAAATGAAGGTGTTTATTATTAAGGGGAAAAAAATCCAAACCTATGTGGCCCTGTGTGAAAAAGTGATTGCCCCCTTAAACCCAGTAACTGGCTGGGCCACCCTTAGCAGCAACAACTGCAATCAAGCATTTTTGATAACTGGCAGTGAGTCTTTTGCAGTGCTGTGGAGGAATTTTGGCCCACTCATCTTTGCAGAATTGTTATAATTCAGCCACATTGGAGGGTTTTCGAGCATGAACCGCCTTTTTAAGGTCATGCCACAGCATCTTAATCAGATTCAGGTCAGGACTTTGACTAGGCCACTCCAAAGTCTTCATTTTGTTTTTCTTAAGCCATTCAGAGGTGGACTTGCTGATGTATTTTGGATCATTGTCCTATTGCAGAACCCAAGTGCACTTAGGTCACAAACAGATGGCCGGACATTCTCCTTCAGGACTTTTTGGTAGACAGCAGAATTCATGGTTCCATTTACCACAGCAAGTCTTCCAGGTCCTGAAGCAGCAAAACAGCCCCAGACCATCACACTACCACCACCATATTTTACTATTGGTATGATGTTCCTTTTCTGAAATGCTGTGTTACTTTCACGCCGGATGTAATGGGACACACACCTTCCAAAAAGTTCACCTTTTGTCTTGTCAGTTCACAGAGTATTTTCCCAAAAGTCTTGGGGATCATCAAGATGTTTTCTGGCAAAAGTGAGATGAGCCTTTATGTTCTTTTTGCTCAGCCGTGGTTTTCGTCTTGAAACTGCCATGCAGGCCATTTTTGCCCAGTCTCTTTCTTATGGTGGAGTCATGACCACTGACCTTAAGTGAGGCCTGCAGTTCTTTGGATGTTGTTGTGGGGTCTTTTGTGACCTCTTGGATGAGTCGTCGCTGCACTCTTGTGGTAATTTTGGTCAGCCGACCACTCCTGGGAAGGTTCACCACTGTTCCATGTTTTTGCCATTTGTGGATAATGGTTCTCACTGTGGTTCGCTGGATTCCCAAAGCTTTAGAAATGGCTTTATAACCCTTTCCAGACTGATAGATCTCGATTAACTTTGTTTCTCATTTGTACCTGAATTTCTTTGGATTGCAGCATGTCTGGCTTTTGAGGATCTTTTGGTCTACTTCACTTTATCAGGCAGGTCCTATTAAGTTATTTCTTGATTGAGAACAGGTGTGGCAGTAATCAGGTCTGGGTGTGGCTAGAGAAGTTGAACTCGCTTTCCAAAGATGTGATAAACCACAGTTAATTTGTGTTTTAACGGGGGGGGGGGGGGTATCACTTTTTCACACAGGGCCATGTAGGTTTGGATTATTTTTTTACCCTTACTAATAAACACCTTCATTTAAAAACTGCATTTTGTGTTTACTTGTGTTATCTTTGTCTAATATTTAAATTTGTTTGATGATCTGAATTGTTTAAGTGTGACAAACATGCAAAAAAATGAGAAATCAGGAAGGGGGCACACACTTTTTCACACCACTGTATATCCATGCAGATTTTGCACTGTTTTTAGCATGGATCTTAACCCACTGAGCATCTGCAGAACGCGTGTACTCGTCCACAGTAAACACGTTACCCGTCCTCGGTAAAGCCGGAAACAACGATTGTATGTCGCACAGAGTTGGGTATATACCAGGTACTGTATATATACAGTATATACTGTGTACATACACATACAGTCATGAAAAAATTAGGACACCCCATTAAATATTCAGTTTTTTATTAAGAAATATTTGCACATCTATGTCTAACCTTGTTTTTGTTTTTATTTGCTTTTTTTTTAACATTTATTTTAGCCATTTTAAGTGGCAATGAATGTGGGGGTGTCCTAAAAAAGATGGGGAGTGTCCTAATTTATTCCTCACTATTTGTTTAGAGTTACATTTTACAGAAAATTTGAAAAAAGTATTTAATTCCTTTTTATTTGTTTAGTTGTATTACATGAATCTCTCAGTATTTTTAACATTGATAGTAAATATCCATATGTCCAAATATGTTAAAAAAAAAAACGCACAGGCTTATACAGGATGTCCTAATTTTTTCGCATGACTGTATAACTTATTTGGCAATCCACTCGCTCTTATTTTGAAGGGTTGCAAGACTGGATAGGAGCTCTTATTTAGAAAGTTTGTTCACTAAGTTAGTTACCTGCAGAGTTCAGACTCGTCACAGACTTATCTTCTCCTGCCCCCCCCCCGTTTCCTGTGCTTAAGGTGAGCCTATGTTTATTCTGTTATCTTTTCATCTCTGCTTGCTGCAGTGTAGATTTCCCTCTTTCTCTGACAGCTCATATTACATAACAAATACTCGAATGTATGCAATACTACCTCTTATGTATCGCGGGCAGCCAAATGTACCGATACAATGAATATATTTGGTATAGCGCCCAGCCCTATATCCACTCTCTCTCCTCTGCACATGTCCAAACCATCTCAGCCTTGCTTCTCTTACTTCGTCTCCAAACTGCTCATCCTGAACTGTCCCTCTGATGCACTCATTTTTAATCCTGTCCCTCCTAGTCACTCCCAGTGAGAATCTTAGCATCTTCAACTCTGCCACCCCCAGCACCGCCTCCTGTCTTTTTGTCAGCGCCACCATCTTCAAACCATACATCATAGCAGGTCTCACTACCATCTTGTAAATCTTCCCTTTCACTCTAGCTGCTAACCTTATGTCACAGATCACCCCTGACACTTGTCACCACCCACTCCACCCTGCCTGCACTCTCTTCTTCACCTCTCTTGTGCGTTTTCCACCGCTTTGGATGGTTGACCCCAGGTATAAACTCATTTACCTTCACTACCTCTGTCCCTTGCATCTTCACCATTACACCTGCCTCCCTCTCATTCAGACACATGTATTCTGTCTTGCTTCTACTGACTTTCATTCCTCTTCTCTCCAGAGCATACCTCCATCTCTTCAGGTTCTCTTTCATCTGCTTCCTACTCTCACTACATATCACAATGTCGTCTGCAAACATCATGGTCCATGGAGACTCATGCCTGACCTCGTCTGTCAGCCTGTCCATCACCATGGCAAACAAGAAGAGGTTCAGAGCTCATTCATGATGTAATCCCACCCCCACCTTAAATCCATCTGTCACTCTCACAGCACACCTCACCACCATCTCACTGTCATACATGTCCTGCACCACCCTCACATATTTCTTTGCTACTCCTGACTGTCTCATACAGTACCACAGTTCCTCTCTTGGCACCCTATCATATGCTTTCTCTAGATCCACAAAGATGCAGTGCAACTCCTTCTAACCTTCTCTATACTTCTCCATCAACACTGATAAACATTGCATCTGTAGTACTCTTTCTTGGTATGAAACCGTACTGCTGCTTGCTGATTGTCCTTAATCAACCTAACTTGCTGCACATCCTTTCCAGCTCGATCTCTCTGTCTCGCTAATTGGTACAAGTCCTTTCGTCCTTCCTTAGTGTCCAGCCTCTTATATAACTCACTATATGCCTTTTCCTTTGCTGCCTTTGCCATATGCCTAGATTCCAAATACTCCTGTCTACTTTCTTCATCTCCCCGACTATCCCACTTTTTCTTTGTTAACCTCTTCCTTTGAATACCTTCCTGTACCTCCTCATTCCACCACCAAGTCTTCTTGTCTTCCTTCCTCTCTCCACTGGATACACCACATACCTTTCTACCCGTTTCTCTCAGTACTTTTGCTGTACTTTCCCAGTCATCTGGTAATTCTTCCCTACCACCCAGAGCCTGTTTCAACTCCTTCCTGAACTCTATGCAACCTTCTACCTTCTGTAACTTTCTTTCCCCACTTAATCTTTGGCTCTGCTTTCACTCTCTTCCTCTTCTTACTTTCCAAAGTCATCCTACAGACTTCCATCAGATGCTACCTAACTGTATTCTTCTCTGCCACCACCTTGCAGCCTCCTATCTCTTTCAGATTTCTCCTTCTGCATAAAATGCATTTCACCTGTGTGCACCTTCCTCCACTCTTGTAAGTCACCCGATGTGCCTCTTTCTTCTTGAAGTATGTGTTCACCACAGTCATTTCCATCCTCTTAGCAAAATCCACAACCATCTGTCCTTCCACATTTCTCTCCTTAAGACCATACCTACCCAGAACCTCCTCATCAACTCTGTTCCCTTCACCTACATGTCCATTAAAGTCTGCTCCAATCACCACTCTCTCCTCCCTGGGAACACTCTGTACCACTTCATCCAACTTACTTCAGAATTCCTCTCTCTTCTTCCTGACATCCAACTTGTAGGGCATACGCACTGACAACATTCAACATCACACCTTCAACGTCTAGCTTCAAACTCATGATCCTGCCCGACTCCCTCTACCTTCTGAACACTCTTCACATACTCTTCTTCAAGATTACTGCTACTGCATTTCTCTTCCTAGTTACACCATGGTAAAACTGTTTAAATCCACCTCCATGCTCCTAACATTGCTTCCCTTCTATCTGGTTTCTTGAACACACTGAATGCCTTTACCAGTCATAGTCCCTATAATTAAAGTCCCTACTCTTACCGCCACCTTTAGTTTTTTCTCTTTCTCTCTCTCTCTCTCCCTCTCTCTCCAAACACACCTCCTCCCTCTCCTCCTCCTCGATCTTTGACCAACAATAGCCCAATTTCCACTGGCACCCTGTCGGTTAGCAGCACTGGTGGCAGTTGTTAACCCGGGCCTTGACCGATCCGGAACGGAAGTCTCATTTGTCATGATCCCCATGTTTGATTTGGCAAAGGTTTTACGTCAGACACCCTTCCTGACAACCCTCCCCATTTACCCAGACTTGGGACCAGCACTAGAAGTACACTGGCTTATGCACCCCCTGTGGCTGGGTTATAAGCTTTTTATATAAGCTTTTATCATATAATAAAACACAACGTTAATCGGATTTCATTTTTTTTTCTTTATTCAACCATTATTTTACACCTAATTGGGAGCTGCTCTGTTTTTAGAGTAGAATTTTATTTATTTTATGTTGTCTCTCAGGTTTATGTACCTCAAGTGCTGGAACTGATTGAAATGTCTCCAGTGAATTCAGATCTTCAGCTCGGCGCTCTGAGGCTACTGACAAACCTTTCAGTCACAGATAAACATCATCACCTGTTGAAGGAAGCTGTGAGACTTCTGCTGTCTCTACTGGTTGTGAGCAATGAAACATTACAGGTTTGTACTTTTTTGTCCTGATAACTTTTGCATTTCAAATCAAATTAGACACTAATATAAACACTATAAACATAATATTGTGCTCTTAAGTATACCATGTTAATATCTCTCTGCTTTACCGAATAGTTGTTCTTCAAAATAATTCTCTTCTCCTTTCTCCATCCCTTCAGCCATCACAATACTCACCACACTCACTTGCTGTGCCTCAATTCAGGTGTTGCAGCCTCATGTAGACTGTGGCCTAGGAGGCCAGAACACCCAAAGATTGGGTAGGCTGCATCGAAAGGCTGATTTATGGCTGTTAAATGAGACCGTCTAGTCTTTGGAGGATGCATGTTTGCATGACCATGCGCTACCCCGTTGTTGCCTAGCAACCATGACGGCATCAGTTGAGAGATTTTTTTTGCTGACATTTTTGACAGAGAAAGATCTTTGTTTTTGTCTTTTTTATTTATTGTATTTTCTTTACCTTTTACTGGCGAATCTTCACCAGACAGAGAGAGGACCTAGACCAGATAAAGTAATACTTTTTTTTTTTCCACAATATCTTTATTGAACCTTTTTTTTTTTTTTAACAAACATGATACAAACAATCAAACACTAACACTAAAGTACTACAAAAAAAAAAAAAAAATGCACTAAAAACACCAACAACCACCAACAAAATCAAGTCTTCAACAATGCTCCTCTGTTTAGTCTAGACAATCCAATACATAAGTATACATATTATGTTCACCAGTTTGGAATTTACAAGGTCCACACACATCATTCACCTTCTTCTTCAAGAGTTATGTTTAAATTTTTTACATAATCAATAAAAGGTCTCCATATATTCTCAAACACAATTTCCTTTGATTTCAGTATATATGTTATTCTTTCTAATGGAAGGTTTGTTAACATCTGTCTTAACCACTGAGTCACATCTGGTCTATGAGTCTTTTTCCATAATAGTGCAATACATTTTTTGGCATTAAGCAAACTGAGGTCTATGAATGTTCTTTCACTTTTATTGAAATTATGCTTTTCTGGGTACAGACCCAACAAAACCAGTTTAGGATTCAATATGATTTGTTTTGAGATTATTTTTTCAATTGTTACCCTCACCTCTTCCCAAAACATTCTTATTAATCTACATTCCCATAAACAATGAAATAGGGTTCCTTTACTTTCCATGCATTTTGTGCATGTATCTGATATATTTTTGTTATATCTATTTAACTCCTCCGGTGTAACATACATCCGCATTAACCATTTGAAATGTATCAATTTAAGGCGTGCATTTATTGATTTGGTTTGAGCTTCTGTACAAGCCAATTCCCATTGTTCCTCTGAAATTTCAATTTGCAGATCTTCTTTCCAGTAGTTTAATCTTTTCAGTGAATTTTCACTTGAAGATAGTGTCAATGAGTTATAAAACTCTGAAATAATACCCTTTCTTTTACTATCTTTCATCATCATTTTTTCCAAGGATGAATAAATAGGTCGAGTGAGAGCTTTATTTTGATTTGATCGAATAAAGTTTCTAAGTTGAAGATATTTAAAAAAATGTGTTCTATTGAGATTAAATTTGATCCTCAGCTCTTCAAAAGACATTATGTTGTCTGCACATGGCAAATATAAATCCTGAATCTTTTGTATCCCTTTTAAATTCCATACTTTAAATACAGCGTCCGCTCTCCCTGGTTTAAAATATTGATTACCCCATATTGGACTAAATTGTGACAATAACTGTGGTTCTTTTAAATAGTTTTTAGCTTCACACCATATTTTGATCATATGCTTTACAAATGGATTTTTAACTTGTTTTTGTAATTTTTTTGCCGAATCTGAGTATATGAATATGGGAAGAGGTAAAGGTAAATTGTATGATTCCATTTCAGTCCAGTGAGGGAGATCATTTGATGAAAAATAATATGTCATAGACCTCAGTTGTGCCGACCAATAATACAACATAAAATTTGGACATTTCAGACCTCCACGATCAAATGGTAAATATAATAAAGACAGACGTAATCTAGCCCTCCTGTTGTTCCATATAAATTCCACTAACTTTTTTTTTATTCTTGAGAATAGATCTAAAGGTGGTGATAAGGGAATGTATTGAAATAAATAAAGTATTTTAGTTAAAATATTACTTTTAAGTATATTGATTCTCCCGATCATCGACATTGGTAGTGACATCCATCTCTGAGTTAACTCACTGATATCTGACATTAAGGCTTCATAGTTGACACTGGCGACTGATTCTAGCTTAGGCATAATTTGGATTCCTAAATATTTAAACTGATTTACAACATTGAATTGATTTACCTCAGGGGCTGGGTAATTTATCTGGGTCTCATTTAGCATTAATATTGAAGATTTAGTTTTATTTATTTTATATCCTGATATTTCCCCAAAATTCTTTATTAAATTCAACAAGGTTGGAATTGATTTTTTTAGATTCGACATAAACAAAATTATATCATCGGCGTACAGGGAGATTTTATGTTCTGTTGGTCCAACTTTAATTCCATATATTTGTGAATGTAAACGTATCGCTATCGCTAAAGGTTCAATTGCCATAGTAAACAGTAAAGGTGAGAGTGGACAGCCTTGTCGACATCCTCTATTGATTTTTATTGGTTTTGAAATATTGTTATTTGTTAGGATTTCTGCTGTAGCATTATTGTATATTATTTGAACCCATTTTATGAAATTATTTCCAAGTCCAAACCTTTGTAGGACTTCAAAAAGAAAGGGCCATTCAACTCTATCAAAGGCCTTTTCGGCGTCCAATGATAGGAGAGCTGTATCCGGTGCTTCTTTATTAAAATAGATAATATTAAATAGTCTTCTTACATTATGGAAGCCTTGTCTACCCTTTATAAAGCCATTCTGATCTCGATTAATAATATTTGGTAAAATTTCTTGTATTCGTCTTGCTAAAATTTTACAGATTATCTTAAGGTCGGCGTTTAATAGGCTTATTGGTCTCATATTTTCACATTTATTAGAGGGCTTACCTGGTTTTGGCAGCAGTATAATTAAGGCATTATTTATGTATGATGGTAAATTATTATTTTGAAATGCTTCTAAAACCATTTCCAAAAAAGGTTTTATTAATTTATTCTTAAATTTTTTATAAAGGTCAACTGGAAGACCATCTGGTCCTGCACTTTTTCCTGATTTCATATTATCAATGGCTAGCCCAACTTCTTCTTGACTAATTTTAGACTCCAATATCTCCCTGTTTTCATTTGGAATACACGGTATAGATAGTTCGTTCAAAAACCCATTTAGTTTTGTTAAATCAGGTTCATTTTTGGTATCATATAATTTTTCATAGTAATCTCTAAAGGCTCTATTAATTTCTAAAGGATCTATAACTACCTGTCCGTTACTTATAATACTGGTAATTGGTGTTTTAATTTCCAATTGTTTAATCTGCCATGCTAATAATTTTCCTGATTTTTCACCTTGTTCATAAAAAGATTGTTTCAATCTTAGAAGACTCGAGGCAGCTCTATTCGCTGATTTTTTGTCGTATTCAGCTCTCAAAATCAGTAATTCATTCTCCAACCTTGGGTCACTTCCTGCATACACTTTTTCCTGAAGATTTTTTATTTTATGTTCCAATTTAGCTCTCTCCTCTCGAGTCTTCTTAGATTTTGATCCTGTATAACTAATAATATGCCCCCTAATAAAAGCTTTGAAAGCCTCCCACTTTACACATGCTGATGTTTGTGTAGTATTGATGTCAAAGAACTCGTCTATCTGTTTTTCTATATACTTGACAAATTCCTCATCCTGAAGCCATTTATGCTGAAATTGCCATCTACCTGATTCCTTTGTCAATTTTTTATCTACATATATTAGACAACAGGGTGCATGATCAGAGATCACGATGTTATCATAAAAGCAGTTTTGAATCTTGGACCTTAATTCTGTGGAAATCAAAAAATAATCAATACGTGAGAATGTCTTGTAGGTACTGGAATAACAAGAATAGGCTTTAACTTGTGGTTTCATTTCTCTCCATATATCTAACAATCTCAATTCTTTCATAAAATGATTAATAGTCATCCTACATCCAATGTGCGTACAATCCAGTCCTGTTGATCTATCCACACCTGGATTCAATGTACAATTAAAATCCCCTGCTATTATATGTTGCCCTGTAAGTGATGATAAGATGAGAAATAAATTAGCAAAGAACTTCTGATCATCTATATTGGGACCATATAAGTTCACAAGATTTATATTTTCTAATAGCAAAGAACCTTGAATGATTACATATCTTCCAAATTTGTCTCCAATTACATTTTTCACTTGAAAAGGAACTGATTTATGTATGAGAGTCATAACTCCCCTGGCTCGGGATGAAAATGAAGAGGTGAATACACTTCCCTGCCATCTACTCCTAATTCTTTTAACATCCTCCTCTATCAGATGAGTTTCTTGTAAAAACACAATTCTTGAACCCATGTCCTTTATTTTATTCATAACTTGTTTAAGTTTTTTTAAATTTTGTAGACCTCTGCAATTCCATGAAGTTAAATTAAGATTAACACTTTGGTCCATGATCAATAGAGAGTTTGGGATTACCTTGCAGTGTAAACATGCTCATACAGAGAAGCAAAAACATGAGTGGTTGAACATTCATCCTACAAACTACACACAAACAAATTTCCCCTTCCCACACTTGTGGCAAACCCCCCAAAATCAAAAGAAAAATTCTGTCTCCCGATATAGCCATCGACCGTTCCACACCCACGGGGAACAGCCTAAGCCACTCCTTCTTCATCCTCCCAATCACCCTAACTCTACTGCTTTTAATGACGTAACATTAACTCTCCTCTGTAGTTTTCCAACTTAACTCCAAAATTTTTAACAACTTTGTACATCATAGTTTTTTTTTTTTTTGTTTGTTTTGTTTTTTTTTTTTTTTTTTTTAATATATAATACAATCTATATTTTGTAAACTTACTATTTACTTCAAGTCAGTCAGATGCCTGTGCAAATGCTTAATTATTCTACCTTATATTTTGTTCATGCTTAGCTCCCACCAGTCTCTTCTTCTTCTTTGATCTTCTTGATGAACTCCTGCGCCTCCTCTGGGGTCTTGAAGATGTGGGTTCTGCCCTCATACGTGGTCAGCAGTCTCGCAGGATAGATTACACCATGACGAATCCCAAGGTTGCGCAGCTCCTTACGTACGGGATCAAACTGCTTCCTCAATTGCTGGATTCCTGTGGCCAAATCTGGGTAGAACCGCACCTGCTGGTCCTGGTGTTTAATCTCTCCTTTTTTAGCTCGTGCAGCGTTGAAGATCTTCATCCTGTCTCTGTTGTTAAGAAACTTCATAATTAAGGTCCTCGGCGGTCCCTTATCTCTCCGTGGGCCAATGCGATGTGCTTTTTCCAGAACCACTGCTGATTGCAACTCCTCGCTGCCCAGCACCTCCGGAATCCACTTTTCCAGAAAGGAACATACGTCCCGACCTTCTGATTCCTCTGGAAGACCCACCAGCCTCAAATTATTCTGTCTCGACCGAGATTCCAAATCCAAAATATTATCTTCCAGAGATTTATTTTTTTTTTCCAAAGTGCGCACCTTTAATTGAAGACGGGTGACGTCATCTTCAGCACTAGCGAGACGGAGCTCCATCTGCGCCGTTCGTTCTACACAGTCACCCAATTCCTTTCTTATTCCTTCCAACGCTGTCATAATCCCATCAAATCTAGAGGAAAAGTCCGCTCTCATTGAACTCATGGCAGCCATCAGCGCATCTGCGCCATTCCCCGCAGAAATCGCAGCGTTGCCAGCCTCCTCCGCCATATATGGAGCCCTGTTTGCTGCGTCACAGACCTGAAAGTCCGTTAATTTGGACTGTTTCGGCGGCTCGCTTTTTCCTTTTCCTGGTTTTCCAGCCTTAGGCTTCGCCGACATATCCTCGCCCAAACGCTGGGATACGTTCTGTCCCAAATGAGAGAGTTATTTGCCGATTTTTTTTCTCCAGGAGCAGAGCAGAGCGAGACACGTCCGTCCTACGTGGCAGCCATAACCGGAAGTCCTAAAGTAATACTTTTAATTCATGTTAAAGTCAGCAAGTAATCAACAGTTAAATTAAGGAAAATTAAAACCTCAAAATAGATAAATTAATTTTTATTATTTTAAATATGTATATCAACTAGATTGAACTCTAAAATATATTCTTGATTACATGATCAGTGGAAAATATGATAGTTTACTGTTATCATTTAAAAGGTAAATGATTAGATGTTATGCCTTTTATTAGCTCTTGCCATTTAGTTTTTAATGTTCTAAAGCAGACCACAGTCCTGTACTGTAGGATGATGACCCTCAATGATTTTCAGCAGCAGTACAACAGATTCCATCTTCGGTTTTCATCTCAGTTGTGCCGGTGCATCTCAGCAAATTAGAAAATCACGGTGTCATTTAATTTAAAAAACTAGAACCATTATCATCAATATTAAATCAGTTTTAAAATGTTTCACTCTGCATGTAATAAATACATGAAAGTCTCTTCTGGAATTGTCTTGCAAAAAAGCCCAAACGATAGGGGGCAACAGTAACATCAACTTCCCAATGTCTCTACGGGACTTTAAAAGTTATCTTAAAGCAAGTTATTTCAACCACGTCACATTGTGGTATTTTTATATTACTGACATTAGTTAATAAACTGACATTAATGAATAATCAGTTTGACTTCAGAAAAAAATAACAGTTCAACATGTTAAATTAATAAATAAATCGAAGCATACTGCACATCAGAAAAAAATAATGTCACGTAACAGCTTAAATAATCAGATGTTGCTGTTTTCTGGATCATTGGTGTTTTCACGTTCAAAGTGCTGCATAATTCAAGCACAAAACTAACTTTGAACTGTTTCCAACTTTGCTCCACTTCTGGCTGAGCTGGGGTGGGGGGAAAGCCAGGCTTAGCCATGCCCTGAATACTCTCCATGTATCCTTCTTTTTCTGGGTTTTGAAGGCTGCATTTGTCGGCTGCATGTGAAGAGCCCACAGAATGGGACAGCCTTCGACGTAGCACAGTGACGTATCTGGCCTAGAAATGCGCACTTGGAGAATGCAGAACCTGAACTGAGACACAGCCATAGTGCTATAATGTCTTCCTTCTTCTTCTGCAGTTTTCATCCACCTTGGCTGTTCTTCTGCGTTAAGATGTATTGCCACCACTTACTTTGTTGGAGTGTGATAACATGGAGGTCATGTAAATGCAGCTCCAAAATGGTGGCATGTGAATGCATAAGCACATGAACAATATACTATTATCGCTGTTCAAGCTGTCTTTTGTGATATGCTTATTGTGCACTTACATCAAAATAACAATTAAAATTTTAATATATTGTGCAGCCTGCTGAAGAGAATTGAATAAAAACGGGCTGTCCTTTTTTTTTTTTTTTCTTCTTCTTTCGGCTGCACCCTTTCGGGGTCGCCACAGTATATCATCACCTTATATTGCGATGATCTACATGTTTATTTGGCAAGGGTTTTTATGCCGGATGCCCTTTCTGATACAACTCTGCCCATTTATCCAGGCTTGGGACCGGCACAGGGAGTACACTGGCTTGTGTGCCCCCTGTGGCTGGGTAACCAACACTTCCCTCCACCGTTTCATTATAGCTAAGCACCAAGCTGGACGGCAGGAAGTTCCATTTTTAAATGGTCTTTGGCATGACTCAGCCGTGACTTGAACCCCAACCTCCCGGTTGTGAGGCGGCTGCTCTACCTCTAGGCCACCACGCCAGTGAAAAAACAGGCTGTCGTGACAGTCAAAAATTTCGATAGACTTTGGTCTGTAAAAAGGTGCAAAACATGCATAAGTCTCTTCTGTTTTTTGTTTCAGGTTCAGACATTGAAAGTTCTTGTGAATTTGTCATCTAATCCAGACATGATAGATGACATCGTTCAAGCTCAGGTATGACAAAACTAAAGTGTACTCAACTATCCTTAAAGATCCCATTCACTCAAGCATGGTGTGTTTGTGGATTTTTTTTTTTTTTTTTTTAATTTCTAAACTGCTTTCTTGGGTGATATGACTACAGTAAAAATGTTAAAATCTCTTCTAACTTGGAAATAATTATATTTAACATTTTGGCAGAATGGGCAGAAGCTGGTGTAGCTCTTTCGGGATCTTTTTCCCTGTGTTTGTCATGGTTCGAGCGCCGATCTCGTCCGCGCTGGAGCCATGTGTCATCTTCACCTACTTTGACAGTGGTGTGTACCTTTTGGCTCCCCGAGCCTTTACTGTGACAGTGCTCGGAGGGGCTTCCAGCTGCCAGGTTTGACAGCTGCGCTACATTTCGTCTCATCAGCAGTCCTCCATTTAAGAGGGCAGCTGGGGATGGAAAAACGCAGCAGTCTCATCAAAGATTTCTTCATGGTCTGACACATCGAGCATCCCTCTGCTCAGACGTCAAAGAATTCTCCATTGTCAGACGTGAACGAGCATCCCTCGGTTCGTACGCTGACCATCCCACTGCTATGATTGTAAGTGTGCTTCCTTATTGCCTTATGGTCGTCTGTATGTAGTGTAGTATGTTTTAGCCCACCGTGGCTCATTATTTTGTGTTTCTTGTGGTGTCTTATGGTGGCTCGTGAGGGCCACCTCATGACAGTAGACTGCCGCCAAACTGAGACGCCTGTCACCGTGAGTTTGCCGTGGTTTGGAGTTTTTCCCCTTTGCTTGGGCTTGTGAACAGGATGTCCGCCCTCGAGCGTGGGTTTTGCCCTGAGTGGTTTGAGGAGATCGACGGCTATTTGGCTAAAGCCCATCATCTCATGCCCACTCCAGCGGCAGGTGACTATTTGTTCCTCGCCCAGCGGGCCTTATTAAGATACCACCTCACCTCCTTTCCGGAAGGAGGGGAGAGGATAACATGGATTGTAGCTCAGCGAGAGTTAATTGAAAAGGCGCTCCAGGAACCTTCTCCTCCTCCCTTGAGTACGGCGTCCCTGACGAGAGTGGAGGTCCGTAGGCTGGAGGGAAATCCAGGCAGGAGGCCGACGGAGAGGCATCCCCGCTCCACGTTTCGGAATTCAGCTCCCGTCGCCCGTCCAGTCCCGGTGCCATGTGTTCCTAGTCCCCTCGCCGCACCATCGGCCAGTAAGCATCGTCGCCGTGTCACAACCAGGCCCCAGCGAGAATCCCGTCCGGATCCAGCTCCGGGTCATCGGAGGAACCCAGCCTCCCAGTCAGCTGCATCTCCCACGTCACGGCAGGAGGGAATCCCCGCAGTCGCCTCCCCTGGGTCATCTGTCTCAGCTGTTCCATCAGCTTCTCGTGCCCGGATCGCCTCGGCTGTCGCCCCTTCCTCCTCGACGTCATCTCCGGCTGCTGTGAGTGCTGTGAGTCGTGCTTCGGCAAGGCCCATCAGCAATTCAGAGCGGCTCCTCTTTGTCTCCCCGAGGGGCCTGCCGTCACCATCCGGAGGGGAAAAAGAAGAACTCCATCCGCTACAGCAGGTACCATCCGTCCTCCAGAAAACAGGCAAGTGCAAGTTCAATTTCCTCCCCGTAGTTGTGATTTGCCTTGTCTGACTCCTGGGGGTGGAGTTCGGGGTTCGCAGTCCCCCGAGCTCCCACCGCCTGCTGTAGCCTCTGTCATTAAACCTGCTGCCTCTGTGTCTCCTTCCGCTGAGCAGTCCACGACGCCAGGCCTATGTCGCCGGACGAGAAGGGGGCCTGCGGTTCTGGAGAGCCTGGTTCCAGCCCCGCAGCCACATCGTGGGCAGAGGAGGACAGCAGACTGCAGCGTGGAGCCTGCGCCGACGATGAAGCGTCCCCGGGTCTCCACAGAAGAGCAGTTCGAGCCAGCAGGTTGAGGGTCCCCTGCCACCACGCCGTGCAGGTCGTCGGCGTGGACGTTAGCGCCGGAGGGTCCTCAGACTGCAGAAACCATCATGCTGGCTGCAGAACCCACCGTGGCCGAGTGGGAGCCTGACGACGATCTTCTTTGTCCTGAGCCTGGATCAGCGAAGTCCTGGACGGCGACAGAACCCGAGTGCAGGCAAGTGCTCTACTTTGTTTGTCTTCTTTCTATCTTGGAGCATTTCTGCCTGCCTCTCGGGAAGACGAGCCAGGGGCAGCCATCCGCTGCACCCGAGCTCGTCTCGCTGGGCTCTGTCGCTACCTGTGATCCTGATCCCGGTTCTTTCCTTTCTCCTGAACCTTCTTCCAGAGTCACCGGTGCGGAGCCAATCTCAGTCGCTGTGCCGGAGGTCCCAGGTTCGGGGTTGGAGGTCGTCACTGGTGCTGCGCCGACCCAATCGGGGTCCAACGCGGGTGCAGCCGCGACCCAATCAGGGTCCAACACGGGTGCAGCCGAGACCCAATCGGAGTCCAGCGCGAGTGCAGCATCGGTATGGGTCAAGGTCGGTGAAGGAGCTGCAGACCCTTTGCCACCTGACATTGTGCGGGCTCATCATCACCATCATCCCCCTCATTATCGCCACCAACCCAGCTCATCGCCGTTGGGGGCCTCTACATTCGGCCCGGCTCTCCCACGTCTTCCCCCCCCCCACCCCGCCAGGGAGGCCGTCGGCTATTGCTTCCCCACGGTTCTGTTGGCTGAGGGGTGCGGGTCGTCCGCCAGAGGAACTGTTTCGCCGGTTCGGCGCCCTGGGTCGGCCACCCGACGTGCTGTGTTTTCTACTGGGTGACCTGGTTCGGCCGCCGGAGGTTCTGACTTTCCAGGCCTGGGACTGGGGTAGGCCGCCCGAACATGTCCTTTCCCCCTTTATCACCCCTTGGCCATTGGACGCAGGGAGACCGCCGGAACTGTTCCCGTTGTTTTTGGACTCTGCCTGTCGTCATCCTCATGGGTTGTTTGGTCCCACTGAGGTTTAAGGTCATTCAGTGTGGTAGTTCTGCTCAGTGTTCTTGTCCTTGTTAGCATGTTTTGGGTTTTTTTTTTCTTTCCCTCTCCTGTCTGAGGGATGAAACGTGCCTAAATTGTGTTTTTTTTTTTTCTGCTCTGTGTGTTTACTGTGCGTTACGGAGTATTGTAGTTTCTGTTAACCTTACTCAGTAATTGCCTCTTTTGTGCCCTGTTCTAATTATCATTTGTGCATTATGGAGTATTGCGTTTTTCTGTTAAACCTTACTCTGTAATAATCAATGTGCTCCTGGTCATCGTTATGGTGTTTCCTCTTTTGCTGGGTTTCTCCCTCCAGGCCTGTTCCCCCATCCGCCCACCCTGGGGGGGTGGGGGTGGGGGGGCTTGGGTGTCGTTGGGCGCTCGGAGCTCGCCCTTGTGGGGGAGGTACTGTCATGGTTCGAGCGCCGATCTCGTCCGCGCTCGAGCCATGCGTCATCTTCACCTACTTTGACAGCGGTGTGTACCTTTTGGCTCCCCGAGCCTTTATTGTGACAGCACTTGGAGGGGCTTCCGGCTGTCAGGTTTGACAGCTGCGCTACATTTCGTCTCATCAGCGGTCCTCCATTTAAGAGGGCAGCTGGGGACGGAAAAACGCGGCAGTCTCGTCAAAGATTTCTTCATGGTCTGACGCATTGAGCATTCCTCGGCTCAGACGTCAAAGAATTCTCCATTGTCAGACGTGAACGAGCATCCCTCGGTTCGTACGCTGACCATCCCACTGCTATGATCGTAAGTGTGCTTCCTTATTGCCTTATGGTCGTCTGTATGTAGTGTAGTATGTTTTAGCCCACTGTGGCTCATTATTTTGTGTTTCTTTTCGTTCGACAATAAACTGTGCAACCTCACCGGTGTCTTGTGGCGTCTTATGGTGGCTCGCGAGGGCCACCTCATGACAATGTCACTGACAAATGCTCTGGTCTTCAATTACAACCCATCACCATGCTACTGGCTGTGATGATCCACTCCCCGCCCAGATGAGCAGGAAGCCTAAGGTGTTAGGTTCAGAGCTGACATTGCTTCTAGGGAGTTAGCTTACCAAGCATGGTTTATATTGTTTTCTTTACATTTTAGTCACCCTAATAGACATCCCGGTTTCCACCTGGTTCAGTAATCCACAGTTGATAATATACAGTGTCTTGGTTCATTCTGTCTTATTTAGTTATGTTTTTGCCATGATGCTACATTGAACTGTTAGCATTTGCTTGGTGAGGCGGTCAGAGTTGTTCAGTGTAACCGCATTAGAACTCGCCTCAGCGGGGAGAGGCTGACAGACAGGTTGCATGGCGATAGCTTAACTGTTGATCTGGCCGGTTTTGATACCCATTTTCTATCATTTCTGTTCACTCCCATGGAAATCGTTATTCATCTACCCACACTTGACCATATACTTACCTTGTTCTTAAACTATTTTAGTTTAGTTTACTATAGTTTATTTTCTCTAACGGTCTTGGTTAGAGAAAATAAACTATAACAATCGGTGTATGGTTTCAGTGGTCGTATCCTATCGGCCACTAAAACCACACACTCCTGTCCAACAGCGATACTTTATTTCATTCATTCTTTAAGACGAATGTACGTTAGTTGGCTCAGGCTAGATCCGAGCTAGGAGCTAGCCAGCTATGATTAGCAATGGTGACGAAAGAGAGAGGGTGGTGTTAACTGGGGCTCCTGGGCATTTAAAGAGGCACGTACTGAAACAAGTCACAAACATTTCATTAAGACATGTGGTAACTGTCAATGCTGAAAAAGTGTAGTCAATGGGACCTTTAAGGAAATCAAACTACCAATATTACTTGTATGTTTTTTTTAAGTGCACTACAAATAGAATTGATAATTTTATCCTAAATCCTCATTTGAACTGTTTTTTTTTTTCAAATTTTCTTCCAGGCACCAGCTTCAGTGGTGCTGCTGTTTGACCAACGAACAGCCCCTTCAGTGCTTCTGCGGCTGCTGACCTTCGCAGGGAACCTGAAGGCATGGAGGCCATCTGCCCAGGTGGCGGCTGAACTGAGGCAGAAGCAGGATTGCCTCTTCCGGGTCATGCTGGATGAATCGTCCCAGCTCCACAACAGACTGGTCCAGCTGCTTTCACACCCTGATGGAGAAATTCAGGCCCAGGTGGCTCGTATATTAACATAGACATCTCTTCCTGCACTTTATAGCCATGCATACAGTTTTCTTTCACCAAATTTTGCCAAAGTCAGCATCCTGTTATCTTCCAAATAAATAAAAAAATAACCCCACAGAAAAGCAGGTTGGGTTTCCACCTCTGGATGCTCTTATTACACTCCCACATCCTTTATGCCGACACATATTATTACCATAGATGACTCACTTCACCGGCCACTCTTCCCTGATTTTTGGCATCGTATGTTCCAATTAACTGATGAGCAATGATTGAGCTGGAAGCAGGCTGAAACTCTTCATTCAGTGGAGTGTAACAACATGCCACGTCTTCCTGCTGCCAAGGCAGTTCATTGCCAGAGACTTTAGTCCTTGAGAAACCCACAGTGCCCTTTTTCTGAAAACTCCCATTTAAATTCACTGAAGACATGTTCCAGGTAAAATTTCTGAATACAATTCCACTGCCAGAACTTTTTTGTAGAGAATGTTTGAGCATGACCCAGTGCACTATCACTTTGTGTGGTTCAGAGATGCCTGGCAGTGTTTGTTTTTTTTTTTGTCAGAAAAGCAATGCATCATTTTTTAAGGCAGGCCAAAGCGAGTTTAACCTGCAGAATGACTTTGAAAGTCTGAGGGTTTCAGTCCATTTGGCAGATTTGGAGTGAGTTGAAATGATGCCCCGCCAGCATTGTGAACAGCCATTTTAGGGTTGATACAGGATGTGTTCATGTCGTCTTATATCACCAACTGGACTGTAAATGCCTGCGAAGCCCCAAGGGAGGAGCTGGAGGAAGTTACAAGGGAAGAGGATGTCTGAACAGCTCTGATTGTTCTACAGCTTCCACAAAAGGCAGTTGCACTGCTTGAAAATAACATTGGGATTAACAAAGCAACATTATGATAAATTCCAACAGCGACTGAGTGTCGATACAAGCCTTGTTGCCATGTTAAGCTATGCACTAATATAACTGACTACAATGACAGATCCATTCTATATTTCCCGAAAGAGTAAGTGTGAATGCATGAGAATTGTGATTTGTCTCAGACCATGATGTTTAATGCAAGATTTTATGGCATGTGAAGGTCCAGGTGTGAAGAAATGCTGCATTTTTTTAAATATTGTGAGTGACACTGGCTTTGTTGATCCCACTTTCAAAAAAAAAATCTCTCAGGCAATTAAGGTTTACCAGAACACAGACAGCAGGAGACTTATGTACTAAACTTAAATTTAAACTTATTTATTTCATGAAGTATCCATTTTGCCTGTTAAATGGACTATACAATAGGTTTGTGCCAGTTTTGTGAAATAAATACCATCATGGTAAATTATTTTAAACTTTGTCATCCTTTTGAGTAAATTTGCTGTTACTGTATTAGAAGTTATGAAGGATTTTTGGCTTTATCACAGTTTAAAAAAAAACCAAAACTACATGCTATTTATAAACATGGCAAGAATCTGATTATTTTTGTCTAGACATGAGTGTCTGCCTTGGTTTTGATTCGTAGTAAGTAACATTGGCTATCACTTTTTAATCTTGCAAGTATGTGCCAGCGTAAGTAAATTATCTGTTTTATCATCACTGGTCTTCAGACTAAACATGAAGGAATGGAAGCTAGACAGAGACAGGTGTAGATCCCGGAGTTTAAGTGATGTTTAACCTGCCTTTAGCAGTAAAAAATATTTTGTTTTTCCTTACTGATAGTGTGTAGATGGGGCTTTTGCACAAGACATATTAAAGGACATTTAGAATAGAAATGGTGGAAGAAAATGTATCCAAATGTACGTATGCCCAAATACCTGCCCCAAACATAGAGAACAAACTGCTAAAAACACTGGCTTATTTTCCCACAATACAACTAAAATGTAGGCTTGTTTTGGTGGTAGAAGCCCATCTTTCCACTATGGTCAATAAAAAGACTTCAGGGTTGTAGGGTCAGTTTATTTGTAGGATCAGAGCTGCCACTCATTGTCTGCCCACCCCTTTAATTCCTACAAAAAAAAAGAAATGCCATTCTTGCTCTCAAGTGTCAGAACTGGAGATGCCTCCAGTTATTGTGCTTTCTGTGTTGTCCCCATATTGACATATTCAGTCACAAAACACACAAATTGTAATATTGTATTGAGCTTTATCAATGTTAGCAAAATAAAAGCTTAATTTCCAGATTTATTGTTATAGATCAACTCTGTACGTTAAATGAAGCTTGAATGTTAATCATCACTGTACAGTGACTTGACAATTTTTCCTGCATAAGATTGAATGAGTAAAAAAATACCATAATTCAATAAGGTTTAAGGTCATGTGTCATCTCCAAATTCCTGCACATGTACACTATCCATGTGGAAATGACACTGCGCTCCCCAGGGACCACACACGTAACAGAAGTACAATTATATTTAAATATGTAGAATGAGTATCAATTGATTATAAGGTAGGGTACAAATAAAGTAACCTGAACCTGACTCAATTAGTTGACTGCAAGTTGAAGGAAACTAACGCCGCTTTCTAAATCAGGCCCCTGAAAATGTCAAAATCTATTTTGTCCCTTCATGACCGCCAGGCAGTGCTGAAAGCACTGGATGACCAATACCAACCATGTCACGAAGAAGCCTGAGCACATACCTGACTAACTAACCACTAAAGAGGTGGGTGAACAGGAAGGATCCGTCGTCCTTACCCATTAGTATGAACATGCTCTCCATAAGGTCCACAGCTGATCTGTCACCTAACTCCGAGCGTGTGAGGAGTTTTTCTGCCATCTCCCCATCCAAAAGGGTATAACATTGCAGCAGCATCTGCTTGAGAGCATTGTATTAACCCTGGGTTGGCGGGTCCTGGAGCAGGCTCATGACTCGTTGCGTAGCGTGTACGTCCAGCGCAGCTATCACATGATGATATCTGGCATCGTCTGTAGAGATTCCGCGGAGGGCGAACTGGGCTTTCACATGCAAAAAACAAGCGGCCAGGTTGTGAAGCCAAAAGTCCGGGAGCCTGACTGACGGTGCACGCAGTGGTGTGTGACTCCTGCAGGAGTTTTCTACGCAAGTGCTTGGCTCATTCTCCATTTCACGTCTTAAGGTCACTGATGTGGAGGAAGGAATCAGACGAGACCACGAACTGATAACACAGACTTTTTTTTTCTCCTCCAACAAGTAAAATGTACTGAATCTGAGTGCCAGAGCGATCTCTCTTATACACTTTATTCCCGCCTCTCTGGCACCCAGGGTAAGCACATTAACGTACACGCTGTGAAACATGCACACACATCCACATTAACATATGTCAAAGAGCAGTTCTTAAATACGTTCTCACCCCTGTGCCCTCAGGTGTGAATCTGGCACAGCGGGGGCGGAAGGCACATCTTTCTTTGGCTTTTTACCCCCTAGCGCTCTGGCGCCCTTAGCTGGCTCTTCTTGCCTTTTCCCCATTACCATTTCTATCTTCTCCCGCCACCAACCCCCTGTCCTGGGTGGAGTGCCATGACCTATTGTGTCCCCCACACGACAATCATTTCAATTCCACCTTTGCCAAAAGCTCAAAAGGTGGAGCAGACAGAGCACCCAGCACCAGTGGTAAATCCCATACCGGGACCTTGTGAACCCACGGGGGTCAAAGCCTCCAAGCCCCTTTGAGAAAAAGAGAAATTAACCGGTGGGACCCCACAGTGGCATCCCGACCAAGCCATGTCGCAATGAAATGGCTGCCACATACACCTTTAAGGTGAAGTGTGCGAGGCCATCATCAGGGAGGGACTACAGGAACTCCAAGATCATGGTCACAGGATAGAGCACTGGGTCCTCTGTCCTGCCTCCACACCAGGCAGAGAACCGCTTCCACTTACCCTCATGTAGAAGGCGGGTGGACGACGCACGTACGCTCAGGATAGTGGACCTGACCGGTTCAGTGCAACTTGCCAGGAGTGGGTTGGGCCCTGCAGTGGCCAGACCCAGAGCTGAAGGTGACGGGTTGGGATGCCATACCCAACCCCCGAGTTGTGTTAAGAGGTCCTTCCTGTGTGGGAGATGCCACAGCAGTGGAAACCAGGTCTTCCTGCACTAGAAAGGGGCCACCAGGAGGAGTCTGTGGCTCTGCTGGAGGACTGTCCATAATGTTGGGAGAATCAGAGTTAGTGGTGGGAATGCATAGAGGAGCCTGTTGAGCCACCCATGCTCCAGGGCATCCTGTTCCAGGGGAGCAGTCTCCTTTGTCTAAGAAAACCAGAGGGAGCAATGAGTTGAGTCCTCTGAGGCAAAGAGGTCCACCTCTGCTCTGCTGAAAATGTTCCAGATCATCTCCACCACTTGGGGATGAAGCCGCCATTTTCCCGGAGGCAGCTTGCACCGAGAGAGGAAGTCCACCACCTGATTCTGCTCCCTCAGCAAGTACATCACTGACAGGCTGAGCAGACAAAGAGTGGCCCATGTCAGGAGGCACCGAGTCACTTGCAGCAGTCGTGCTGACCTGGCACTGCCCTGATTGTTGATTTAGGAGACAGTGGACATGTTGTCTGACCGAACCAGCACATGTCACCCCTGCAGGTAAGGCAGAAAATGCTGCAGTGCTAGATAAACAGCTCAAAGCTCCAGTACATTGATGTGGTATGTGCGGTCCTGAGCAGACCACTGTCCCTGGGCAGGCTTGCCACACCAAACCGCACCCCATCCTGAAAGGGAGGTATCTGTGATGACAGTTTCCTGAAAAGATGGAACAGCTCCCAGAGCCGTGCCCCCTAAGGGGAACTGTCTGTCCTTCCAGGGTGTCAAGGCACAAACGCATGCCTGCAACACCCTGACTAGCCTGCACCTGTGCCTCCTGGCATCCAGGCGGAGGTTATTCAGCCACATTTGCAGGGGGCATAGCTTCAGTAGATCTAAGGGGACAACAGCTGAAGCAGCTATCAGCTTGCCCAAAAGCTGCAAGAATTTGATATATCGCAGTTGCCTTCCCCTCCTGAAGTGAGGAAGGAGTTGTAAAATGTGGGTCACATGCCATGGTGACAGGCAGGCCCTCATAGTGAGTTGAATACCAACCCCAAATAGGTCACCTGCTGGGTAGGAACCAGGCAGCTCTTTCCCCTGTTCACCATAAGGCCAAGCCTGACTACATGTGACAGCAGGCAAGCTGTATCCTGTGCCACCTGGTCTTGGGATGGTCTACATACCAGCCAGTCATCCAGGTATGGGAGAATCTTCATACCCCATGTTTGCTGGGGTGCAAGGGCTGCAGTGACACACCCGGTAAAAACTCTCAGGGACAGAGAGAGTCCGAAGGGAAGCACCCTGAACTGATAATAGCGGCCCTGGAAGGCAAGCCTCAGAAACTGCTGGTGATGTGTGGCGATTGGCACATGGAAGTAAGGATCCTTCAGGTTCACTGATGTAAACCACTCCTCCTGACTGACCACCTGCAGATCCTTTGCTGTGATTGGCATCCGAAAGGGCAGAACCTTCAAATACTTGCTGAAGCCCCTGAGGTCCAGAATGGGATGAAATCCGTCGTCTTTCTTCCTGACAAGAAAGTAGATCAAATAGAACACCCTGGGCTGCTGTAGAGGGTCCACCAGCACAATAGCACCCTTGGCCAGGAGGACAGACAACTCCTGAAGCAGACCTTGGGTGTTTTCCGGGTCACTGATGATTGTCATCATAACCCAGCCAGGGGTTGGGGGCTGGTGTTGGAACTGCAGTTTGTACCCTTGGGTCAGAGTGGAAGTCACCCAAGGGTCTGCCAAGCATGCATCCCAGTAACTGGGCTGCTGCTGGGAAAAACAGCCGACATCTGGCCCCAAAGCCCTAGCACCACCTCCCTCAGAATCTAGAAGTGCCAGGGGGCTTGCAGTCAGGTTCAGGGCCTTGATACTGCCCAGAGTGTTGGCGTGCTGGTGGGCAAAAACCAGTAGCAGGCTGTTCCATAGGCCACTGGGGGGCCATCCAGCTACTGCGTGCGGGTACCTGAGGCCGATGCCTAGAAGTAGCCAAGGAGGCCCTCTGATTGTTGGGGGAAGGCGCCCTCCTGTGAAGGCTTGCCAGCCACCTCCTGGTCTCGCTAGCCACTGCAGTATGGTCCAATGCCTCCAGAGCGGCCGATCCAAACAGCTCCCCTGGTTCTGCTGGAACCTGACTGTGAACCTTCCGAGTAGCCTTCGTCAAAGGGGACTGCGCCAACCAGACATGACGGCATGCATGTACCAGGGTGGACATCAGTTGGCCTAGCTCCCTAGTCTGGAAGGCAAAGGCCTGTAGAGACACATCACAGATGTCCTGAACAAAACCCCCTGCCTGTGTATCTTGCAGAGAGGTTGAAAGAGCCAGTAGCAGATGAGACATAGTGTTACCGAGTCTGCCACTACGTGCTTCCGTATCGTAGGCCTTACAGACGTAACCATCTGTGATCCTACACTGGGCAGAGGGGCACCTGGCATCTGACTTCAGGGCTTCACTGGGGCTACAATCAGGGCTGCAAGAGAGGGCTCAACTGCAGGCATGCGGCCAAGGCCCACTGACTCTGCCTTCTCCATCGCAGCTAAGGTGCGCTCATCCGATGTGGGTCTGGAGAAGGCTGAAACATCTCTCCAACATGAATGCAACTCCTTCAAAAAGTCCAGAGAATGCGGGATGGTGAACTTAGCCGGAAAAGGGTTGCGCCTATGAAAGGCACTCAGGGGTATATACCCCAGTGGGGCATTGAGCTTCAGATGTGCCAAAACAGTGCAGACAATTGCCCCCACGGAGGAGTCATCTGACCCCTGCCGAGAGTGCTGGGCCGATGAGTGTGGGGAGTGCTCCAAGGCCTGGGAAGTTGGATCATCCACTGAGGTGTTAAACTGACTCGCCAAAGCCATAATTGAAATGGCGTCCTCTGGCAACAGCACCTCCAGTGCATGCCCCGTACCGATAGGTTCCACCCTATCAATAGCCTTCTGTAGATTGAGAAGAAGCACCTTCATCTGTTCCACATCTGCATCCAAGCAATCCACTTGGCTGGCAAGCTAACCTCCTGCTTTTTTCCACTTGGGAGCACCCTCTGTGCACTGCGATGAAGGCCTCTTCAGTGCTCCCCCTTTACCAGACTCACCCGGTGGGGGCTGGGATAATGGAAGGCTGGGCTGTGTGCTAGCCTCACAACTCTCACTGACCGAGGCATAATGCTGCAATTCATGCAGGCATTTTCAGTGAGGACCTCTTGAAGGTGCCGGGATCCAAGGCAGGAAGGGCACAGATCAGGGCCATCCGCTGGATCCAGGGGCCAGACATCCAGCACAGGACTGCTCCATTACCAGGCAATGTGTGACAATGCTGGGAAGGACAGCGAACACGCCACCTTCACCAGCAAAGCAACAAGGCTTCCTTGTTTTCTTCAAAGGAAATAAACAGCAAGCTGCGAGAGGGAAGCAGACATGCTGCCTTCAACAACTGATTAGCTAAGATATTACTCCTGTTTTTCTTTTTTTAAGAAAAAAATAAGCAGCAGCTCTGGGAGAGGGGAGCAGACATGCTACCTTCACTAACAGCTGATTAACTAAAATGTGACCCGTGCTGGCTAAATGAGTCGGAATGAGCACCGCATCATTACGAGTTACAGGCATGAGAAGTCATAAATCATGACTCTTTCTTTGTTTGCTAGTGGCAAGTCCTGGGAAAACCACCATGAGTGCCTGGTATTGTAAAGCTTAGAAATCGTACTTTCTAAAAATACATATGTTTTGGCAGAAGACGTAACTCCCGACCGATCGAACGCGAGTTTTCAACCTAGCCAAACTATAAACAAATTGGCTTTTTCCGGGTCCGTTTTTGTACACTTCCTACAAATTAAATATCATTTTGAAGGGCTTTCAATACAGAATATGGAAAAAAAACGTTACTGTGGCGTAACATTATGTAGCTCACATATTCCTTGGCAGAGACCCAGACATGAGGGAACTTTGAGCTCGCAGTGTGTATTGACATCACGCCTCAAACGGACATTGAGTCTGGACCCCCTGCGGACTGGAGAAGAAGCGAGAAGATCTGAGAGTGGACCTGAAGAGACTGTCTGACTCCTGGGGTCAGACAGAGAAGCTGAGAGGACAATGGGAGGATTAGATGTGAATGGAATTCTGTGTTTGATGTGAATGTGATTTGTTTCTGATGTAATAGTATAAAGGTATGTGGTTTACCGCAGCTCGATCTCTTCGTTCCCTGACTGAGAGAGGAGCTGTAGGACTTGAGATGAAATAAACCAATACTGAAAAATCATTCAGTCTCTTCATTTCGAGGTTCCTACATTGGTGACCCACACGTGAGAAGTATGGAAAGGCTTGGAGGTCATCTCTCCGACTCCGAACCTGATTCACCGGAGACCGCCCGCACCGGCGTAAACTCCATTAGACTCCCCGAGTTCTGGCAAGAGGACCCGCACTCATGGTTCCAACACGTGGAATCGCGGTTCATGCTTAACGGGGTATCAGCGGATGACGTTAAGTTCCGCAATGTCATCGCAAGACTCGACAGCCGCACAGCCCGGTGTGTGCGGAGCCTGGTGCAGCAGCCGCCCGCTGCTGGCAAATACGACACCCTGAAAGCCGCCCTCATTCGGAGCATTGTGCCATCAGCTGAGGTGAGGGCCAGAACACTTCTGAACCTGCGCGACAGAGGAGGACGCAGGCCGACCGTCCTCATGGAGGACATGCTGCAGATGATCGGGGCAGACAACGATGCGTTTTTATTTAAACACATCTTCTTGAGGACCCTTCCAGCGCACATGAGAGGCTCCCTGTCCAGCATGAGGTGTGTGGACCAGCAGGATTTCCGCGCGATGGCTTTGGAAGCGGAGCGGCTCCTGGAAGCATGCGGCGAGCAGGAGACGGCAGCGGCAGTAGCAGACCTCGGCGCGGCAGCCCAGGGCGACGGAGAACCGGTGACAGCAGAGCCGACCCCAGCGACAACAGCGGCAGCGCGGTCCCGAAGCAGAGGAGGGGACGAGCTGTGCTTCTACCATCGACGCTTCACGCACAAGGCTCACAGATGCGTCCCGCCATGCAACTTCAGGAAGCAGGGAAACGCAAGAGCCAGGAGGTCGTTAGCAGCTTCGACCCTCGGCGAACGGAACAAGCTGCTCTACCTGACAGACGCGAGCTCCGGACGGCAATTCCTCGTTGACACCGGAGCACAGAGGAGTTTCATCACTGCAACCTACGCGGACCGGGCGGCCGGTCCCCGCGGAGATGGAGCAACAGCCGCAAACGGCTCATCGATCAAGACTTTTGGCGAAAGAACTCTGCGCCTGTCCTTGCACGGCCGCATCTATGAATGGACCTTCGTAGTAGCGGCGGTGAGTTTCAACATGTTAGGCGCCGACTTTTTGTGCTCACATGGCTTGTTGGTAGATCTGGCTA
Source organism: Pholidichthys leucotaenia (assembly GCA_020510985.1). NCBI lineage: Eukaryota > Metazoa > Chordata > Actinopteri > Cichliformes > Pholidichthyidae > Pholidichthys > Pholidichthys leucotaenia. The sequence continues at coordinate 118,260,177 of CM035840.1, forward strand.
ATAGACGCTTGGTTAATGCACTCTCTTTTTGTTCTATTCCCTGTGCAGCGCGAGTGTCCCCGCCGTCAGTACAGGCCAACGCCGCCGCAGCAGGAGGTAAGTTCCACACTCTCCTAAACCAGTTCCCAGCACTCACAGTTCCCACGTTTTCAGCTAAGGTGGCGAAGCACGGGGTGGAGCACTTTATAACCACAAGTGGCCCACCGGTTTTTGCGAAGGCTCGGCGCTTGGATGCAGCTAAGCTCTCTATTGCGCGTGAGGAGTTCGCCAATCGCCGCTTGAAGTCTGCTTGGGCTTCCCCCCTCCACATGGTCCCTAAGGCGGACGGCTTGTGGAGACCGTGCAGCGATTATCGCAGGTTAAACAATGCCACAGCGCAGGACCTGCAGGATAACTACTTCCGCCCTCCCAAGAGAGCAGACGCTTTTTTCTTCTCTCCTGCTGATTTTTTCCTCCCCTCCTGCTACTGGATCCCAGCTTGCTGTTGTCTGTCTGCGTTTAACTGCGACCTCCGAAAAGAAATTATGGAGTTAATAAGCTGGGCTTTGAACACAATTGACACTATTTTTTCAACAAGGAAAAGTGCTCCGGGGGAAGCTGTCTGCCCCGCTGGAACGGCTCCAGTGGGCTATCTATGTGACACAGGTAATTGGAAAATGCTGTGTCTCTCTAATCTTTCTATCGAAGATATTGAAGATTTGTTTATCTTCGTAATCTTGGTGATTGGGATAATTCTGATTGGGACGGGAATTGTCTTGGTTTACCGCAAATTGCTGAAGATGGATTCAACCTATCAAAATGCTGGCCAGGCGAGGTGCATCCAACAAATTGAGAAACTGGAGAAGACCCTGATAGCGACTACTGGAGAACTGTCTCGTAAGGTGGATTACATCATGGGTTCGCTCAGGTCTTTCCACGACGAATTCAAAGCTGCGCAATGAAGGATTAATGTACTGAATCTACAGAAGAAATACAAGTCTTCTCTGTGATCAGTCCTATTTGGCATTATTATTCCCCATGAAAATTCCTCCTGGCTGTCTGCAGATTGTGTTTTTTTCAAAATCATGAGCACAAGGCCTTGGACAGCCAGCTGCAGCGCCAGATAAGACTGGGCGCCAGACAGACAAAACATCTTCTGCCAAGGGTCCTTGGGTCTCTCTTATTATCATCAACACTGCTCAACACCGCACACACATTGATTCATGAACTGATTAAAGATATACTGTACACTGCTCTCTTGTGTCTTGTGAATTCTGAGTTGTTGCTCTGTGCTATTGAGAGATTTTTTTTTTCATTGTAATCATAATCTGCTTAAAAATAAGCTGTATTTTGATAACGAAGTTTTTTTTTCTCCTCCCCCCTTGTGTCGTTCCCTCCCTTTCTTATCTATCTCTGTTTGATGAGGCGCCTATTATGGCTGCCGTGTCGTTGTGTCGCGCGCATGCGCACCAATGTCAAGTCAAGTTCCTCGTGTGTTTTTTACATGCTTGGCAATAAAGTTTATTCTGATTCTGACCGCTACCCAATTCCGCATATCCAAGATTTTTCGGTGCATTTGGCCAAGGCGCGAATTTTTTCTAAAATAGACCTGGTCCGCGGTTATCATCAGGTCCCGGTCCGACCAGAGGACATTCCCAAGACAGCGGTAATAACCCCTTTCGGGCTTTTTGAATTTTTACGCATGCCTTTTGGCCTTAAAGGCGCTGCACAAACCTTCCAACGCATGATGGATGCTGTTTTGCGCGACCTCTCTTTTGTTTTTGTCTACTTAGATGATATTTTAGTCGCCAGCGCCTCTGAGGAGGAACACGAAAGTCACCTCAGAACTGTTTTTCAGAGGTTGGGAGCGCACGGGTTGATAATCAACCTAGCCAAGTGCCATTTTGGCGCAGCACAGATCGATTTTTTAGGGCACCGCGTCTCCCCAGAGGGTGCAGTTCCGCTGCCCTCCAAAGTACGCGCAGTGGCTGAGTTTCCCCAGCCACAAACGGTAAAAGCGTTGCAAGAATTTTTAGGTATGGTAAATTTTTACAACCGTTTTATACCTCATGCGGCGCAGCTCATGCAACCGTTGTACTTCGCGCTAAAAAAACAGAAGCCCTCCAATGCGATTGAGTGGTCCCCGGAGCGGGAGCACGCATTCACTGAGGTTAAGAAAGCACTAGCGAATGCAGCACTGCTGGCTCACCCAGACCCGGCAGCCCGAATAGCGCTAACCACAGACGCGTCAGATGTGGCCATAGGAGCCGTGGTAGAACAGCAAGTCGCCGGGGCTTGGCAGCCACTCGCTTTTTTTAGCAGATCCCTACGCGATGCTGAGCGAAATTATAACGCGTTTGACAGGGAACTGCTAGCGCTCCACCTGGCCATTCGCCATTTCCAGTTCTGGTTGGAAGGGCGGCGTTTCACCGCGTTTGTCGACCACAAACCGTTAACCTTTGCAATGTCCAAAGTCTCTGAACCATGGTCAGACCGACAGCAGAGGCAGCTGGCCGCAATTTCAGAATTCACCACCGATATACAGCACATAGCCGGTAAATTTAATGTGGTGGCGGACTGCCTCTCGCGAGCGGTAACAGCGCCTGTCCGCGCGGATGGTGGCTGTAGCGCCGCAGACGCGGAGCGCGGTAACAGCGCGGACGCGGACGCGGCTCTGGTGCACGTAGGGATAGATTACGCGGCCATGGCAGCAGAGCAGGGCGAAGACGCAGACGTGTGCGCGCTCCTGTCTGGACCAACAGGGTTAAGGCTGGAGAACGTAAGTTTACAAACTGGTTCACCCCCGCTTATTTGCGATGTATCCACCGGGTGACCTCGCCCAGTGGTACCGGCCACGTGGCGCCGTCGTGTTTTTGACTCGGTGCACTCCCTAGCACACCCGGGAGTACGCGCTTCGGTGAAAATGGTAGCAGAGAAGTTTGTTTGGCCGAGCCTGCGCAAGCACGTGAAGGAGTGGGCGAGAGCCTGCATGTCCTGCCAGCGGGCCAAAGTTCACAGACACACAAAAGCCCCTTTAGAACCTTTCCACATCCCGGCTAAGAGGTTTGATCATGTGCACATAGATCTAGTGGGACCCCTGCCGCCCTCGCAGGGGTTCACACATCTCCTGACAATGGTGGACCGGACCACGCGTTGGCCGGAAGTGGTCCCATTGTAGTCGACAACAGCAGCAGAGGTAACTCGCGTTTTTTTAACAGCCTGGGTAGCGCGGTTCGGAGTCCCGTCGGACATTACGTCCGATAGGGGTCAGCAGTTCGTTTCAGAGCTATGGTCAGCCATGGCCAGCGGCTTAGGGGCAACAGCCCATCGCACCACCGCTTATCACCCACAGGCCAACGGTTTATGCGAGCGTTTTCACAGGTCGTTGAAGGCAGCCCTCAGAGCGTCGCTCACGGATACAAATTGGGTAAACAAACTACCATGGGTTTTATTGGGGTTGTGTTCGGCACCCAAGGAGGATTTAGATGCCTCACCTGCTGAATTGGTTTTTACTCAACCTCTCAGGCTGCCAGGAGAATTCCTTCCAGCCCATGCAGCACCTGAGCGCCCCCCGGTGTGGGGACCTTTACACGGCACGGGGGCAGAAATGCTCCCGGGCCCCGCTCATCACACTTTTCCGCGGGTTTTTGTTCCCAAGGCTTTGCAAAACGCAGAGTTTGTTTTTGTCAGGCACGACGCCCAGCGTCACAGCCTCCGCCCACCTTACGATGGTCCGTTCCGAGTGCTGGAAACCGGGGAGAAATATTTTGTGCTGGACTTGGGGGGCAGGAAAGAGACAATCAGTGTTGACAGATTAAAGCCTGCTTTTGTGTTACGTGACGAACCTGTACGGCCGGCGGGGGCGCCTCGACGCGGCAGGCCTCCCAAGGGACAGCCCCTAGCTCCCCAGCAGGGGGTAAATAACCCTTCTCCCCCTCATTCCACAGGCGCACCGCAGGACGGCACAACACAGGCTGTGAAGCCTGCGTTCAGCAGATTCGGGAGGAGATTGAAGCCTAAGCAACGGGCAGAGTGATGTGTATTTTGATCAACCCGTGTAAATTGTGCTGTAGATCCTGCAAAGGGGGGGGGGGTGATGTAAGGGTGTAATGTGTATGACTGCCCATTATGGACATGAAGTCAGTGTGTGTGTCCATTCTTGACATAGTGTGTATGACTGTCCATTATTGACATAAGGTGTATAGCGGGTAGAGTAATGTTGGTGTATGTCCGTTCTTGGGCGTTTCGGGGGGAGTGATGTGGCGTAACATTATGTAGCTCACATATTCCTTGGCAGAGACCCAGACATGAGGGAACTTTGAGCTCGCAGTGTGTATTGACATCACATCTCAAACGGACATTGAGTCTGGACCCCCTGTGGACTGGAGAAGAAGCGAGAAGATCTGAGAGTGGACCTGAAGAGACTGTCTGACTCCTGGGGTCAGACAGAGAAGCCGAGAGGACAATGGGAGGATTAGATGTGAATGGAATTCTGTGTTTGATGTGAATGTGATTTGTGTCTGATGTAACAGTATAAAGGTATGTGGTTTACCGCAGCTCAATCTCTTCATTCCCTGACTGAGAGAGGAGCTGTAGGACTTGAGATGAAATAAACCAATACTGAAAAATCATTCAGTCTCTTCATTTCGAGGTTCCTACAGTTACCTCAGTTTTGATCATTTCCTCAGAGTGACTCATTTTGCCAGTGCGGGTCACAAATATTATACTTCTTTTGTTCAGAAAAACAAAAAAAAAAGCAGCAAACTGAAAGAGGGGAGGGGACACGCTGCCTCCACAGATAATACACTTCCTTTGCCTGGAAGAACAGAAAATAAGCAGCAAACTGGAAGAGGGGAGCAGACACGCTGCCTCCACAGGTAATTAACTAAAATATTACACTTCTTTTGTCTTATAAGAACAAAAAAATAGCAGCAAACTGGAAAAAGGGAGGGGGCACACTGCCTCCACAGGTAATACACTACCTTTGACTGGAAGAACAAAAAATAAGCAGCAAACTGGAAGAGGGGAGCGGACACACTGCCTCCACAGGTAATTAACTAAAATATTACACTTCCTCTGCTCAGAACAAAAAATACGCCGAAACCAGAAGAGGGGAGCGGACACGCTGCCTCAACAGGTAATTAACTAAAATATTATAATTCTTATGCTTAGAAGAATGAAAATAAGCAGCAAACTGGAAGAGGGGAGCGGACACCCTGCCTCCACAATTAACTAAAATATTACACTTCCTCTGCTTAGAAGAACAAAAAGTAAGCCACAACTGGAAGAGGGCAGCGGATACGCTGCCTCAACAGGTAATTAAATAAAATATTACACTGTTGAGAAAGGAATTAGGTGAGGCAATGAGCTGAACGACACAAGGCTTTATTCTTTCTCTAACAACATAACACAAAACAGCAAAACAGTGCTACAGCGCTTCCAGGTCTCTGTGCAGTCCCCTTTTATATTTTTAATCCCATGCATCGAGACCTGGAGCTTCCGACCATCATATATTGTTGTTTAACAAAGGAATGTGTGGCACATTAACACAACATACACCGGCACCGCTTTCACACCTTTCTTCTCTCCGCGGCTCCGGTCATTCTTACTCTCCCCGAGGGGTGCATAAAACCACCATTCCCGTCTGATGCCCCCCGGTGACACCTCTTCATTCGGTCCATTGTCCTCCTCTTTCCCCCTGCCTCTCTGGGTGGAGAAAACCCACACACAATCCCCCCCCCGAACACCCAGTGGGGGCACTAACCCCCCCGTCCATAGCGGCTGTAGCAGGGGGTTGCCAATCCAGTAAAACCATCCTGCTGGTGAGGTGTACCGGAGGGCACATCAGTCTGTGGAGGAAAAGGGGGAGGGGGGGAACACATCAGCTTCATGAGCGTAGGTCCCTGCCAAGGGATTGCCAACTTGTGGAGCCAACAACGGTGGGCGTCCACGCCAGGGTCCGGTGTGCATTGTGCCTGCTGAAAACAAAACCGGCCTTCTGCAAGCTTCTTGGGACAAATGTGTGGGTAAAACAATGGTGGGCCGGGCCGGGTCGCTCCCAGCCTCCGTCTGTGTAAAACTTGTGCGGGCGGATCAGCCTTGGCGTGGGGTTTTCCAGTAAAAACTCTGGGGATCAGCGACAGCTGAGAAAAAAATTAGTTTTGCTGGGGATGCTGCCAAATCCTCCTTAAGTGCAGAGCGCAGCCCTAAGCTGGGGAGGCTGCCAAATCCTCCTTAGGTGCGGAGTGCAGCCCTAAAAGAACCCAGAGCTGGCGGTTGACCCAATTTGCGTCCGTGAGTGTACCGTCTGTGTCCACTCACCAAATGTCCTGATGGTGGATCCGTTGGTGTCCATAAGCTCGGGACCGCTGCTTCCTGCCCCCCTGTCTGCGTTGACCGGCAGGATTAGTCTCTTCTGGGAGCCGGAGTCCACCAGAGACCATCTCCACGAACATGTGTCTGTGACATACAGCAGCTTATTTCTGTCTCCAGCAGTCGCAGCTGCTTCTGACTGCTGGCCATGCCATTTCCCGACTTCTTGCATTGGCATGGCAGCACGCATCGCTGGGTGTTTGACCCAAAACGACAATGATAGAAGCAGATCGTCCCATTCCTGCATCTCCTGGCGTCTGCTCCGGCTACCACCAAAGGCTACTTGACCTTGCTGATATCCCTCCAGGACGCCAGCGGCTCATGGAGCAGGCTTGTCACCTGTTGCGTGGCGCACGTGTCTGGCGCCGCGACCACGTAGTAATATCTTGTGTCATCCATAGTTATCCCACGGAGGGCAAACTGTGCTTCTGTGTGCGAAGACCACGCTGCTGGGTTGTGAAGTCAGAAGTCTGGGAGCTTGACTGAAACAGCGCACACGGCGCTGGTGCTCTCCCTCCAGGTAGTCTCTGGGACAGTGCTCGGCTTGTTCTCCATAGCATGTCAGGGTCACCAGTGTGGCTCGCTCTCCATGGCACGTCAGGGTCACCAGTGTGGAGAAAGGAATAGGCGAGGCAACGAGCTGAATGACACAAGGCTTTATTCTTTCTCTAACAACATAACAGCAAGCAGCGAAACAGTGTTACAGCGCTTCCAGGTCTCTGTGCATTCCCCTTTTATATCTTTAATCCCATGCATCGAGACCTGGAGCTTCCGACCATCATACATTGTTGTTTAACAAAGGAATGTGTGGCACATTAACACAACATACACTGGCGCCGCTTTCACACCTTTCTTCTCTCCGCGGCTCCGGTCACTCTTACTCTCCCCGGGGGGTGCAAAGAACCACCATTACTGTCTGATGCCCCCCGGTGACACCTCTTCATTCGGTCCATTGTCCTCCTCTTCCCCCTGCCTCTCTGGGTGAAGAAAACTCCCACACCATGTCCCCACAACACTTCTTATGCTTAGAAGAATGAAAAATAAGCAGAAAACTGGAAGGGGGAAGTGGATACGCTGCCTCAACAGGTAATTAACTAAAATATTATATTTCTTTTACTTAGAAGAATGAAAAGTACACAACAAACTGGAAGGGCGAAGCGGACCCACTGCCCCAACAGGAAATTCACTAAAACATTATTTTTTTTACTTAGAAGAATGAAAAATAAGCAGCAAACTGGAAAAGGGGAGCGGATACGCTGCCTCCAGCAACAGCTGAATAACAAAAAAGTTTAACTCTCCTCTGGTGTAAGAAAACCACAAGTTTGGTTGGTGTCGGTGTGGTGATGCGGCTGCTTGGTGACATCATTGCACTGAGCACATATAATGTGAGGGACGGCCATTTTACAGTCTCTTTTGTCTCTCTTTGGGCACTCAGCTTCCCGACAACACCCTGTATCCTGTTAATCTGCACTGTACAGTGGTGTGAAAAAGTGCTTGCCCCCTTCCTGATTTCTCATTTTTTTGTATGTTTGTCACACTTAAATGTTTCAGATCATCAAACAAATTTAAATATTAGACAAAGATAACACAAGTAAACACAAAATGCAGTTTTTAAATGAAGGTGTTTATTATTAAGGGGGAAAAAAAATCCAAACCTGCATGGCCCTGTGTGAAAAAGTGATTGCCCCCTAAACCTAATAACTGGCTGGGCCACCCTTAGCAGCAATAACTGCAATCAAGCATTTTTGATAACTGGCAATGAGTCTTTTACAGCACTGTGGAGGAATTTTGGCCCACTCATCTTTGCAGAATTGTTGTAATTCAGCCACATCGGGGGGTTTTCGAGCATGAACCGCCTTTTTAAGGTCATGCCGCAGCATCGCAATCGGATTCAGGTCAGGACTTTGACTAGGCCACTCCAAAGTCTTCATTTTGTTTTTCTTAAGCCATTCAGAGGTGGACTTGCTGATGTATTCTGGATCATTGTCCTGTTGCAGAACCCAAGTGTACTTCAGCTTGAGGTCACGAACAGATGGCCAGACATTCTCCTTCAGGACTTTTTGGTAGACAGCAGAATTCATAGTTCCATTTACCACAACAAGTCTTCCAGGTCCTGAAGCAGCAAAACAGCCCCAGACCATCACACTACCACCACCACATTTTACTGCTGGTAAGATGTTCCTTTTCTGAAATGCTGTGTTACTTTTACGCCGGATGTAATGTGACACATACCTTCCAAAAAGTTCAACTTTTATCTTGTCAGTCAACAGAGTATTTTCCCAAAAGTCTTGGGGATCATCAAGATGTTTTCTGGCAAAAGTGAGACGAGCCTTTATGTTCTTTTTGCTCAGCCATGGTTTTCGTCTTGGAACTCTGCCATGCAGGCCATTTTTGCCCAGTCTCTTTCTTATGGTGGAGTCATGAACACTGACCTTAACTGAGGCAAGTGAAGCCTGCGGTTCTTTGGATGTTGTTGTGGGGTCTTTTGTGACCTCTTGGATGAGTTGTCGCTGCACTCTTGGGGTAATTTTGGTCGGCTGGCCACTCCTAGGAAGGTTCACCACTGTTCCATGTTTTCACCATTTGTGGATAATGGCTGTCACTGTGGTTTGCTGGAGTCCCAAAGCTTCAGAAATGGCTTTATAACCTTTTCCAGACTGATAGAGCTCAACTATTTTGTTTCTCATTTGTTCCTGAATTTCTTTGGATCACAGCATGATGTCTAGCTTTTGAGGATCTTTTGGTCTACTTCACTTTGTCAGGCAGGTCTTATTTAAGTGATTTCTTGATTGAAAAAAAGTGTGGCAGTAATCAGGACTGGGTGTTGTTATATAGTCATTTATATGGTTTATGTTCTGTGTTCTTATTTGTGTGTCACGGGGTGGTGGCTCTGCCTTTCGGTCACGCCACCACCCGTAACTATAAAAGGGCTGCGGGCAGGAGGGATGCTCTCTTGGCCATTTCCTCTGCCTGGTGGCCATGTGTGGTGCACCTGTGCCTCTTTAATAAACGTGTGTTCAGTTCGACACCTGGCCTCGTCCTTGGCGCCATATGATTAAAGTGGAGAAAAGGTATGGAAGTGTGCGTTTCTTCAAACTGGCCAGTTTTGGAGCTCCCAGGTGGGCCACCTGTTCCCTGGCTGAGACGGTGCGCTGCCTTCCTGGATTACATGGTGGCGTTGAACCCGGGGAGGATGGACAGGCTGAGGGTGAGCACGTTGTTGGTGCACAATTTGGGAACTGGAGGCCAGCGGATACCGAGCATGCTTGGTGACTCGGACAGCTTTGAGGACATGGTCAAGCTGATGACGTGCAATTTTCACGCCCTGGATGACGTTGTCAGCGGGTTTCGACAGCACTGTCAACAGGTGGGCGAGCATATTCATCAGTTTGTAGCCAACTTGAAACTACTGGGTTGTGTGTGTCGGTTCGGACCGTTGGAGGAGAAGTTGGTTCGTGACCTGCTGAGTTAGCGTTTGTCATGTCGAGAGTTGGAGTTTCCCATTACCACATGAGTCGCGGACCCAAACAGCAATGGGAGCGTGAAAGAAGACACGGAAGACGCCAACGCTGTGACATTGAGGTCTGCCCCGGAGAAAGCCCATGCGTGTGCGTATGGGCTGTGGGTTCACAAAGTGCCGCTCCAAGGCAAGAGACTGCACATTGAGAGTGTAGCACTGTGGCAGATGTGGCCGCTTAAGCCACTATGCGAGGGTGTGCTGCATGTTCAAGAGAGGGAGTCCGCAGAAGAAGTCAACCTCTCCCGCCCCGACGGTTGTCCACTTGGTGCCCCGAACACCGATGGGTACACGTTCTGCACACTAGAGTTCACCGCTGGAGGGCTCCAGTGCCAGAGCCCAAGTTGCCCTGGATGAGGGTATTGGGCAACACAGTGGGGCAACTGCAATGATGAGCGTCACCGAGAGGATGGTTGTTGTCATTCCCGGAGCTCGGCTAAAGTGGGCTGGCAAACTTGGGGCCATATCGGCAAGGACCGCAGCAGATTTAGAAGAGGTCGGGGCAAGACCGATTGGCACTGACAGGACAAGTGCCAGGCAGAAACACTGTGAGCTGAGCAAAACCCCTCTGGGAGTCGTGGACTGGATTCGGGCTCAAGAGGAGGGGCGCCCACAGTGGGTATGGACCAAACAGCAGGTGGAGGAGCACCAGGGATGGCTGCGTGTTGTGGCCAGATGGAGGGATGCTTGTCTCCAGCTGTCGGATGGCTCGTGGAGGCACCCGAATGAGCTGCAATGTGCCTGGGAGGAGACTGTGATTGGTGGGCCTGGACGAGTGAAACATCTGATGGTGAGGAAGAGGAGGCGCACCGGTTCTGTGGCAACTTGCTGCGGCCCGGGAGGCAAGCCGCTTCCAGGGGCAGGCTGAAGAAAGGATGGTCCAGAGAGGGTCCACGGGCTTATTTATCCTTCAGCTGTGTGTATATAGTTTAATTGTTATGCATGTGTTTGGTGTAAAGAAAAGAAGAAAGCCAGTTTAGAAAGCTTGGGATCAGTCCGCCAAGGTCTCTGCCTTTGACCGCCACCTAATCCACATAGCACCGGACCCCCATGATCCCTCCTGCAGGTGGTGAGCCCACTGGAGGGCAGACCCATGTAACTCCTTCGGGCTGAGCCCGACCGGGTCCCATGGGTGGAAACCCAGCCACCAGACGCTAGCCTTCGAGCCCCTCCCCCAGGCCTGGCTCCAGGGTGGGGCCCCGGTAACCCCATACCGAGCGGGGTACACTGAATCCTTGATATACAATTTATCATGAGAGTCTGTTGGATCGTTCTTAGTCTGGCCCTTCACCCAGGACCAGTTTGTCTTGGGAGACCCTGTCAGAGGCAAATTGCCCCGGACAACATAGCTCCTGGGATCACTGGGGCACGCAAACCCCCCCACCACGATAAGGTGACGATCCATGAGGGGGAAAAAGGTGGATTGTCCTCTCCGGGTTGGGGACAGGCTCCTGCCCCAAGTGGAGGAGTTTAAGTATCTTGGGGTCTTGTTCACGAGTGAGGGGAAAATGGAGCGAGAGATCGACAGACGGATTGGAGCAGCATCTGCAGTGATGCGGACGTTGTACCGGTCTGTTGTGGTGAAGAGGGAGCTTAGTTCTAAGGCAAAGCTGTCGATTTACCAGTCAGTCTACGTTCCTACTCTCACCTATGGTCACGAGCTTTGGGTAATGACCGAAAGAATAAGATCACGGATACAAGCAGCTGAAATGAGCTTTCTCCGTAGGATTGCTGGACTCACCCTCAGAGATAGGGTGAGGAGCTCAGTCATCCGGGAGAGGCTCAGAGTAGAACCGCTGCTCCTCCACATTGAAAGGAGTCAGTTGAGGTGGTATGGGCATCTGACTAGGATGCCTCCTGGACGCCTCCCACTTGAGGTGTTTCAGGCACGTCCCACTGGGAGGAGACCCCAGGGCAGACCCAGGACTCGGTGGAGAGACTATGTCTCCCAGCTGGTCTGGGAACGCCTTGGTATCCTCTCTGAATAGCTGGAGCAGGTGGCTGGGGAGAGGGAAGTCTGGGCTTCTCTGCTTGAACTGCTGCCTCCGCAACCCGGACCTCCGGAAAAGCGGTAGAAGATGGAAGGATGGATGGATGGTGTTTAGTGTATTATTGTGTATATAGTTTGGGATTATTTTGTGTATTTTAGTTTAGTTTAGGAACACAGCAGTTTTTTGTTTTTTTTTAGATGGACTGTTTTCTTTAGCACAAACAGCAGAATAATCCGTCTTGTCATGTAGGGGTGGGACGGCAGTCCACCTGTCCTCCCCTGGTTCTTAGTTGTTTTGTGTGACTGTGATAGGCCCCTTTTAGGAACTTAAGTTTAGTTTCTTAGTGCGTGATTCGGGTTCTAAATTGGGGAGGGTCTCAATTGTATGTGTGTGTTTTGGACTTTTTTGAGGGGGAGGGAAAATGTTATCTACTTATTTAAATGGTTTATGTTCTGTGTTCTTATTTGTGTGGCACGGGGTGGTGGCTCCGCCTTTCAGTCACACCACCACCCGTAACTATAAAAGGGCTGCGGGCAGGAGGGATGCTCTCTTGGCCATTTTCTCTGCCTGGTGGCCATGTGTGGTGCACCTGTGCCTCTTTAATAAACGTGTGTTCAGTTCGACACCTGGCCTCATCCTTGGCTCCATATCCAGACAAAACAGATGTGCCTTGAGAAACTTAACTCAGCTTTCTAAAGATGTGATAAACCACAGTTAATTTATGTTTTAACGGGGGGTGGGGGGGTCACTTTTTCACACAAGGCCATGTAGGTTTGGATTTTTTTTTCCCCCTTAATAATAAACACATTCATTTAAAAACTGTATTTTGTGTTTACTTGTGTTATCTTTGTCTAATATTTAAATTTGTTTGATGATGTGAAACATTTAAGTGAGACAAACACACAAAAAAAATTGAGAAATCAGGAAGGGGCAAACACTTTTTCACACCACTGTATGTAATAAAGTTTGTGTTCCCAGCAAACACCACTCTCTGTCTGTCCTTCCCCAGTTTTCCAGACATAACAGCTCCATCTTCCTTTTTTTTTTTAAACAAAAGAAAAAGTTAGCAGAACTAGGAGAGGGCAATAGACACTGCCTTCGCTAACAATGAATAACCACAAGACTTAATAACACTTTCTCTTTTCCTTAATACAAAATAAGCAGCTTGATTGAAATTAGCTTTTCTTTGCTCTTAAGAAAAAAATAGCAGTCGGCCAGAAGAACAGTGGCCACACTACCTACAAGCAATTAACCAAGCCAGCAGCTTTCTCAAAACTGGGAGCTTGCACACTACCCAACAGCTGATTAATATTAGCTCTAATATGTCAGCCACAGCTTCTCAGAGGATGAACAAATCGTTGCTCTTACCTTAACGGCACAAAGCTGCACGGGGCTGAACAAAGCAAACAGTTAGCTCATACCTTGTACTCTTGACACGATTGCGAGAAGAAAGAAGGAGCCGAACACCTGCAGACACCGGAAGATATAACCTCCAGGGGGTCATGCAGGGGTCGCACGTGATATTGTTGTTATTTGTACTCGCATTCGCTAGCATGCGGGGAAGTATCCAGTGCTTTCAGCACCGCCTGGCAGTTATGAAGGGACGAAATAGAACTGGCAGTTTTTACAGCCTGAATCCCATTAACCAATCAAAGGGCACAACTTTAGCCACCAACTAACAGCACCCTCTGATTGGTTACTGAACTCACAGTACAGCTTGCCAGTCATAGGCTTTTCAGTGTTCCTAAAAGGAACAGGAAAGTTACACATTGCTGCTTTAAAATAAAATGAGAAATTATACTTTATGACTTCATGTCCAAAATTGGTCATTAACTCTGAAACTAGTTGAACTTAAATAATTTTTCTTTTATTTTTCCTCACTTTTTTCTCAATATAAGAGAAAAATAGTTTCAGTAGAGACAAAATGAACTTATTTGGATCACTTTAACCCTTTGTGATTTGATTTGGCCAAAGATAAATATTATATTTGTGTTTCTATGGGCCTAGATTTTCTAAACCCACAATCTTTTATTAATTACATACTGAATACATACATACATTTATTACATACTGAATGCACTGAGGAGCTCATTTAGCAGCAGACTACATCATCCCAGGCGCACAACCGAGAGGTTTCGTAGGTCCTTCCTACCAACGGCTGTCAGACTGTACAACCTAAGCAGGGCTGCTCGCAGAGATAGCAAAAAGACGTAACAAACTAATAGTTTTTTGAATGCAAAAGATGCAATAGACTTACACAATGGTCCTCTCCGGCATACAACTAGGAACATACCGGTCGCTATGGAGGGTGAGAATATGTATGGGCACATAATCATACCATGTAGGATAACTAAGTAGACGGTTATGCTGTTTCATTCCATCTAGCAACAATGCTCTGCACTGTGTGTGTTTATATATTTGCATATTTATTCCATCTAGCTACAATGCTCCGTACTGTGGGTGTTTATATATTTATATATCTACATATTATTCCATCTAGCTACATTGCTCCGCACTGTGTGTGTTTATATACTTGCATATTTATTCCACCTAGCTGCAATGCTCCGTACTGTGGGTGTTTATATATTTACATATTTATTCCATCTAGCTACAATGCTCTGCACTGTGTGTTCATATATTCATATATTTATTCCATCCAGCTACAATGCTCTGCACTGTGTGTCTGTGTGTGTGTGTATATATATATATTTTATAGTAATACGTACATATGTTTATTAGCTGCTCTTGCTTGCTTGTTTTTTTTCTTGCCTTCTGATTGTTGCTCTGAGTGTTGCTATCCCTGTGCTGTTGCAATCCTGGAATTTCCCCGTTGTGGGACTAATAAAGGCTTATCTTATCTTATCTTATCTTATTTTATAGTAATATGTACATATGTACTGTATATTAGCTGCTCTTGCTTGCTTGCTTTTTTTTCTTGCCTTCTGATTGTTGCTCTGAGTGTTGCTATCCCTGTGCTGTTGCAATCCTGGAATTTCCCCGTTGTGGGACTAATAAAGGCTTATCTTATCTTATCTTATCTTAATTAATTAATTTAATTTTTCTTTAGTTAATTTTTTAATTAATTTTATTAATTTGCCAAATCATACAAATGAACAGCAACATTCACCAATCTAAAGATCTCCAAATGCTCTACTTTTAAAGGCGTGATGACGAATCAGGCTCGCATTATTTTAGAGGTTCGTGTCTTTTGTCTCCCCCCCTCCCCCCCTCTTTCTCTCCCACGCCTCCCCGCCTCCTCCCAGCCTCCTCCCCCTCAGAACAAACGGGATGACCATAGCTGGATCAGCCTGACTCCATCAGACTCCTACCACGGTTCGGTGGGTGCGGACGACCACACACGGGATCGCGGATTTTAGCGCGTATCAGCTATGAACCCCCAGAATTAAAGGAATCAACAGGATAAAAAAGAAAAAAAAAAAAACCGCGTCTAGGATGAGCGCAGCCGCCACCGGATCATCGGCTTCTTGCCGCTTCGCCCACTATTTTGTTGTGTGTGGACTCGACACGGAGACAGGCCTGGAACCGGACGATGGTCCAGGTAGATGATCGACACTCAGCTGTTAATGTGTTTAAAAATCAGTTTGTCCTGTTTAATGTTTATCATCTGTATGCAGAGGCCTGTATGTGTTGGTGTGACAGCCATGTAAATATTTTGTTGCCTCAGTCATATTTCTCTCAAAACGCCATCATCTCATATATATATATATATATATATATATATATATATATCAGATTTTTAAGCTGTTTCTTTTAACTCTTATATTGTCCTTTTGTTTGACCTCTGCCTGGAGAAAAAAAAAAATAAGGTTAGACCGCCATTCATTGTGTTTTTTCCCCATTTTCAGAATATTTCTTTTCTGCAAGTCATCCCCTGTTATCCTTGCATCACTGCACAGAAAAGGACAGAACAGAGCCAGCACAGCAGCATCCTAATTTGCTTATTAGAGCTGGAACACAGCTGGAACATCCAGGCAGTGGTTCGGGGTTAATGAACAGCTGTGTGCTTCCAGATTTCACTGTTTTATGATTGAAAGAGGGAAGAAAAACACACATTATGATGGCTTTTTTTTTTTTTTTGTCTCAGAGGTGAACGTGTCAATACAGACCAAAAAAAAAAAAAAAAAAAAGGAACAAAAGTCGTGAAAGGAGGATGCTGGGATGTGGAGGTTGTCACGGTGATCCTGCTGTTTTGTGTGAGGTGCTCCAGATTGTTTGTTGGTGTTCTGGTTTCTCCCACACCGAGTTGTTGACACCCAGTCGGGGACAGATGGGCCCAGGAGGAGCCCTGTGTGACGTGTGCTGCAGTCATTGCGGTAAGACACAGCCTTACAGGTGTGCCGAGTACTTGGAACGCCACTTCCAGGTCTGAGGTGTGGAGCGGCAGACAATAGTCACACCCCGTGTTCTCCCCCCGGTCTGCGGAACAGCTCCTCAGGGGACGGATGCACTTTGTTTTGGAATAATGAGCCTACGTCAGAAAAGGAGACGTCTGCGTGTGTGAAACAGGCTTTGTATGTTGGGGACATGTGGCTCTGCTGATTTTCTTGTTTTAACAGAGCCCAGTGAAGCAGGCTTTGGTATCTGTCTCCTTGCAGCAAGGGTCACTGTGTTTCTGTATGCAAGCTTATGTAACAGCAGGACATCTGAGATGTGCTGCTGCAGGGGGCTCTGCCTCTTTTTTTTTTTCCCCCACTTTAAAACACACAGTTCCACTAGTTAAAGTCCACTCTGTGCCTAGCGTTATTCATACAGTGTCCCTTTTTTGTGTGCGGGGGTGTAATTAGTGAGAGCCCACCGAGAGACAATCTGCTCTTGTTGGCCCCTCAATGGATGCCACTGTGTTTTCTGCAGCCTAATCAGATTTCACATGACGCTGTCTGTTGGAATGCTGGACGGCCCAGGCTCCGGTGCCTGTTCAGGCCTGATGGCGGTCACGGAGGGGGGATGACATCAGTTGGTGGTGGTGGTAAGAACTCCCCCGACTGTACAGCTCTGCTTTATCACGCTGAAATGATCACACAGTGATGTAAAGCCTAGATATGAACTTATTAATAGGCCTGCTGCTGCTTATATGCAGAAGACCCAGCCTGATTTGAGAATATTTTTAGGCTCGCCACTCTTATTTTGATGCTGAGGGTTTCAGAGTGAGGGGGAAATTTCCATTTTGGTGTGATTCACCTTGAGTGGTCATTTGCTGAAGAGGTGATTTAAACTGTTAGAGGCAACAAGGATAGTTCCTCATCAGTCAGTGCTGGATGTCATTTTAATCGCTTTCCACTTTTAATATCTACTTGTGTAATGATGTGATGAATGGGGCAGTGAAGGTAATTTAGTTGGTGAGTATGACAGATGTCTACATTTATCACTGCTGGTGGAGTGTGTCTGCTTTGGAGATGGATCTCCACTTAAGATCATAAATCTTTGAGATACGTATTCAAAGTGTGGGCTGAATGTTAAACACAAAGAAAACTTAGTCAAGAGGGAAATGTTAAGGACTGATGGGCTTGAAGAAATGATCAATTCCTAAAAGAATGTTGCAGTGATGATTAGGTTATTGTTTGCTTTTGTTGATAAATTCCCTTTATCTGAGCAGCCAATTAGAAGGCATCATTTGGTGACGTGAGAATATTTTCTCGCATTTTCATGATTACAACTGATTGTCTTCTTCTTCTTCTTCTTCTTCTTATTCTTTCAGCTGCTCCCTTCAAGGGTTGCCACAGCAGATCATCTGCCTCCATCTCACCCTATCCCTTGCATCTTCCTCTGTAACACCAACCCTCTCCATGTCCTCCTTCACTACATCCATGAACCTTCTCTGTGGTCTTCCTCTTTTCCTCCTGCCTGTCAGCTCCATCTTCAACATCCTTTGTCCAGTATATCCACTATCCCACCTCTGCACATGTCCAAACCATCTCAGCCTTGCCTCTCTTACTTTGTCTCCAGACTACTCAACCTGAGCTGTCTGTCTGATATTCTCATTTCTAATCTTGTCCCTCCTAGTAGCTCCCAGTAAGAATCTTAGCATCTTCAACTCTGCCACCTTCAGCTCTGCCTCCTGTCTTTTTGTCTGTGCCACTGTCTCCAAAACATACATCATAGCAGGTCTCATTACTGTCTTGTAAATCTTCCCTTTCACTCTAGCTGCTATTCTTCTGTCACAAATCACCCCGACACTTTTCTACACCCATTCCACCCTGTCTGCATTCTCTTTTTCACCTCTTTTGTGCGTTTTCCATTGCCTTGGGTGGTTGACCCCAGGTATTTAAACTCATCCGCCTTTGCTACCTCTACTCCTTACATCTTTACTGTTACACCTGCCTCCCTCTCATTTACACAAAACATTTTCTGTCTTGCTTCTACTGACTTCATTCCTCTTCTCTCCAGAGCACACCACCTCTCCAGGTTCTCTTCCACCTGCTCCTTACTCTCACTACAGATCACACTGTTGAATCCTGCATGACCTCGTCTATCAGCCTGTCCATCACCATGGCAGAGCTGACTTAGCACCAGTCCCTGATGTAATCCCTCCCTCACCTTGAATCCAGACACTCCTACAACACACCTCACCACCGTCATTCTGTTCTCATATATATCCTGCACCACCCTCGCATATTTCTGTGCCACTCCTGACTTCCTCATACAGTACCACACTTCCTCTCTTGGCACCCCATCATATGCTTTCTGTAGATCCACAAAGACAGTGCAACTCCTCCTGACCTTCTCTATACTTCTCCATCAACACTCTTAAAGCAAACGTTGCATCTGTAGTACTCTTTCTTGGCATGAAACCGTACTGCTGCTTATTGATCGTCACCTCTCCTCTTAACCTGGCTTCAACAACTCTTTCCCATATCTTCATAGCGTGGCTGATCAACTTTATGCTTCTGTAGTTACTACAACTCTGAGCATCACCTTTATTCTTGAAAACTGGTACCACAGTGCTTCATCTCCACTCCTCAGGCGTCCTCTCACTCTCCAAGATTGTGTTAAACAATCTGGTTAAAAAGTCCATGGCCACCTCTCAACATTACAACAAATGAGGATGAACATCATTATTGTCTCAGCCCTAGTGTCCAGCACATTTTCACATTTACTGTCTAGTGTGTGCGTATCAGTGGAAATGTTAATTACAGCCTGACTGAAGGAGGCATTTAGACTTTCAGTCAAAACAGACCTCCCTCGCCCCCCCCCCCCCACGCATTCCTTTCTGTTACATAGTAAAAGAGACAGAAGCTGTATTTACGCATGTTTTGTGCAAACTCTTTGATGGCAGCTTGTGTCAAGAGGAGAGAGCTGGGGGGTTTATTTGGATCGAGCCATCATGACGTAAGCAATGACAAAAGCTTTGTCTCAGTGGCGATTGTCCATGCCACATCGGAAATGGATGCCATGGCAACTCTGAGGCTGGAGGCTGCCTTTCAGCACATGGACCGATTTGTATTCTTAGACGAGAACATTGACCCCCCCCCCACCACCACCATCCTTAGTCCTTTACTGTGATCCATTAGCTTCTGTCTCCCACCTACCAGTCTGACTCAGTTTAATTTGAAGTGGTGCTCCTTTCTCGCGCCACATTTCCCTGTCTCAGTGTTGTGTGCGTCATCTCGTAGGCAGGTGAAGTGTACGCTTCTCAAGGCTCAGTGAGTGCCGTAGAGCTGAGAGGAGAGTGCATGTTTCTTAGTGGCAGTTTTTTTTTAATGTGCTGACGATGGTGAATGTGAAACGTCACAGTAAATTAGTGGACCATAGAACAGAGACATGAGGACTGTTCAGGAACATCCCCTTTAAATAATAAAAGGAGCTTGTTCACTACAGTCCGGTGATTATCCACTTCAGCTTATTTCTGCTGCCAGCTCTGTCCTCTTTATCCACTCACACTGACCGCAGTTTGTGTGCAGTCTGAACTAAAAGCTGACATAAGGTGGACGGACTGTACAAGCTGTACACTACATGCGTGTGTGGACTGTAAATGTTTGAATTGTAAAGAAAATGACATATTTTCATCTTAACCTCCTCATTAATGGATGGTTTCCTCCTGCAGTATGGCAGGGATGCAGCATGTTGTGTCAGTTTTATGGTAATGAGCTGAGTTATGTAACCATGGGAAGGGTTTTCCCTCTTTGTTGCAGAACGCTGATGAACTTCTGTTCACTCAGTGTTGGAGAAGGCTGTCCTGAAGGTCTCATAAATTAAAGGAGCCATCATAATGGTGACGTCCTCTGCTCTGCCCTTTCCATCTCATTTGAAATTCTGATTCAGCGCCAGCCAAGGTCACATATAACTCTGCACTAACAGAATAACATTTAACTCACTCTGTGTGTCTTTCAGGGGAGGGCTTCGAGCAGAGCCCTATCCGACGGTCCTTCAAGTCGAAGGTCCTGGTTCACTATCCTGAAAACACCGACAGGAACCCCTTCAACAAAGATGCTGTCAACATGGTGAGAAACATGATCACACATGGCTGGTTATTTCCTGTCGCAGCGGCCAAAGAACAAAACGTGTTTCTCTCTGTGCCAAATATTTTTGTGTCTTTCAGCTTTTAAAGCTTAAGAAGAAACCAAATCAACTACAAGTGTGCACAAGAGAAGGGATGCACATTATTTGTTTGTTCTCTGTATCTTTTTTTTATTTATAGCCTTGTTTTTGATAAATAGGTAGAACATGCTTAATGCTGACTGGTGGAAAAGCAGGTCAGGATGATGAGAACACCGGCCTCAGAGATTCATTAGCAGTCAGATGGTAGTTAATTATCATCTCAACTAGCTATTTTTGGCGTTAGAATTTGTTGGAAACCGTGTCTGTGAAGGCAGCACTGTATTCTATATTATTTAGTATAATGCACTGAACATTCAGCTTTACTATCAAAGTCAGTTTTGTTCTTTTTCGTTACACAAAATCAGTGCAACATTATAATTTCACTGTTTTACACATGTTAAAATAATGATCTCATCTTATATTAGCATTCATTGCTAATATAAGATGAGATCATTAAACCCAGTCTTAATGAGTATCAGCCAGATACCTTGAAATTTACTGGATAACTTGTTTTTTTACCTCCGCCAAGGAGGTTATGTTTTTACTGGCGTTTGTCTGTTTGTCTGTCTGTCTGTTACCAACATAACTCAAAAAGTTATGAACGGATTTTGATGAAATTTTCAGGAAAGGTGTGTAATGGCACGGGGAACAGATGATTAGATTTTGGTGATGATCTGAGAGTGCATACCTCCACCAAGGGCTTTGTTTGTATTTGTGCAGCAGGATTACACAAAAACTACTGGATGGATTTGGATGAAATTTTCACCAGAGGTGCTTCATGGGCTACAGAGGAACCCATTATATTTTGGTGGTGATCTGAGAATGCATACCTCAGCCAAGGCTCTTATCTTCTCACAGTGTGTTAGCAACAATACTCCAAAACTGATGGACAGACTTTGATGCAATTTTCACCACAAGTGGCTATAGGCCTACACACAAACCCGTTACATTTTGGAGGTGATCCATGAGAAACGGAAGGAGCCTTGGCAAAGGTATGCGCTCTATGAGTGCTTTTCTAGTTTTTTTTAAATTTGTTATAGATCAGGGATCCTCCAATGTTTTTGCCAGGAGTCTGCATTTGTTTTTTCCAGTGGGCCGGAGGTCCGGAGCAGCGCTAACATGTTGCATGAGCGGATATTTCATTTCCATGTTGGGAGGGACAATAAACAGAACATTTTTTCCAGAGTAAATATTGAGGGGACATTATAAGTATTATTGTAGTCAGTCACAAATTTGTGAGAAAGAATGTACAAACATACACTTATGGGGGGAAAAAAAGCTGCAGATTTAAAAAAAAAAAAAGTCATAAATTTATGCAAAAGAAAGTTGCATTTGTACAAGAAACGACTGCAAATTTTAAAAAAAAATCCAGATTTGCTAGAAAAAAATTGCAAATTCATGAGAAAAAATATGTAAATTTACAAGAAAAAAAACTCACAAATATAGTAGAAAAAAGTTGCATATTTACAAGAAAAAAACTGCAGATTAAAGATGCAAAAACAGCAGATTTATGTGGAAAACGTGGCAAATTTATAAGAAAAAAGTTGCAAATTTACAAAAAAGTGGTACATTTATAAGAAAAGTTACCAATTTAAGATGCAAAAAGTTAATTAAAAAGAAAAAAGTTTTACATTTACCAACAAATGTAGTAAATTAATGCAAAAAAGTTACAAATTTATGAGAAAAGCTGTGAATTTTGATGAAAAAAATCCCCCCCCACTGAATCCCCTTGATTAACATCTATGTGACACCAGGCTGTCCTGCTGTGGGAGTAGCTGGGTGAATGCAGCAATTTGCTGAACATTAGTCCAAGTAATTGCACCATGATGGCCACACACACACACGGGCAACAATCGTGCTCTTCGAGCTTCGGTGGCAGCAAGGCCAAGTTGGTAGTAGCAATCAGGCGGCTGTGTTTGGATGAGCACAGGTGTCACTCAATGAGTGTACAAAACGTTGATTCAGTCAAACACAGGCAGCACTGTAAAGTTGGTAAGCACAGAGAAGCACATATATTAATTAAAGGTGAAATAGTATTAACAGGTAACGTAGTCCTTCAGTCAAAAATGCATAGAATTTCAAACATGAATATCAGACTTCTAATGAAAACTGGAAACAACCCTACTACTGTCTGACGGTGGATCCCTGGCTTTCATTTTGCATCATGTTTGGATCGCTAGTCCTTTTTCTTCTTGTGTATGAGACACTAAGCAGTGTTGTCCAGCAGTTGGAGCCATCTTCTAGTGGCAGGGTTGGGTTTATTTAGATCGCTAGTCCTTGGAGCATGGTGGTGAAGTGTGCCATGGCATGGAGTGGGCAGTGACCCCGATTATCAAAAGTGGAATGTGGGCACCCTTTCCAGATTGTAGTTCTTCAGTTGCCAGCAGTGGTCGCAACCGTTTTCTTCCTTCTTTCGGGTGGGGTACGCCATGTGGTTTCTCGTGCTTGCCTGCCTTCACTGAGCACTCTAGTTTGACAGAGCCTTGTCAAAGACTTCACTCCATCCAGGGCTGTCCTTATGCCAAAAACTGGCTGGCTGGAAGCCATTACAACATTTGAGTTCCTTTTTTTCGTTCCATCAAAACGAAACAGGCATTTTTTTTTTTTTTTTTTTAATCAAAAGGCTTCGGGGTCCAGACGGAAGACCCTTGCGGTCAGGATGTGGACCAGGATCCTCCATTTGAGGAGCCCCATTATAGATGAAATAGAACAGCAGTTTGGTAGCATTTCAAAATTTAGCAAAGTTTATTTAACTGCAAACGTAGAACCTTCCCTACACACTCATTCTGGGGGCTACAGTAATAATGAACGAGTTCAAGCAGCAAAGTAGAGCAATGCTTAAAAATGGGGCATTACTGACAAAATTTGACCACTCCTTGACAAATGGACTATTTTGGTGATTTTTTTCATTGCTGTTTGGTTAATAATTCAGTGTTAGAGTGCCCACAAATTGGGGATTCTAAGGCAGTTTGGTGCTGAGTGTGAAGTGGCTGAGAAGAGAAGCAGCACCTCCAAATCCAAGTCCATCATCCTCCGTCACAAAAAGGTGGCTTGTCATCTCCAGTTTGAGGACAAGCTCCTGCCCCCTCTGGAGGAGTTTAAATATCTTGGGGTCTTATTCAGGAGTGAGAGGAGGGTGAAGCGGGAGATTGACAGGCGGATTGGAGCAGCATCTGCATAGATGCAGATGTTGTACTGGTCTGTTGTGGTGAAGAGGGAGCTAAGCTCTAACGCAAAGCTTCCAGTTTACCGGTTGATCCACATTCCTACCCTCACCTATTATCATGAACTTTAGGTGGTGACCAAAAGAATGAGGTTACAGATACTTGCGGCTGAAATGAGCTTTAGCTATAGCTTGGCTGGATTTGCTTATAGATAGGGTGAGGAAGACCCAGGATGCGCTGAGAGCTTGTGTCTCCCAGCTGACCTGGGAATGCCTTGGTATCCTTCCTGAAAAGCTGGAGGAAGTGGCTGGGGAGAGGGAAGTCTGGGTTTTTCTGCTTAGGCTGCTGTGACCCCTGTGATCTGGATCCCTGCAGAAGTGGTAGAAGATGGATGGATGAATGGAGATCGATGTAATCAGTACTACTAATCTAAGATGAGAGAGAATACCAACTTAAGCATATACTATACACCACTATTTAACAATATTTGAAAAATGTATTTAATCTCTTTACTTCGAGCTTGACCATGTCAATAGCCATGTCTCCTTTAGCCTTTTCAAGGTGAATTATATCATTGATAAGTGAACACCATATGGTATAATGGATATTTTACAGTAGTCATTTATTTCAGAATAGCTTTAGTTTGGAACCACTTCAGAATTTTACTAGTCACTGAGGTGATTTACTCATTTATTCTCTTATTCTTTTGCTTTGTTGTTTTTCCAATTTTGCTCCAGCTCTGCATGCCCAGAGGACTTTCCTTCCATACTCAAGCTGACAAACTTGACCCACAGTTTCACTCTTTCACAATTGCTTTTGATGACGGCACACGTTCCTACGGCTTTGTTCACACTTTTTACGAAAAGGTGACCAGTCCTCAGATTAACACTGCTATGCAGACACTCTATCAGATGCACCACGTGGAGCACCACTCCCCCTCTTCAGCCTCCTCTCCCTCAACTTCCTCTGCCTCCTCACCCTCCACCTCCAGTATGGACTCACTTGCAAGCAGTTTGGATGAGTCAGATGCCGAGTCTCTGGCCGGGGTTTCTGGCTGCCTTGGATGTGTAGGCTCCTTCGATCCAGCACGGGACACTCTGTATGTGTCCAAAGCCCTCTGCCTCATCACGCCACTTCCTTTTCTTCAAGCCTCGCGACATTTTCTGGCTCAGCTACACCAGGCTGTGACATCAGAGACGGCCCCACCTCTCCCTCTAGAGAGCTACATCCATAACATCCTTTATGAAGTTCCCCTGCCTCCACCTGGGAGGTCACTGAGGTTCCACGGGGTCCAGGGGCCCATTTTGTGCCAGCGACCGGGCCCAGGTGAGCTTCCACTCGGCGAGTATCCTCTTGGAGATGCATTCTCCCTGCTGGGAGTGGAAAACATGGTGAAACTGCTTACCTGTGCACTTCTGGAAACACAAGTCCTGCTCTACTCTCAAGGTAAGCACTTGAGTAGCACACAGTGACACCTGCAATTCACATTAGAAAAAGTTTTGATTTCAAAATAAATCATTGCTGAAGCTGGCTCGCTATCACACTGTGACTGTTTGCTTATTCTGACACGCCACATTGTGACACTGTTTAACTTCACCCTCCCTCATTATTACCAATGTTAGCCAGCTAGCTCCTAGCTCAGATAGTCAGCCTGAGCCAAATAACGTAAATTTGTCAAAAAGAATGAATGGGGGGTGGGGAAGCACCAAGGTGCTGTGCCTTGGTGCCTGTGGCATGGTAGCATGGGCAGCTGTAAAAAAGTGGCACTCCGACCTCTACTGGCCATGCCCACTGGCATAGTTACGTTTCCTGTTTTTGCGGCTCCATTGACAGAAATGGTGAGTTAAATTTGTGTTTATTTTGACAACAAAGCCTTATCTCACAATTCTGGCAAATTACTGTAAAAGTCGAGAAAATATGGCGATACAATGATATAAGCCTTTAGTTCCACTTAATTTTGACGGGGCGAGCTGAAAGACAGACAGATACACAGCCACACAGCCACAAACAGACGCACTAAGTGATTACTGCATGCCTCTGTTTCACTGAGGCATAATAATACATCACTGTATTATTGTGTGGTGTGTGGTTTCAGTGGTCCATAGGATAGGACTGGTCCCTGGAGTACAACGAGCACAGAAACATTTGTGAATGAGTGGTTAAACTACTACATTTAGAAACGGTTTGGTGGAGCATTACAGCAAAAATGTAACAAAATAAGCTAGAATGATGCAAGATAGTATATCGACTGTGGACCAGTGAACCAGGTGGAAACATGGATGTTTATTAGAGTGACTGAAATCTAAAGAAAATAACAATAAAACTGCAGTTGGTAAGCTAACTCCTAGCAACACTGTTAGCTCTGAAGCTTTGGCTCCCATCTCCATGACTGACAGCTAGGGTGGTCAGTAATAGAGAAGGGGGGCTGGGCTTTTCTTGACATAGCAGAACAAACCTGGAAGAATTAAAACAGCTAACTGGCAACAGAAACAATATGCAAGCTGTGTGGTTTTTAAGAGAAATGAGTCTTGATATTTTTTTTCAATTGTCATGTGACCAATAGGTGCATTTCAGAAGGTTAAAACCTACAAAAACACAATTTTTCAGTCAATGACCATTTCAAAAGCTAGACATAACTACTGTGATGTCATCCACTGGTTTTACAAAGGTCTGTTAGCGTTGGTTCTTGTCATTAAAGACACTGATGGATGCAGATACTGTATATGTGATGCAGTAGTCTTGTCTTTGAGCTGCAGGATTGGCACTGTAGCCTCTGCTTTTATTGTATATTGTTCTTTTTTGTATTTATTTTTTATCTTTGATATAGATCTTGTGTCTGAAATAAAGCTTAATTATCACGGGCAGCATGGTGGTTGAGTGATTAGCACCATCGCCTCACAGCAAGAAGGTTTTGGGTTTGAAGCTGCCAGCCGGCTAGGGCCCCTCTGTGTGGAGTTTACGGGTTCCCCAGCGCCTGTGTGGGTTCTTTCTGGCTTTTCATCTTTCTCCTGCAATCCAAACCCATGCTCATTAGGTGTGTGGGTGATAGTCTCCAGCACCCCTATGACCCATCACTGGATGAATTGATTGTAGTGACCTGATAATTACATACTTGATATTTGTTTTATTGTTTTTATTGAATTATTATTTGTTTTTTTATGTATTTATTCATTTTTATTTTTAACCTCTGTGTTGTTTTGTAATTGGTTGTTTTTTTAAGTGCTGCCATCTTGGCCAGGGAACCATTGTAGAAGAGGTCCTTACCTCAATTGGTTTTATCCCTGGTAAAATAAAGGTAAAATTAAGAAAAAGAACTGTTTAAAAATGTGAATGAAAGAGTCATTATTTTGGTTCTTGGAGAATATCATCTTAACCTGTAGCAAACTTTGCAAGTTGAAATATACAACTCTGGAAAAAATTAACAGTCTAAAGAGACCACTGCAAAATTATTACTTTATTTGGTTTTACCATTTATACCTATGTGTTTGAGTAAAATGAACAATTTTGTTTTGTTCTCTCACTTACTGAAAACAGCTCACCCAAATTCCAAGTCAAAATATCGTCATTTAGAGCATTTATTTACAGAAAATGACAACTGGCCAAAAGATGTGCTTTTAGATCAAATAATGCAAAGAAAAGTTCATGTTTATTCTTAAACACTGCAATACTGAAGTTTTAACTTAGGAGAAACTCAGAAATCTTTATTTGTGTAATAACTGAGATTTATTCACAGTTTTCCTTAAGTACACTGAGGTGTCCTGTTGGAATTCAACAGATACTCAAACTGAATGGCTGTCATACATGTCGAGATGCTAATTTTGGAAAGATTTTGCACTGGTCTCTTATTTTTTCCAGAGCTGTATATGAAACGGGTCAATTACACTTCTAGTTTGTTAAAACTCGATCACAGACTTTCTGAGCAGTTTGTGCACCACATTCTTTGACAGATTTATACATTGATAATATTGGAAAGACTTCCCTCTTTAAGTTTACTCTTCAATCCCCCTCAAAGAAACTAAGGGGCTTAAGCGATAGCACCAACAGGACTTTAGCTTTGGGCCTCGCAACTTTACATAGAGTTTCGTGGTAAAATAATGAGGGAGGCTCTTAATTAACAGCGTTATTAGCTATACTGTGCTGTGCATGATCACAAGAATACCGATTAGACAATCTAAAAGACAGAGATAGCGGTTAAAGTAGCGTAAAATGCAACAGACTTGATTCTTTAAACTGAGGTCACTTGACTGAATTATGCGTCTACCTTTCTGTCTTCAGACTACCAGCGTTTGATGACTGTGGCAGAGGGCATCTCCACACTGCTGTTCCCGTTTCAGTGGCAACACATCTACCTGCCCATCGTTTCTACCCCTCTACATCACCTTCTGGATGCTCCCGTGCCATTCCTGATGGGCATCCAACGCAGAGATGGAGCTCAGCGATCCTCCCTCCACCTACCACATGAGGTACACTCAACATTCAACAAGGGGCCATTGTGTAAATGCATTCGTATCTTACGGCATGAATATGTCAGTCACTGGATGCAATGAATATCCAAATAAGGGGATTAAAAAGGTGTTATTAAACTGAATAATCCTCATAGCCATTTGCTGGTCTGCTCTGTCCTGCATGCAGTTTGTCGTCTGCCTCCGGCATTTTGAACTGGAACAATGCATTTTCTCAGAGCTGTCCCCCCACCACCACCTCATCCAATCCTGCATGAAAATATCACTTCATGCTGCATAAATATCTCGCCTCTTTGAAGTTGCAGTGCCCCAGAAAAGAGGCAGCAGCAAGACAACTCGGAAAGGATAAAAGCCACCCCCCCTAAAAAAAAAAAATAAAAAAAAAATGCAGATCTCGACAGGCCCAGAATAATGGGGATCACTGAATAATTAATAAGAACTAGAGATCTTCATTTAGAGTATTTTGACTTGTGCTGTTTAAAGAAAACGAGGAAAAAAATGAACCACACATGCACATTTAAGACATTTACTAGCAGCCCTTGTTAATTTTGTTATGCTGTAAAAATCTGGGGCACGTATTTATTTCAGTTCCACTGATGCACAAGATAATCGGGAAACAGAGCATACTTAAATCGCAATGCAATTCGTGTTTGTATCATCTCTGAATCACCATATTCGTGCCTTTTCCCCTTTGTATGAAATCTGTAATTGCAAGATGATTTTAAGAAATAAAGACTTTAAGTGGGAGGATGAAGTGTGCAGAGATATGCCTGTACAGTGTCTCCCCCGAGGCTTTAAACTGACTGCCTGAGGTCAGTGCTGGAGGTCATGTTGCTGCTGACTGTTGCTTGCAGAAGCAGTTTTTTAAAAATCGCTGTCTGTCTTTCTATAGCAGCTTTATGGGCACTGTTTTTGCTCAGCTTTCTCACTGTTGAGGAAGACTGATAGGGATTTCACAATGTCTCCTTTTGCAGACATAATGGATAATCCTTTACATATTAAATCCTATGAATGCTTATCACAGTGAAATACCAAAAATCTATTAATAACGTGCAAATTCTCATCTTTGAACTTAATTAGGTGGTTAAGCTCAGGCACTTTGCCTGCATGAGATACACATCTTCACATTGTAACTGGTTAAGCCTATTACAATTATCTGATTGAGGAGCCAGTTAATGTGTTTGTTATTTTATTTGTCTCACACACTCAGGCCAACCTGTGCTTTGTGGACATTGACAACCACTGTGTTGAAGCCCCCGAAGACCTTCCCCCGTTTCCAGATAAGACCGAGCTAATCCAGGACATAAGTGAGGTACTGCTGCAATTTGGGATCCCACCACAGGGAGGTGGGACCACTAAGCTCATCACCACCTCGCCCGCCTCCCCTCGCCTGAGCAGCCTGGTGCTTGAAGATCTTATGGAGGACAGAAGAAATGGGAATCTTGGAGGTGAGGAGCTGGCGGTGTTGGAGAGGCTGCAGGCTCTGGCAAAAAGGTGCGGAGGAGGAAAGATTTCAGATGGAGGGAAGATGCTTGGACACGTGTTTGAGGAGGAGGAGGAAGAGCTGAAAGCTGCAAAGCTGAATATTCAGCTGAGGGAGGTGTTTGCTGTACGCTTTGCTGCCATGTTTGGCAGGTATGAGGAGTTTGTCATCCACAGTGCTTTGGATTTGGACTCCTGGCTGAGCAACAGAGAAGGGACGATCAGCTTTGACAAGGTACAGCAAATCAGTGGATTGTGAGGACATTAAACTGCAAACAAAGGGTATTTTGAGGTGTTCCTCGCCTAAATAGACATACCCAAAATAAATCTATTTTAACTCCACAGGTCTAAGGTCTACATGCATAATCTTAGTCTCTACAGACATGCAAGACCGCACAGAATTTCCCCCTAGCATAATTAGCATTGTATATTTTACTATGAGGAAATTGTGACAAACCAAAGCAGAAATTTGATTTTTTTTATCTTGCATGTTCATTGTTCTAGATAGATAGATGTACTTTATTGATCCCAAACTGGGAAATTACATTTCTAATATTTATAACTCCATTAAAACAATGAATGCATGTGCAGAGATGCCACTAAATCAATTAGACAACTTCTTTACTACAACAGGACCAAATTATATAGAACTGACTCTTTCTGCACAGATTCTCTAGTTTTTTGTTTTTTTTTTCCACAATATCTTTATTGAACCTTTTTTTTTTAACAAACATGATACAAACAATCAAACACTAACACTAAAGTACTACAAAAAAAAAAATGCACTAAAAACACCAACAACCACCAACAAAATCAAGTCTTCAACAATGCTCCTCTGTTTAGTCTAGACAATCCAATACATAAGTATACATATTATGTTCACCAGTTTGGAATTTACAAGGTCCACACACATCATTCACCTTCTTCTTCAAGAGTTATGTTTAAATTTTTTACATAATCAATAAAAGGT
Organism: Pholidichthys leucotaenia; assembly: GCA_020510985.1. Lineage (NCBI taxonomy): Eukaryota > Metazoa > Chordata > Actinopteri > Cichliformes > Pholidichthyidae > Pholidichthys > Pholidichthys leucotaenia. The sequence goes on from CM035840.1 coordinate 118,290,671, forward strand.
CTCCATATATTCTCAAACACAATTTCCTTTGATTTCAGTATATATGTTATTCTTTCTAATGGAAGGTTTGTTAACATCTGTCTTAACCACTGAGTCACATCTGGTCTATGAGTCTTTTTCCATAATAGTGCAATACATTTTTTGGCATTAAGCAAACTGAGGTCTATGAATGTTCTTTCACTTTTATTAAAATTATGCTTTTCTGAAAAAATAATCTCAAAACAAATCATATTGAATCCTAAACTGTTTTTGTTGGGTCTGTACCCAGAAAAGCATAACTTTAATAAAAGTGAAAGAACATTCATAGACCTCAGTTTGCTTAATGCCAAAAAATGTATTGCACTATTATGGAAAAAGACTCATAGACCAGATGTGACTCAGTGGTTAAGACAGATGTTAACAAACCTTCCATTAGAAAGAATAACATATATACTGAAATCAAAGGAAATTGTGTTTGAGAATATATGGAGACCTTTTATTGATTATGTAAAAAATTTAAACATAACTCTTGAAGAAGAAGGTGAATGATGTGTGTGGACCTTGTAAATTCCAAACTGGTGAACATAATATGTATACTTATGTATTGGATTGTCTAGACTAAACAGAGGAGCATTGTTGAAGACTTGATTTTGTTGGTGGTTGTTGGTGTTTTTAGTGCATTTTTTTTTTTTTTGTAGTACTTTAGTGTTAGTGTTTGATTGTTTGTATCATGTTTGTTAAAAAAAAAAAAAAGGTTCAATAAAGATATTGTGGGAAAAAAAAAAATTATGCTTTTCTGGGTACAGACCCAACAAAAACAGTTTAGGATTCAATATGATTTGTTTTGAGATTATTTTTTCAATTGTTACCCTCACCTCTTCCCAAAACATTCTTATTAATCTACATTCCCATAAACAATGAAATAGGGTTCCTTTACTTTCCATGCATTTTGTGCACGTATCTGGTATATTTTTGTTATATCTATTTAACTCCTCCGGTGTAACATACATCCGCATTAACCATTTGAAATGTATCAATTTAAGGCGTACATTTATTGATTTGGTTTGAGCTTCTGTACAAGCCAATTCCCATTGTTCCTCTGAAATTTCAGTTTGCAGATCTTCTTTCCAGTAGTTTAATCTTTTCAGTGAATTTTCACTTGAAGATAGTGTCAATGAGTTATAAAACTCTGAAATAATACCCTTTCTTTTACTATCTTTCATCATCATTTTTTCCAAGGATGAGTAAATAGGTCGAGTGAGAGCTTTATTTTGATTTGATCAAATAAAGTTTCTAAGTTGAAGATATTTAAAAAAATGTGTTCTATTGAGATTAAATTTGATCCTCAGCTCTTCAAAAGACATTATGTTATCTGCACATGGCAAATATAAATCCTGAATCTTTTGTATCCCTTTTAAATTCCATACTTTAAATACAGCGTCCGCTCTCCCTGGTTTAAAATATTGATTACCCCATATTGGACTAAATTGTGACAATAACTGTGGTTCTTTTAAATAGTTTTTAGCTTCACACCATATTTTGATCATATGCTTTACAAATGGATTTTTATAGTTTTTTTTTTTTTTTTTTAATGATAAAAGGACTAGGTGGACTCTCTATTTTTTTTGGATACTTTATTAATTCCCAGAGGGAAATTCAGGACATCCACCTGGATGGATGAGGCAGTCACGATACGGCGCCCTTCACCATTCACACATAGGGCCACTTTAGAGTCTCCAATTAACCTGCATGTTTTTTTGACCTGTGGGAGGAAACCGGAGTACCCAGGGTAAACTCACGCAGACACGAGGAGAACATGCAAACTCCACACAGAAGGGTCACTGATGATCAGGGGGTGGGATTTTACCCACGATGGTCAGGGGTGGAATCGATCCCGTGACCTTCTTACTGTGCTGCCACAGTGCTAACCACCGCGCCACTGAGCTGCCCATATACGTTTATTATATAAATACATTTAAAGAATAAAAATTTTAAATATAAATTAAAATGTAAACAAGGTAAACTGCACGTCATAGATCTTTGGAAACCTCGCAAGATGTAGAACAATGTCAAATTGGTGTTTTAATTTGGAGTACCACTGTTAACTCACCAGATGGCAGCAAAAGACAGTGTCAGGCTCAGTGGGGACAAACTATGTCTGTATGCTACCAGTTTAAAAGCTTTTCTTGTTGTGATAGGTGAAAGGTTGATCTGACAGTACTTTTAAATCACCCCCTAATTTGCATAATTTTTTTTAAAAGAGAAAGTATTACATCAGTGGATACAAACAAAATGAATTTAATAATAATAAAAATAATTTGTTATAAATAGAATGACAGGGGGAAGCACAAACCAGTGTACTCCTAGTGCCGACCCCAAGCCCAGGTAAATAGGGAGGGTTGTGTCAGGAAGGGCATCTGGTGTAAAAATCCCTGCCAAATCAAGTATGCAGACCTGTGACCCGCTGTGGCAACCCCGAATAGGGAGCAGCTGAAAGTATGTGTGTGTGTTATAAATAGAATATAATTGAAGTTGAAATTCAAGTAAATCTGTATACTGTGGCGGCACAAGTGGGGGATTCTCCACCCAGAGAAGGCAGCTGGGATAAGGGGGAACAATGGACCAGAGGAGGAAGTGCCACTGGCGGGGGGGGGGGGGGGGGGTCTCAAACGGGACAGTATGGCCTATGCACCTCCCGGGGAGAGGAGGAACCGCCGGAGCTGCTGGAAGAGAATAGGGTGTGAGCAGCGGTGCCGGCGTTATGATGTTAATGTGCCACACAGGTCTTTGTTCTAAACAGTGTATCATGGTCGGAAGTTCCGGGTCTGAATGCATGGGATTAAAGGTATAAAAGAGGAATGCAGAGAGACACGGGAGCTCTTTTTACTGTGTTGTATGTTGGAGATGGAATAAAGTTCATGTGTCATTCAGCTTGTTGCCTCGCCTGCTTCCTTTCTCCACAGTACTATATAAACAATAAGTAATATTTTATATACATCTTATATTTGGCAGTTTGGATACTTGATAATTAATTACTTTAAAATACCTCATGTATTTATTATTTCAATGCATTTAGCTTGTACTAACTGTTGGTTTTGCATCTTTCAGAGTTCTTTCCTCTCTGCTCAGCCAGCTGCACATTTACAGTTCTTCTCCCGGTTCCTTGAGACGTCCATGTTTTCTTCTTTTGTGGATGGGAAAGTCATATCTCGCTGGGCAGACAGGGAGCCTCTGCAGCAGCTGTTCGACAGCCGTTTGGAGCGAGAGCGACTGTATGATGGGGGTGACGGGGAATCCTGCAGCTGTCCTTACAGGAAATGCACCGCGCTGTTTGAGTCAGGTAGAATGAAGGCATCTGTGATCAAAACATGAGCATGACATCGAGAAAATGGTGTACACAATATACGCATTTAAGGCAACACTATATAAGATGTTTAGTGTCACTTCCATCGAAGCCTGAGTGGGCATGAATCATCTGCAACAGATGATACTTCCTGTTCCTGGTATGAACACTGGAAAGGCAACTGGCATGTTTTACAGGCTGAGTCCTTTTCGCCAATAATAGGGCATGACTTTAGCTACCAACTAAAAATAAAAGCACCCTGTAATTGGCTTTTGGCACTCAGGCCGTATAATGTGCCAGTTGTAGTGCTGCTTTAACGGACCTATCTGCATTTCCATATTTTTAGTTAAAGATAGCAGTCAGGTGTATTTGTAAAACTAATTGATCACTGATAGTAAGTTTAGTTCTTCACAAAACAGGTGGTGAAATCCAGATAAAAACAACTAAAGGTACTTTAATTATGGTATCTAGTTTTTAATGAAGATGGGGATATCAGAAGCAATACTGTTTCACTATTTAAATAGAATTTAACAACAATATAATCTCAAAAAAAAAAACCTCAATTGGAGCTGAATGTTGTGATTGAACTGGATGCCAGATTTTGCAGAAGGATTCTGTAAATCTGCCACCATCTGCCCGTCTGTTTGCGTTTATGCGTTGGCCATGTTTTTTTGGCATTTCTGCTTGCATCATTTTGTCTCCCTTTTGTGAAAAACACCCAGGATTTAGCTTAAACCCACCATATGTAACTGTGTAAAAACAAAATTTGCAGTAAATGGATTGTAGCTTGTGGGGTTATTTCTGAAATTACATTAAAACCAAATAAACTGATAAATAATTAAATCACAAAAAGGATTGTTGGGTTAGAAAACTGAATGAGGTGAGGTGGGGGTGAGGTGGTTTTGTATAAAAATGCTCTTCTCACATTTCATTGGTCTATACTATTGCTCTTGTTTATATTTCTTCATATGCTTAATTTTTTAAAAACATTCTCTATGGACTGCTTTTACCATCAGTACCATGAGCTAAGTCACTGTGTTGCTAAAAAACAAAACAAAAAAAAAAAAATCTTACAGTGGATTCCAACTTAAGGTAACTGTAATATGTGACATTTCAATTCAATTCAGTTTTATTTATATAGCGCCAAATCACACCACAGGTCATCTCAAGGCACTTTACAAAAAAGGGTGAGTTTAGGCCACGCTCTCAAATTTATAGAACCCAGCAGAGACCCCTAAGCGCAAGCACTGTGGCGACATAGGCGAGGAAAAACTTCCCTTTAACGGGCAGAAACCTCAAGCGGAACCGTAGCTCATAGAGGATGGCCATCCGCCTCGACCGGCTGGGTTGAAAAAAAGAGTTAAAAAGTAGGAAGCCTGGCAGTAGCTACATTCAAAACAAACACAACAAATGCAATTCAACATTAACATTCACAGCCAGACCTTCCAGTATCAAGCCGGGTTAGGCTCCACATGTGGGTGAAGGCCTGGCAGCAGCAACGTTTTTAACTATAGGCTTTATCAAAGAGAAAAGATTTCAACTTACTCTTGAATAAAGAGAGAGTGTCTGCCTCCCGAACTGAACTGGTAAGATGGTTCCACAGGAGGGGAGCTTGATAACTGAAAGCTGTACCTCTCAATCTACTTCTGGAGACCTTGGGGACCACCAGTAGTTTGGATTTTTGGGAGCGCAGAGCTTTGATTGGATGATAGGGAACTATGAGTTCTTGCAGGTGAGAAGTAGCCAGACCATTAAGGGCTTTATAAGTTAGGAGTAAAATCTTGAATTCAATTCTATATTTTATTGGGAGCCAATGTAAAGAAGCTAAAACTGGGGTAATGTGATCTCTTCTCCCTGTTCTCGTCAGGATACGTGCAGCTGCATTCCGAATGAGTTGGAGAAACTTTATGGTCTTATTAGGACAACCTGATAAATGTGAATTACAGTAGTCTAGCCTAGAGGTGATAAAGGAGTGGACAACTTTTTCTGCATTTTTATGAGACAGGATGGACCTAATTTTAGAAATATTACACAGATTGAATTTAAAAAAAAAAAAAAAAAAAAAAATAAGGTAGTCTTAATAGTTTGCTGTATATGAGAGTTAAAAGACATATCTTGGTCAAAGACGATTCCAAGATTCCTAACAGAAGACTTAGAAGCCAGCACAATGCCATCTAGTGTTATCTTACTAGAAAGAGTACTTCTAGCTTGTTTGGGTCCAAGAACAATGACTGCAGTTTTATCTGTATTCAGCAATAGAAAGTTGTAGTTCATCCAAGTTTTAATATCCTTAAGACACTCCTGGAGTGAACCCAAATGGCTGGGATCATCTGGATTGATGGATAAATATAATTGAGTGTCATGGGCATAACAATGTAAATGAATAGAATGCTTCCTCATAATGTCTCCCAAAGGCAGCATGTATAATGTAAACAGTATTGGTCCAAGTACTGATCCCTGCGGAACTCCATAGCTAACCATGATCTGGATAGAGGACTTGTTATGGACATAGACAAACTGGGAACAGTCTGATAAATAAGACTGGAACCATCTTAACGTTGTTCCTTTCAAACCAATTTGCTGTTCAAGTCTCTCTAGCAGAATATGGTGGTCAATGGTGTCAAAGGCAGCACTAAGGTCCGATAAGACAAGGACCGAGACAAATCCTTTGTCAAATGCCATGAGGAGGTCATCAGTAACTTTCACTAAGGCTGTCTCTGTGCTGTGGTGTTTCCTAAAACCTGACTGAAATTTCTCAAATATAGAATTATTTTCTAAAAAAGTGCACAGTTGATTGGCGACTACTTTTTCTAGGATTTTGGAAAGGTAGGGGAGGTTAGATATTGGTCTATAATTGGCCAAAATCCCAGAATCAAGCGAAGGTTTTTTTAAGCAGAGGTTTAATTAATGCCACTTTAAAAGACTGCGGTACATGTCCTGTCAATAGGGACATATTAATTATGTTCAAAAACGGTGGACTAATCAGAGGTAGCGACTCCTTCAGGACTCTAGCAGGGATTGGGTCTAAGAGACACGTAGTTGGTTTAGAGGCTGAGACTATTAATGCTAGATCAGAATGACTAATAAGAGAAGATTCAGAAAAGCGGTGTTCTGAGCCTGTGGACACAGCAGTGTTAGGCAGAGGCTTGGTATTTTTAAAGGGGCTATTTTTTTTAATATTATTCCTGATACTGATAATTTTAAATAATGCATTTTAGTGTTAATTTCCTGACTTTTTCTCCTTTAAGAGATACCCCATTATGTTTGTATTTATCTCTGCAGCTCAGGCCATTGAGCACAGGCTGCTGAAGGCCGACCACACAGCCATTCACCCCCACCTGCTGGACATGAGGATTGGTCAGGGTCGTCACCATCCAGGCTACTTCCCTAAGCTGCAGGCTGAAGTGCTTTCGCAGGCGCAGAACACCAACAAGTAAGATTTGTTTTCTGGAGTCAGCTTTAAGTCTGTGATTCTCCATATGTAATTTGAGCAGCTTTGGCATACAGTATGTAGGAACAATTAGTTATAAGTGTGATAAAGTACAAGGATTATTTAATTTATACTTAGAGGTGTGTATGTGGAAACGGAGGGTTACTTTGTGACCACAAAGACTCACAAACAAGAGGGAAACACTCGTAGGGGCACCAGTCCAAACTTTCACAATTTATTAATAACTAATCCTTGAACCTTTCATTAACCAGTCTCAATATTTGTGAATTCTTCTGCCGTGACCCAGGAAAGCACACACACAAAAGAAACTTCTGTATACCGTTAACAGTTTTAATGATCAGACTCAGATTAAATGACATTACATTCAACAGACTTGTTGGTAAAGTGAAATGACCAAGTATCAAGCATCACATTCAGCTTGTAACTGACTGTTGAGCACAAGAGTGTAATCACATTTGTGGAACCAACGAAACCTTTGTATGAATTTGTAACTGTGATGAAAATGGAGACTGAAATAACTGTAATCAAAATATGAAGAAAATTGGACGCAAATTTTATGAAGAAAATTATAAAAGCTGATTATATGGAAAAAGAAATTCTGTGTTACTCTAAAAAGTAAAAACGGAATTTAATGAAAAGAGGGATACTATTTCTCTTTAATTCTATAGCTCCGATCAGAGTTATGAACTAGTTTTAAACCTGAGACAAATTATGGCATACATACAGTGGTACCTCTACTTACGAATTTAATTCGTTCCGGAAGAATTCTCGTAACGTGAAAAATTCGTAAGTAGAGGCGCGTTTTACATGTAAATACCGTAATCCGTTCCAAGCCCCCAAAATTCGGGCATAAATTTTTTATAAATCGTAAAAACGCATCAAAACATGTAACAAATGCATGTTACAATTAGATTACTGCACAATAAACATAAAATGAGAGTTTAAAATGAGAGAATAATAAAAGAGAATAATAAAAGAGAAAGAATAATAAAAATTATGTTCATTTACCCTTTAACTGCTATCGTCGTCGACGTCGTCACCTTTTGCCTTCTTTGGTTCATGTTCTGATCCAAGGACGTTTGCTTTTGTCGGCTTGTAAGTGCTTCGTTTTGTTTTAATACCGTGCTGATCGTTGATGTATTACGGCCATATTCTTTGGCGAGATCAACCAAACGCATAAAGTTTTGGAAAAAAAAAAAAAACTTCGTGGCCAATGGGATACCAGGAAGATGCTAGGCGATAGCCAATGGCAGAGCAGCTACAGGTATGTTTACGTTCGGTAAACTACGGAAGCTGCGAGGAGCGCGTACTTTTTTGCCTTTCGTATCCTGAAATTTCGTTCGTAACTAGAGGCAATATTTTCCCGTTGAGGCGTCTCGTAACCTGAAAATTCTGTATGTAGAGACGTTCGTAAGTAGAGGTACCACTGTACTTTAAGGCAGTGGACATCACATGACTCAGCAGATGAAACAAAGGAATCTTGCTCACATGACCTTTGCGTTGGCTTCTAGCCCTCTGCTGAAGCTTAGTTGAAGATGATACCGGTGAATATCTGCCAGCAGATATTTCTTCCCAGGGGCAACAGTCAGGAGCTGAGATCTGGTGACGATGATGAGAGGCTGCTGGCCGCTGAGTATGCCATGTGGACAACACAAGAATTTTTCAGCGACTTTCTCGGGTCCAAATAAATTGGAGATGGTTCAAAGTCTGATCAAAGTCACAGAACCGGAGTGGTGGCTCAGTTGGTAGAGCATCCGCCCCACACCCGGGAGGCAGGGGTTCAAATCCCTGCCGGGTCATGCCGAAGACCATATAAAAGTGGAACTTCCTGCCGTCCAGCTTGGTGCTCAGCAATAATGGAATGGAGGAGGGAAATCTGTGGCGGCGCCTTGCATGGCAGCGGCCCTCTGATTCTACACTTGGGGTGTGTGTGATTAACATTGTAGATAGGTAAAACACAATCTCGTTCTACTGTACATGATTGGTTATACAGTTGAATGACAATAAAGGGTGATTTTAAAAGAATTGAAGAGACAAAAATTAAAAAAAAAAAAATTTAAGCCACGAAATCAGAGTTCTTCAGATGTTGTGCGGATTGGCGAAAACAGCTTCCAGTGTGAGAAAAACGATCAGTCCACTTTAAAACATGGTGAGTTAAGAAAAATCAATAGAAAAAGTTTAACAGAATAAAATAGAAAAATGTCTGAGAACACCGAGTTTCACTCCATATAAAAGAGAAGTTTGAGCTCAAAACAGAAGAAAAAATATTTTTCCCAGACGTTTAAAGGAAAGAGTTCAATGCAGGACGCACAGACAACTTAGACAAACTTTCAGAAAGAACAACTCTGCCTGAACTAGAGCGTTCCTCACTTAAACCGAGTAGTTTTTTTCATGTGAAAAACTTGACTGACATGAAAGGGAACCAATTGTCTCCCATCGCGGGAGAATCGAATGAACTCTGGTCCAGTAAGAAAGCGGTCTTGTTTGTAGCCGACCAATAGAATGAAAGGGGGCGTCGTCCAACAGAGACGACCTGGTGATTGGCTGGTACCAGCCAGATGACTGGCATAAGTTTTTAGAAGGCAAATGCATATTAACTGTGAAATTCACATTACATACTTGTGTATATATATAAAAATCTAAGCTAACTTCAGTGATTCATGACTTTCGGTGAGCATGCACTTTTATAACTCGTTTAAACATTTTCAGACATGCAATACATTTAAAATCAATGATTAATGAAACATTTCAAACCAGAATGGTATGTCAGAATCCTGCTTGATTTTCCAGGGTGTCCTGAAAAAGCAAATAATCTGAGAATTGAGAGTTTTTGTTAAAAGGAAGTCACATAATTCACTAACCTCAGTTCAGCTTGCAGAGGCAACAGCAAGCATATTCCGGAGTTGTCCACCAGGGGGTAATGTTGAGCTGTGGATCATTCCTAGAGACCTGTGGAATGCTGCTCAATGTATCTGGAAGGTTTCAAACAATTCTTGAAGCATAAAACTGCTTGGCTGGGGAGGAAGTTCTGGGATTTACACTACCGTTCAAAAGTTTGGGGTCACTTAGAAATTTCCTTATTTTTGAAAGAAAAGCACTTTTTTTCAATGAAGATAACTTTAAACTAATCAGAAATACACTCTATACATTGCTAATGTGGTAAATGACTATTCTAGCTGCAAATGTCAGCAACTATCACTCCAGTGTTCTAATGGTACAATGTGTTTGCTCATTGCGTCAGAAGGCTAATGGATGATTAGAAAACCCTTGTGCATTCATGTTAGGTCTGCAATGCTGTAATTGCTGCAAATGGAGGATTCTTTGACGAAAGCAAAGTTTGAAGGAAAAAATTATTATTTCAAATACAAATCATTATTTCTAACCTTGTCAATGTCTTGACTATATTTTCTATTCATTTTACAACTCATGGTGGTAAATAAGTGTGACTTTTCATGGAAAACACAAAATAATTGTCTGGGTGACCCCAAACTTTTGAACGGTAGTGTATGATTGCAGACTAATCCATTCCTGGCACGAAATGGGATCCTTATCGTCCCTTTTGCCATGGAATGTGTTTTCAAACTGTTGTTCTTAGGTGAAGGAAACAATTCTTGACCAGAGTTTTGGGTGAAACAAGTTCTTTAAGGTGAAGAGTGATTTTATAGATTGGAGCCAAAGGGATTGACGCTACAAGTATATCATTAAATGCCTAAACATGCCTAAAGTTGTTTGTTTTTAGTTCCACTAGTACATTGCCCGTAGAACGCAAGTATTCCTGTCTGAAACAGGTATCCCAATCAGGCTTTACAGGCCCAAATGTAGGCTGTGTTTGAAAGTGGAATACAAAGAGGTGTAGCCTATATGTAGGCAATCACATGTTAGACTTTGACAAATATAAAAGGGAGTAAATGGCACTAAGATTTATTTGATTGTATGAATATTAATTACAGAATACCTAAATATAGAAAATGAATGGGACATCCAATATTAGCGACTGTTTCAGATCCCTTGTTTATTTGTTTGTCAGATCACTTATTTGTGTGATCTTTTATCACTCATATTCATAATAGTGTATCTTGCACTTTGGGGAATGGGAGTTGTTCAGTCATCATTATAATTATTTTAGTTTATATCACTGTTCAGTGATGGAGTTCAGTGTAATATTGAATTTATTCTGTGTATCGTCAATAAACTTATGCAGTACTATAACGGGACATGTTTACAAATGAAGAGTTTGTTTGTAAAAACAGATAAGTCCAATTGTTTTTTTTTTTGTAACTTAAGATTTTTATTCATTTTTCATTATATATATTGCATTCAGATCACAGTCTACATTTAAAAAAAAACAAAGGGGCTAGAGTAAAAAAGAAAAAGGAGAAAAAAAAAAAAAAAAAGGGGGGGGGACAAATGTTGGAGCATCAAGTTTTTAGTTTCCATCTCTTAATTCTTCTGGTTTTTCCAGCGTCTTTGGTTATTCTTTCAGTATCTGTCTCGTTGTTGCACTTTGTAGTGTGTCCATTTCCGGCATTTTTTTTCCCATAGTCCTTCTTGCATTCTTTGTCGATATGTTAGTTTTTCCATCATACGTATGTCCTCAACAATGTCAGTCCATTGCTCTTGGTCAGGAAGAACTTCTGATCGCCATTTTTTTGTGATTGTTTTTTTACATGCAATCAACAAGATTTTAACTAGATATCTGTCCTCAGCCTGTATAACATTGTCTCTTTTAAGATCACATAGGTACATCAAGTTACAGTTCATTGGTATATTATATCCTAATATCCTCTGTATTGTCACATGTATAGATTTCCAGAATGATGAGATTTTGCAGCATTTCCAAAACATATGCGAGTGGTCTGCATTTTGAGCCCCACATCCCCTCCAGCATATAGATTGGGTATTTGTATACTTTCCTTGAATCTGTGGTGTAATGAAAAAGCGAATCAGGTTTTTCCATCCAAATTCCCTCCATGTTCTTGAATTTGTTGACGTGTGTTGTGTTTTCCATATTTCCTGCCAGCTTTCTTCTGTTATGTTTAAATTGAGCTCTTTCTCCCATTTCTCCTTTATATAGTTACTTGAATGATTGTTTGCCATAAGTTTCTGATATAGCTTTGAAATAATTCTTGTTTTATTTCCTGTATATGAGCTTAAAATGAATTGTATAATCTCGCTCACATCTGTTTGGAGGTTATGCCTAATCTTCTTCATATAATAGTCTCTCATCTGCAGATATCTGAAGAATTCCGATCTTTCTAGTTTAAATTTTCTCCTGATGTTTACAAAGCTCCCGAGATCTTTTTTTCCGATATTGCCCCATGCTGTGATTCCCTTGTTCACCAGATTTTTGTATCCCCTATCTTGTTTTGCCGGTTCAAACTGACTGTCAAATGCTACCCATTTCAATAGTTTTATGTCTTCCTTTATATTATACTTTTGTACTATTTTATACCACAGTTCTAAAGTAAATTTAGTGATTGGGTCTATTTGTTTGATTTGCTTATATGCATCTTTATCTCCTATTATGCTTTGTACTGGGAGTCCCTCAATTTCCTTTTCCATTTCTTTCCATTTTGCCTCATATCCCTCGTCGCACCAACATATGATATATCTTATTTGTGCTGAGTAGTAATATTCCTTTAGACTCGGTAGGCCCATGCCTCCTTTCTCTTTTGGTAACTGGAGAGTTTTATATTTCACTCTTGGTTTTTTACCTCCCCAAACAAATCTCGATATCATCCTGTCCCACTTTGAGAATTGGGCATCTGGAATCTCTGTTGGTATAGCCTGGAAGAGGTAAAGTAATCTAGGTTGTATGCTGATTTTGACTGTCTCAATTTTTGAATTCAGATCCATATTTAAGATTGACCATCTATCAATATCTTTTTTTATTTCTTGTTCCAACCTATCATAGTTTGCTTTATAGATTTTGCTTAGATCTTTAGGTATGTTCACTCCAAGGTATTTTATTTCTTTTTGTTTCCAGTTTAGTTTGATCTTATCAGTTATCTGGTTTAGAGGGTTATAGTGGAATGTCAGTATTTGTGTTTTTGTTATGTTTATCTTGTATCCTGATAATTTTCCAAAATTTTCTATCAAGTTCATCATTTCCATTATTGATTCATCTGGTTGTTCAAGGTAAACTATAATATCGTCTGCAAATAGCCCAATCTTGTGTTCCGCCCCCTTTATTGTTACACCTTTTAATTTCTTATTTTGTCGTATCACTTGAGCCAGTGGCTCTATGAACAGAGCAAACAAGGTGGGCGATAAGCAGCATCCCTGCCTAGTTGATCTTTGTATATTTACTTTGTCTGTTAAGCTACCGTTTATCTTGATTCTTGCCACAGGTTCTTGATACAGCGTCCTTATGCATTGTACTGATTTTTCGTTAAATCCAAAGCGTTCCAGCACACTATATAGGAATTTCCAGTTAACCCTGTCAAATGCTTTTTCTGCGTCTAAACTCATTATTACTGCGCTTTTCTTCTCTTTATGTATTTGATTAATTATATGTATTGTTCTCCTGATATTGTCATGTGTTTGGCGTCCCTCTATGAAACCAGTTTGATCATCTTCTATCAATTCCGTCAAGAATGTCTTTATTCGTTTACATATAATTGTTGTATATATTTTATAATCCACATTTAATAAAGAGATTGGCCTATAGTTTCCGCATTGTTCTCTATCTTTCCCTGGCTTTAAAATGACTGAAATAATGGCTTCGTTCCACGATGGAGGTATTTTGTTGTTGTTCAACGTCCAATTAAATGACTTTAGAAGCTGTGGCATGAGTTCTTCTATAAACAGTTTATAAAACTCAGATGGGTATCCATCACTACCTGGTGATTTACCGTTTTTAAGTGACTTAATCACATCTCTAATCTCTTGTGTTGTTATTTCTGCTGTTAGCTTTTCATTTTGTTGATTTCCTATTGATGGCAAGTCCAATGTGCATAGAAATTTTTTAATATCTTTAGTATTTGTTTCTTCAGGTTGCGAGTATAGTTCTTGGTAGAAATTATGGAATATTTCTTCGATGTTTTCTGGGTTAACTGTGGTTTTATTTGTGGTGGGGTCTTTAATCTTATATACATTATTCATTGTTTGTTGTTTTCTTAACCGTTTTGCCAGCAGTTTTGTGGCTTTTGGTCCCGTTTCATAATATTTTTGCTTTAGATATCTATTTTTCCTTTCAATTTCATCCATTTGTGTTTCTTTTATCTTTATTTTTTCTTCTTTAATTTCTTGATATATTTTTGGGTCATTTGTGCTTTGATGTTTATGTTCTAATTCCCTCAGTCTCTCACATCTTTGTTCATACGCTTCCAGTTTAGTCTTATTTGCTTTTCCTGTTTCAACAATTAATTTACCTCTTAACACGGCTTTTAGTGCATCCCATAGTATTGTTGGGTCCACTTCTTCATTGTCATTCTCTTGGATATATTCATTTATGTTTACTTTTATTCTTTCTTTCATTTTATCATCATTTAACAGTCCTACATTAAGTTTCCATGTTGTTTGTCGTTTTCTATTGTTTAAATTTATTTCCATGTATATAGGATTATGATCTGATATTTCTGCCCCTCCAATCCAACAATTTCTCACCCTGTGTCTGTCATCTTCATTCATAAGGAAGTAATCTATTCTAGAGTGTACTTTATGGACTGCTGAATAATGTGTATAGTCTTTTTCGAGTGGGTGCAGGTCCCTCCAAATGTCTACCATACCCATTTCTGCCAGTGAGGTTCTTATGAATTTTGTTACATGTTTTTTTTGTCTTCTTAACACTTGTTGTATCAATTTCATGATCCATGACAGCATTTAAGTCTCCTCCACAAATTAGGACTCCTTCACTGTGTGTTGCTATGAGATCAAACAGATGTTGAAAAAAACCCTTGTCACTTTCTGGTGGGATATAGATGCTCACTAATGTGATCTGCATTCCATCTATGCTACCCTTTATTATTACATACCTGCCTTCTTTATCCTGGATTTCCTGTTCACATTCAAATTGTATTTTATTTGAGATTAGTATCATAACCCCCCTTTTAGTTCCTCCCTTAAATGAACTGTAGTAGGAGTTCTTATAGCCAAATCTCTTTAGTTTCACATGTTCTGTCTTGCTCAAATGTGTCTCTTGCATAAATATAATTTCGGCTTTTTCTTTCTTGAATTTTCTTATTATTCTTTCCCTTTTAACAGGTGAGTTCAGACCATTCACGTTTAGTGTTATTATCTTAAGATTTTTACCCATAATCATGTTTTTCCATTTTTTTAACTTGTGCTCCTAGCCCCTTTAACAACAAAAATAACACATATTTATATAAAAACACATTAAAAAATCTCGACCTCCGTACTTTGGGCCTTTCTTCTGCCCACTGGTCCCTGTTGGTGGGTGGAGGGATTGTCCTCACAGAGTGTAGGGCCCTCCCTAGACCTCTAGTTACTATCCAAGTAATAGTCATTAGTCTAGAAATGTCCAACAAATATCACTTAAACCTCTCCTAGCCGTCTGTTTCTCTTTTACCTTGTCTTCTTGGCCTTCATTTCTTCTGTGTCTTTCTTAATCTTTGTTATAATCTAGGCTTTCAGTTGAAAGCCTTGTAGTCTTTCCTGGGCCCGCTGCGCCACGTCTCCCCCCGTCTTTTGCCGTTCACTCGCCTCCACTCCGGCTGTCGTGATGCGTTCAGGGCCTCCGCTGCTCCTACCGTTTCCTCCGGCACGTACACCTCAAGGCCCCGCTCCATCATGTCCTGCGCTGCCTCTCTGGCTGTGTTGTAGGTTCTTACGCCGTTCTCCCAATGAATCCTCATCTTCGTTAGCGGCGTTTGGAATCTAATTTTTTTTTCTTTCAGCGTTTTTTTAATGTTGGCATATTTCTTCCGCTGCTGCACAATTTCCGCCGGGTAGTCATGATCAAAGAATATCTGCTTGTCGCCGATTCGTATCTTTTTTTTCCACGCTCGTGTCAGGATTCTTTCCTTTACATCATATTTCAGAAAGTTTACCACAACTGACCTGGGTGTAGAGCGTGGGTTCGGGTTCTGTGCCGAGGCTCTGTGCGCTCGTTGAATCTGCAGATCCGCTTCGCTGGGCAGCTCCAGCTCTTTTTTTAAGAACTGATCCATGAATTTCGTCATCGAGTTGCCTTCAATGCCCTCCGGGATCCCGAAGATGCGTATATTGCCCCGTCTGGACCTGCTCTCCAAGTCGGTTACTTTCTCCTGCATCCTCTGCATTTGTGCCGTCAGGGTCTGCAGCTGTTCGCTTGCCTCGCTATTCCAATCTTCCAACTCTGATATTCGGGCCTGCGCTTCTGTCATACACGCCCGCTGGGAGCGCAGCTCCTCCATGTTTTCTGCTAGCTTGCGCTCCATTTCTCTTCGGAGGCCCATAATTTCTTCTTTAATCTCTTTTTTCAGCTCCTCCTTAAGAGCCGCTAAATCCTGTTGTAGCTGCCGTTTGAAGTCTCTCAACTCTTTACCCAAACTGGCGATGCCAGTGTTCATGATGGTATCGAGTGTGTCTTCCATTTTCTCTGCTGCGGTCACCTCGTTTTTTTGGGCCCCGTGTTCAGCGGTTTCTCCTGCGTTGTTGAAGAGGAATTCTTTAATTTTACTCTGCTTTTGTCCTTGTGCCCGGCTCCTTCGTGTTTTCATCCCCTAGTTAAGTCCAATTGTTTTAATAATGAGAAAAACAACTTTTCATCTGTTGGGTTATATGTGTTAGTATTTCCAATTCATCTTCTAAGACATGGTCACTTGAAATATGAGTATCTCATACATAATAAAGCCAAAAATTGAACATCAACTCATTTTTATTTTTTTGGCATTTTTTGAGTACTTCTTGCTGCAAAAACAGATAAGTCCACAGCACATACTTTTGCAAAAACAGACACGTCCTGAAAATCATGCTAGTTTGTCTGGTGAACGCATCTCTGGTTCATCTGCTTCATCAAAATTGCCCATATTTGACATAAAATGCAACAAAATTATATAAAAAAAAAAAAAAAACTGGCAGAGAAATCATGGAAAGCGAGCAGACTCAAGTAGGGGTCTCTGCAGAATGCTGCCACAGCAGATAGACACATGATTGGCTGATCCTTGCTGTACCATTGAGTCACATCACCCAAATACCAAGCTCTGATTTGCAGTGAGTGGAGTTACCTGGTTTTGTAAAGACAGGGTCCCGGCGTTTATTAGCTTTTGAAAAAAAAAAACATGATCTTTGTAGTGTACATAACAGCGGATATAGCGGATTTTTAGAAAAAACTATTTGAACTTCTATAAGTAGGTAATGTGAACAGTTGTTTGTTGTACAGAGGGAAATTTTCTTGGAAGTGGTGTTTATCGGTTTTTGCAAACAAACTCTTCAAATATTTGGCACCCATTGTAGTGCTTCAGTTTATATTTTAGCAATATTTTGTTATTTAAAGGTTTCTTAAAACTGTAATCAACCGAAATAACTTCAAAACACCCAACATTATTATATACAACAGAAGGACCCGTTTGACTGCAACCGTTGCATCAGTGCTGCCCATTTGTCAGTAAATATTTAACTAAAAATAATTTATTTCATTATTTGGGCATTTTTGTGTCCTGCATTTGGTTGTTAAGTCATTATGGCCATTCCGCTCCACAATCATAGCAGTATTATTATTAAGTTTTAAATTTTTAGATACTCACGTGGGAGGGGAGACTTGCGGGCCTGCAAAGTGCAGTGGTACCACATGGGTGAAGCAGAAGCGGGGACTCCTGTCTACCACTGACCAGGCAGGCTGGGCATGCCTCCCCACGAAGGACCGTGGTCTGACCGGTTGGGCCACTGCTTCTCCTGGCATGTTCTGTGTTGGATACACTGGTGTTCTTTGTCAGACCCATGTCCCCGCTAACGTTCCGCCCAGTCTACTCACACGTCTCATGTTCTCCACATATGCCGAATTATCCTTCAGACCTACACAATCACGGCAACTTTATGGTATAATTTTTTAAGCATTAAATCTTCAGTATTATTGTTTTCTGGCTCACGGTGTGCTGTGGTTACTGATGCCGTGATGTCATGTATTATGCTCTGGCTTTTAGAGGTGTGGGTGGGGTTTTGCATTGACTCCATACTGATTGGATGAGTACAGAGTGATGACAAAACTTTTATTAATAAAAATTACATATTTTGACTGAACAACTCCATACTTGGGGATGCACACCCTCATAACGTCAGCAAAACACGTATAAAATCTTAGGTCAGTCTGACGAACGGTTCAAGAGATATACGCGGAACAGACACATACAGTAGACACACATACACACAAACAGAGATTCCATGCATTTATAGATAGATATTCTTGGCCTGTGGAGCTTTGCATGGTTGTTATAGATAATCTTTATTAATCGAATGCTGAAAAGGAGTGCTGCCTCAGTTTCAGTTAATAAGAGCCATACTAGCTTCTTTCCAATATAAAGGGGTTTGACTGAAAAATTGGGGTTTTGCAAGTTTTAGCCTTTTGAAATGCATCTATTGGTCACATGATTATCAAAAAAATATAAAAACACTAATTTTTCTTTTAAAAAAACACACAGCCTTCATCATCTTTTTCTCTCCAAGAAGCCATTTAAAGTCCTCTGAGTATTTTCCTGTATGTCAAGAAAAGGGAAACATCATTAGCCTTGATATGGGCCCACTGCTCTATTACTGGCCAGCCCAGCTGTCTGTCTTGTAGGTGGGCAGGGAGTGAAAGGCATTAGGTTAAAAGCTAACATTGGTATTAGGAAGCTTAGTTAGTTAATTCCCTTCCACAGCATGTCGGACACCATGTGGTGTATAGGGGCGGCATCTATCTCCGTTTCTCTGACCCTAGGCCATACAGCTACTGTAAGTAGTGAAAGCTACAGTGGGGGGGTCAATCCTCTGGTAGCTCTGTGCGTAACTTTCCTATAACCGTTCTATTATGCTGAGCACCAAGCTAGAAGGTAGAAGCTACCATTTTTATATGGTCTTTGGTATGACCAGGCCGGGATTTGAACCCCGGCCTCCTGGGTGTGGGACGGATGCTCTACATTAGGAAGCTTAGATTTATATAGTTATTTTCTTTAGAGTTCAGTCACCATAATAGACATCACGGTTTCCACCTGGTTCATGAATCCACAGTCGATAATATATCTCACATCATCCTGCCTTATTTTGTCATATTTTCACTGTGATGCTACATCAAACTGTTAGCAAAACCAAGGCGGCTAGCTGAAGTTAGCAGTTTAGCCACTTGTCTTGGCTCAATCATGAACGTTTCAGTCCTTATTGTACTCCAGGGACTGGTTATACATATCCTATCGGCCACTGAAACCACACACCCCTGTCCACCAGTGACGCATTATTTCATTCATTCCTTGAGACAAATTTACATTATTTGGCTCAGGCTAAATCCGAGCTAGCCAGCTGATGTTAGCAATATTGATGTCTGACAGATTTAAAGAGACATGCACTGAAACCAGGGGGTCTCAAAAAGTCTTCAAAAAATGATTCACATTTTATGCTGCAATAAGATAAGATAAGATAAGATAAGCCTTTATTAGTCCCACAATGGGGAAATTCCAGGATTGCAACAGCACAGGGATAGCAACACTCAGAGCAACAATCAGAAGGCAAGAAAAAACAAGAACAGCTAGTATACATATGTACATATTTTTATATATATATATATATATATATATATATATATATACAGTATATATATACACAGTGCGGAGCATTGTGGTTGGTGAATGTGCAGCAGAAAGTCTAAGCTCTCTCTCCGCGGATGCAGCGGGCTAGCTGGATGTCTTTGGGCATGATGGTGACCCTCTTGGCGTGGATGGCGCACAGGTTGGTGTCCACGAAGAGACCCACCAGGTAGGCCTCGCTGGCCTCCTGCAGAGCCATGACGGCGGAGCTCTGGAAGCGCAGGTCGGTCTTGAAGTCCTGAGCGATCTCCCTCACCAGGCGCAGGAAGGGCAGCTTACGGGTGAGCAGCTCCGTGGATTTCTGGTAGCGACGGATCTCCCTCAGAGCCACGGTACCGGGCCTGTAACGGTGAGGCTTCTTCACTCCGCCGGTGGCCGGAGTGCTTTTTCCGAGCAGCCTTGGTGGCCAGCTGCTTCCTGGGGGGGCTTTTTCCTCCAGTAGATTTACGGGCGGTCTGCTTGGTTCTTGCCATCGCTCTTTATTATTCTGTCTTACATTTCTTGCACGCTGCCTAAACTCCAGCCCGGCACCCGCGTCGTTTTCGCTACAATTCCTCGGTATGTCGAGTTTCTCTGTTAGCACCGGGTGGCGGTTGAGTGCTAGCTAGCTCTTTCCTTCTGTATCGTCTCCTGCTGTAGACAGTGGCTCCGTCCGCCGACTCGGGAGACCTTTGGGGCGATCTGTGTGTCCGTGATATATAGAGAGTGAAAGGTGTAGAAAGAAGAAGGAAGATTAAAAAAAAAAAAAAAAAAAAAGGCAGTTGCAAAAGGCAGCCAACTCGTGTGGCGCTGCCGGTCCAGCGGAACCGGAACCCAATAATTAAATAATTAAAGAAAACCTGACCAAAATGTCACAAACTTTTCATTAAGACACATGTGAGCTGTTAAAATGTGGAAAAAGTGCAATCAGTGATCCCTTTAAGGTCAAATTTCTTCTGATGGACCTCACAAAGGTTCAAACAAATTAGAGCTCAAATTGAAAGCAGTTTTACACCTGAATTTATTTACACTAACTTATTTGAGACTTTGACAGTAATTGATGTAAGTATCCATTAACATGTAATATTTTAATATTAATATATATATACTGATATACAGAAATACTCACATACATTACACATTGTTAATTTAATCTGTTGTCATGGTAAACAGATGGTCTGGTCGTGTCACAGCATCACGTCGGTCTGAACCCAGGAGAACCACTGACCACTCGGGAGTGGACAATGAACTAAGACAGGTAAAAACTCACCCCGGTTCACGCTGTATACATGTCTGAGTCACCAACTACGTTCCACAAATTTTGATCTGCTCTAGATATGTTAGTGCAATTAACATAATTAATTATTGTGAGTACTGTATTTATTCAGATATAACATAATACATGCTAATTTGCACATTATAATGCTGTCTAGATTCAAATTGGTGAGCCTATTCAGTGAAACGTACTGTACGTCCAGATGAAGTGGATATACATACCTTCAATAAAACGGGAGCATTATGCATCATTATGGCCAGTGTCAGAAATAAGCTCTTTTGGTTACAGCCTTTAGGACTGGTATAGTTGTTAGTTTATTACATGGTTTCAGCATTGTGAGTCACTTTACTTTTAATACAGTTCATTCACAGTGTTGATTTTAAATAATAATAAGTTTATTTGTAGAGCACTTTTCACAGACAGGGTCACAAAGTGCTTTCCATAAAGTCAAACGGTAAATAAATAAGACAATAAAAGGCATAAGAATAAAAACAGTAAGCAATAAAAGACACAAGAACAATGTACAACCAGCAGTGGGTTAATAAAACACCAAAGTAAAAAGATGGGTTTTTAACTGCTTCTTAAAATGAGCAAGTGAATGTGCAGATCTTAAAATGAGGGGTAGGGAGTTCCATAAATTTTGTGCCACAGCTGCAAAGGCTCTGTCACCTTTGGTCTTGAGTCTAGTTTTTGGTACTAAGAGAAGGTTCTGACTTGAAGAACTAAGAGACCTGCTAGGAGAGTATGGATGCAATACAATAGGTCACAGATGTAAGAAGGAGCCTTGCCATGAATGGCTTTATAGGTAAAAACAAGAATTTTAAATTGAATTCTAAAATTAATGGGAAGCCAATGCAGGGAGGATAAAATGGAAGTTATGACAGAACCTACTAGATCGAGTTAGGAGACGAGCAGCAGCATTCTGGACTGACTGTAAGCGATCTATAGAAGACTTATTCAAACAGGTGAAAAGAGCATTACCGTAGTCCAGACTTGAAGAGGTAAAGGCATATATAACACTGGTCAACACCAAATTTATTGTCTAAGTTTTTTGTTTTTTTTTTAGCTGATTTAGGACAATTTTGATGTGCTGAATCCAAAAATCACATTGGTTTTGCTCAATCAGGTCAACTTTTTGAATTATGGCCATATGTTGTTTTAATGGTTTCCAGCTGATTCTATGAGACCAACGATCTAATTTTAGCGATATTTTGGAGATGGTAAAAATACAACTTAGTTAACGACTTTACATGTTTATCAAAAGACATGGACTGATCAAAAATAACTCCTAGATTTTTAAGATCAGCCCATACATGTGAGCTCAATGATTCAATACCATCCAACACCTTTGGAGCTATACTGTCGGGATGCTCAGGACCTCCGTTTTATCAATGTTAAGTTGCAGAAAATTGTTACTCAACCACTCCTTGATCTCAGACAGACAATCATAAATAAGTTTAAGAGTGTGGTCTGGTTTAAAAGAAAAGTACAGCTGGATATTATCTGCAGAAAAATGATAGGAGACACCTTTAAATTTGTTTCAAATAAAACCCAAGGGAAGCATATAAATGGCAAATAAAAGAGGACCCAGTATAGAGCCCTGAGGCACCCCACAAGTCAAAGCAGCAGACTCCGAGATAAAAGAACCCTGCTTACATCTGATATAATGCAATTGTTCATTTAACAGAAACACACATTTGTAAGGAAGACCCTTCGCCATTCTAAACTACTCAATACATCACCTCAAGTCGTCACTGAGACACACCGGGAGTTTGTAGATGGGCTGCTGAGCGAGTGTCGTCTGAAGGTGAGATCTGTCGTTCTGCTCTGTAACGTGGTCACCACTCTCAGTGATCATTTTAACTCCAGGAAATCTCTCTGGCTCTTTAGACCAAACGGATGCTGATGGAAAGGATGGGAAAGGAGAGCGCTGAATTGGGTCAAGGCGAGGCCAACATCACAGGCCTGCAGGAAAATACACTCATCCACGGTCTGTGTGATCTGCTGGAGAGAACCTGGGGCCACGGTCTCCAGATAAAACAGGTCAGACATCTGATTTAGCATGCTTAATCAGCTCAGTTGGCCTGTAAACACTCCATGTAAAGAGACGACCCCCTAAAAATGTCTGCATCTGCTTGTCCTCATGTAACATGTATGTGAAGACTGATGAAAATATCTGAAGTGGTCATGTTTTCATTCTGAACAGGGGAAGTCTGCTCTTTGGTCCCATCTGCTTCATTATCAAGCTGCTCAGGGGAAAACGGAGGCACCAGCTGAGTCTCCAGGTCAAGATACAACACAACTGCTTTGTTTTTCTGGAATAAAACTTGATTTATAATTAATGTTGAACAATCCATCTGTTCAGGCTCTAACGGTTCAGAGCAGAAAACATTTGATGATGGCACTTTGCTCCTGAGAAGATCTTTAATACAGGACATGAGGTAACAACAACTTTAACTCTCAGTGTACCTATGTTCTGTTTATGTTGTATGAATGGAAACCACAAAGAAGTTGATGGTTATTTGGAGCTCAATGCTTGGTAAAATCTTGATTGTGTCTTCTCATAGCAGCCTGTGTGTTGTTCCAGGTTTATCCAGACCATGAGTGATGGCCTGTCTGATGTGGGTCAGGCACGAGCCTGGATCCATCTGGCCCTGGAGAAGAAAATGCTATCGCAACACCTCAAAGAGCTTCTTTCAAACCAGGAGCTGCTCAGGTCTAGATTTTTTATGGTTAATCTGGTGACCAGAAAACACAATTGCATTTCTGACAGACTCTTTATTTTCGTTGAACCCTGACAGGCAGCTATACAAACCTTATGCATTCCTGCTGTATGAGGAAGAAAGGGAGCAGTTCTTGTTCCACCTTCTCTCGTTGAACACTGTGGACTACCTCTGTTTTACACGTGTCTTCACCTCTATCTGTAAGTGTAAAAGAATCTACTGCCGTAAATGCCCCTCCGGGACAGGGAGGAGACCCACGTGCTGCACTGTGAGCTTATGATAATTTATTACAAACATAAAGTGCACAAAATGACTCAAAAGCCACAAAGAGATAAACCCGGAAACTATGAGAAAACAGAGAACATCAAACTTACTTCTGGAAGTATAGACATCAGTCAAGACCGCTGCGAGGAATACAAGGAGCGGCGGCCTTAAATAAGGCATAATACAATAGAAAACAGGTGTAGATACCAGAGCAGGCAAGAGAAAACAATGATTAATAATTTGGACCCGCTAGGAGCAATGAGAGGGGAGAGACCGGGACTGACAGCTGACAGAGACACCTCCCACATGGAGCAAAAACCCGGAAGCGCCACTGACTGTCATGAGCCGAGTGCAGGAGATCTCTGCCAGACTCGGTCTCATGGTTTTTTCTGCTTATTTACTCATTTGTTGCATTTCATGCTTTTTTGGGGTTTATGTATTCTTGTTCTGGTTGCTGTTTTTCCTGTTTGTGTTAGTGTTATATTTTTATTTCGCATTTATTTATATTTATTTGGTATGTTATTTTATTCTTTATATCTTTAGTATTATCCTCTGACTGTCGACAGCTGTCAGGGGCGTGAAGCTTCGTGTGGGCGTGCCCTGTCAACTGTCAGTTTTTGGCTCGCCTTCCTCTCACTGCCACAGCTGATCCCAATTATGTATCCTCACTTTCTCCTGCCCATTCAGGTACCCACACCTGTTGTTAATTATATGTTAATGGGTTCTGATCCCTATTTAAGGGGCTACGCACTCTTGTCTAGTGCAGCACCCTACTTGCAGCTTTTCTGCACGAGCTGTAAGTGTCTCTTTACATTTTATTTTTCCTAGCTTGTGTTCAACGGCTAGTTCTCCCAGGTTTAGCCGGCGAATCCAGTCGCTTTAGCTTTTGTTATTCTTGCTTCACCTGTATCTCCAATTGCCTGCTAGTTTTTGGTTGGGTTCTGTTTGTTCTTTTGTGCCTTTTGTTTTAAAACTTGCAAACTCACAGCCGGCGCGTAGTGCCTTTTATCCTGCCCTGAAGAGCGTTTATGACAGAAGGGTGCTGCCAGTGTGGGCACCAGCAGCTGTGAGTTTGCCTTTTTTCTTTTCCCTCGCGTGTTTTTCTTTAAAGCCTGTGTTTTTTCGCTGACATGGCAGCATTTTCCGACCATGGGCAAAGTGGGTTTAGTGAGGAGGAATCTTGGGCTCTGAACATTATCCATAACATCAGAGGCTCGTGTCTCCCACACTCCTGAGACAGTACAGGAGTGCTTGGTTGGGGCCACACAAATTCTGGAAGCATGCCCCAGCCTGTGGAGCTATCCAGAGTGAACAGACCTTCTCTCCACCATCAACCCATTGTCCATGCTCCACGGGCTGGGGGAAACCTCCTCCAAACCCCAGCTTACGCCTACAAGGATGCGATTCTGGGCGCGGAAGCCCCAAGCCTCTCGCCGTCATCCAGCTGCAGACTCGTCTCCTCCTCCTGAACAGTGGCCTGCCGCCTGCCGTATTGGGTACACAGCCCTTGTGTCCTCTGACTCTCCCAGCGCGGAGTGACTGGAGGAGCGCCAGCGGGTCTTGGCCGCAGAGAAGGAGCTCATTTTGGATTATAAACCATGGCTCCTTCCTGAGCCTTTGCAGCAGCTGGAGGGAGGTTCACCAGGCAGAGCGGAGTCTGTGCATCCCCTGACTCCGATACTCCGCCCATCTCACCAGATGACCTTCACAGCTCCTGAAGAGACATCATCTGGACCCGCAACAGCCACCACCAAGCCCCGGGAGTTAAGGCAAGTATCTCTTCATTTATCAACATCTAATAATAAATTGTCTTGCCTTATTCCCGGTGGTGAAGCTCAGCAGCAGCGGCCCGATTTGGCTATGCATTCACCATATGCTGCTATTATTCCACCCTCACCTGCTTCTCCTACGCCTCTCTCCAATTCCTCTTGAGTGTTTGCCGGTCCTGGGAGGGACCCGCTGGACAACAGAGAGGCCTGTGGTCCTGGAGAGGACCGGCCCAGCGAGGGAGAAGATCGTCTCCGGTGCCCCGAAGCCTGAACCAACGAAGGAACGTCCCCTGGTTTTGGCAACACGGGACCCGGTGCCATCAGTGAGGGGGTTCTGGGCCCTCAATCTCAAGGTTAGGGGCATGCTGGTGTCAGCGGTGAGGCAACCTCCAGCCACCACGCCGGATGAACCGTCAACATCGGCTTCCTCGCCCAGAGATCCTGGGTCTGCAGTAACCACCACACCTTCTGCAGGGGCCACCGCAGCAAGAGTTGGAGCTGGCCCTCCAGGGGGGTGAGCCCGAAGCAACATCATAGCCTGGCTCGGCAGAGTCCTGGACAGCGGTGGAGTTTGAGCTCAGGCAAGTACACTCCTTTGTTTTTCTCTTATCTGTCTTGGAGAAATCTTGTCTGGCTCTTGATGGGGAGAGCCGGGTTCAGCTGTCAGCTGCACCTGAGTTCACCTTGCCGGGCTCCACCGCTGCCAGTGACCCTGACCCTGCCTCTCTGTTTGTATTGTCTGAGCTCTCTCCCAGGGTCACTGAGGATAATCCACCTGTGCCAGATGTCTCCATGGACCAAGGCTCGCTGCCCGAGATCACCGTGGGTCCAGCTCCCCCCACTGAGGTCCTCAAGGACGTTCCGTCCCAGCCCGGGACCTCCGTGGGTGCAGTTTTGGCCCAGGCCGGGTCCTCTGTGGGTGCTGCTCCCCCTCCGGTGGAGGTCGTCACGGGTGTTATGTCCCAGCCCGGGACCTCCGTGGGTGGAGCAACTCCACAGCCCGGGTTGCCATGGGTGCTGTGTCCCAGTCGGGGACTGTCGTGGGTGCTGCGTCCCAGCCTGAGATCAACTTGGGTGCTGCGTCCCAGTGTTGGCCTGCCGTGGGCGTTATGCTCCAGCCCGGGGGCCACTGTGGGTGCAGCCATGGCCCATCCGGGTCCACCGTGAGTGCAGCTCCACTCCAGCCCGGAGCCACTGAGGGTGCAGCTCCGCTGCAGCCCGGAGCCACCGCGGTGCTGCATTGCTGCAGCCCGGAGCCACTGCGGGTGCTGCACTGCTCCAGCCCGAAGTCACCACGGGTGCAGCTTCGACCCAGTCCAAGACCACCGAGGGTGCTGCTGACCAGACCATGGCCGTCATGATTCCCCCTCCTTCGCCAGACACCATTGTGGCCCTCCTTCCAGCGCCAGACGCCGTCATGCCCCCCGCCCCCAGCTCTCCTTCCCGTCATTGGGTCTCCCCTTGGGGGAGCCGCCTCCCGGGCCACCCCCCATTCAGGTGGCTTAAGAACTCTGGTCGGCCGCCTGACAGACTGAGCCATTGGATTGGGTGGCCCTGCTCCCTGGCAAGCCACCCAACTCTGACCACCTTGCCGTCTGCCAGGCCTGGGACTTTGGTCGCCCCCCTGAACCCTGTAGCTCCTTGGCCCGGAGCTTAGCGGGGTTTGTTTTGGTTCCCTCCTAGCCTGTTCCCCCCACCACCCACCCTGGGTGGGTTATTGTGGTGCCCTTGCTGGGGGGGGGGGGGGCGCGCTTTCCTTTTCCTTTGGTGTTACTTTGGGGTGTCTGGGTTCCACCCTTTGAGAGGGGGGCTCTGTCATGAGTCGAGTGCGGGACATCTCCGCCAGACTCGGTCTCATGCCTTTTTCCTGCTTATTTACTCATTTGTTGCATGTCATGCTTTTTTGGGGATTATGTATTCTTGTTCTGCTTGCTGTTTTTCCTGTTTGTGTTAGTGTTATAATTTTATTTTGTATTTATCTATATTTATTTGCTATGTTATTTTATCCTTTATATCTTTAGTATTATCCTCTGACTGTCGACAGCTGTCAGGGGCGTGAAGCTTCATGTGTGCATGCCCTGTCAGCTGTCAGTTTTTGGCTCGCCTTCCTCTCACTGCCACAGCTGATCCCAATTATGTATCCTCGCTTTCTCCTGCCTGTTCAGATACCCGCACCTGTTGTTATTTATGTTAATGGGTTCTGATCCCTATTTAAGGGGCTGTGCACTCTTGTCTAGCGCATCACCCTACTTGCAGCTTTTCTCCACAAGCCGTGTCTCTTTACATTTTATTTTTCCTAGCGTGTGTTCCACAGCTAGTTCTCCCAGGTTTAGCCGACAAATCCAGTCGCCTTAGCTTTTGCTGTTCTTATGTACTTCACCTGTATTTCCAATTGCCTACTAGTTTTTGGTTGGGTTCTGTTTGTTCTATTGTGCCTTTTGTTATTAAAACTTGCAAACTCACAGCTGGCGCGTGGTGCCTTTTATCCTGCCCTGAAGGGCGTTTATGACACTGACAGCTGTCAACCCAGAGGGAGAACACAACAGTAAGGGATATAAAGAATAAAATATCAACAAATACAGACTAAGAAATAAATACAAACTAATACAAAATAAGAGAGTAACAAAACTATGACATAAACAGGAAAATAAGAAACAGTACGAGAAATACAAAAGCCACGAAATACAACAAATATAGAGAAAAGCCATGAGACTTAGCATGGCAGAAACCTCCAGTGCTCAGCTCATGACATGTACTGGCAGTTTTGTCTTGTTTTTGCTATATTTTTTTAGATCAAAAAGAACCAGTAAAACAGGGTCAGCAACCTGTGGCTCTTTTGCCGACGTAGTGTGGCTCTGTTGCATTACCAAAACTAGAGGGCACTCAGAGAGCATATACCTCTGCCAAGGCACCATCCCTCCCTCCCTCTTTTCATCTGTCTGTCTGCAAGGAAAAAATAACAAATGTTGAACAAAAATCCTAATTTGTAAGGGGGAAAAAGCTGTAAATTTCCAAATAAGTCACAATTTTACAAATAAAATGTTGCAAAATTAAAACTGAAGTTATGAGAAATCTTATACTCTTGAATTGCAAATGATGAGTTACATCCTTATGACTCAACTCTTTGATCTTCCTTTAAAAGCTGAAGTATGTAGATTTTGGACAAAATTACTCAAAATGAATGTGTCCCAGAAGATGTTGCCGACCCCTGGTCCAGCTGTAAAACGTTTTCTAATGTGAGAAGAGATGCGTATGTATAAATCATGGTGTCTTTTTTCTCGCCAGGCATTCCCTACCGTGTTGTTATCGTACCCATGAAGAAGCTGAGCATCGCAATGGCAACAGTTAACCCTTGGGTGTGTGTGTCTGGAGAAATGGGTGATTCAGGAGTTAGACAGATCCCAAAGAATACACAAGAAGTATTTTTCCAGGTGTGTATTCTGTACAGTGAGATCACGGCGACACATACAGTACAGGGCTGTTGTAACAGTGGTTTGTGCTTTTTTTATTTTCAGTGCAAGAACCTGGGCAGACTGAGTACTCTGCAGCTGGGCCAGGAGAACTCTGGTCTGCTGGCCAAGTGTTTAATTGACTGTGTGATGGTGTACAATGAGATCACTGGACACATCTACAAGTAGGTTTCATCCTGTGACATTCTGCCATCAGTAGATGCTGAGCGTGGCCTCATAACACAGCAATCAAGTGTATGAGAATATGTTTATGGACCCAGAACAGAAGTTAGACATGGGCCCCATTTACACCTGGCATTAAAATGTGTTTTAGTGATTCGATTACAGTCTGATAATGACTGACCACATGCATTTAAACCTGGTATTAACATGCATCTCTGGAGATCCTGTTTGCTATTTGATCATGCTCCTTCCAGCATCCACTGTGAGTCAGAGCAGTTGTGTGAAGAATAATGTACTGAATTGATTAATGGAGGAGAAAAAAAAATCTAAAATCTCTGACTAATCTAAGTAGTTACACCTCCCAAAAAAGCAGTGAGAAGAACAGAGGAGGCTGCATGCATGCCCATGGGACTGTTGTCTTTTTATCGATAAGTTGGATGAATCCTGTTCAGCCTTATAGGTCTCTGTAAAAGGAGCACAAATACAGTAGGCCTCCTCACACGGTATACAAATGAGTTGGATTTAAAATTATGCCTCTCTGCACAAGGATTTTCTTTCAATATTTTTTAAGGTAAGGTTACTGAGTCTTTGTGGGTTTGGGGGGGATATTTATTTATAAGGCTGCATATCTTAAAACACATCACATTTAAAGCTCATAGGGTCGGGCCTGAGCATCAGAGTATTATAACCTTTATAAGAGAGAAGCCTAAATAAGCCTTGATATTTTGTAAAAGAATTGTCAAAAACAAAAAAAACAAAAAAACTCAAACAAAAAAGTAATTGTCCCCCACCATGGGGATAAAACTGAATGTAAAACCTAAAAAAAACCCCAAACTTTTATGTGTTATCTGAAGGAGCGTGATACTAATCAGTGCTTTTTTTTAAAAAAAAACTATAAAATCATGCGGGCTTAAGTGTTATCAGTTAGAGCACTGACAGTGATGATATTAGTGGTTGCAACTGTGGCTCTTAAATAAATGGGGAAAAAAGTTGCTGTTGAGAGTGGCCCTTTTCATGATAGAAGTTGCTGACCCCTGATCTAGATCAACTTTAGGACAGTAAATCAGTCTAAAGGAAAAATCCATGCCTTTAAACAATATCTCATGGTCTTCTTGCCTTCTGTTTCCCAGGTTTCCGTGCGGCCGGTGGCTGGGTAAAGGCGTGGGTGATGGCAGCTTGGAAAGAGTTCTTATTGGCCAGCTTGTGTCACCTGGTGCGGAGGAGGATGCTGGAAAGTTGACAGGGACGCCTCCGGAGCTGGCCTCTCCATCTCAGAGTGTGCGGACAGTGCTGGGATCACTCGGCAGCCGAAGTCGTACGTATCGCCAAAGGACACATTCTTCAGCACAATAGCTGACCTACTTGGTGATGAGTCCTATGCAGTAACAGATTCTGCCTCCTGTGTCACCTTTTTGTTCTGCCTTTGTGCTCTTCCCCCTCACGGTTATCATTACTCATCCTCATGTTTCTGTTTGTGACCGCTGTTCTTTTTTTCCCCTTAGGAATGTTGTCTGTTGAAGTACAAGAGGACATGAGGGAGGCAGCAAACAACCTTGTTAAACACTTCCACAAGCCTGAACAAGAGGTATGTGTGATAGTAATGGTGTGTTTGCTCTATTGAACTCCTACACTGATTTAACTTGACTCACTAAGCTGAAAGGATGACAGAATCATCATTGCAGAGAAGAGCATCTCTGCAGCCACCGTCTGCTGTGTGTTATTTTTATCTCTTATATGGATCATTACCCCAGCCTCCCCAAGATGGGCCTCATTTGTTTCCTTATGTATCACACTAGCCTGCCTCCTAACCCTGATGCATTGCTTTATTTTAGCTGTAACAGGCTTATGTTTCAGTTTAATCATCTCTGTAGTACACATGCTTTCACGTACAAGCGCGAGTTCTGAAATATCTGTTGACCACTCTGTTGAAATTGTGGTTTTAGATGAACCTTGTATTTTTTAAACAATCAATTTCTGTTCCCATTCCTGTCATCCCAGAAGGGGAACCTGACTGTCCTGCTGTGTGGTGAAGGAGGACTGGTGCTTTCTTTGGAGAAATTCCTCCTCCATGGGTTCAGATCCACCCGTCTTTTCCAGAGGAATGTGTTTGTTTGGGACTTTGTGGGTAAGTCTATGAAGTGTTTGGTTTTTTTTAATCGTGTCTCCGTGTAATGGGGAAGGGGCAATGGAGTGCAAATTTTGATGTCTGAACTGACAAAGAACAAAGGGACATGTTCACTTTATAAACCAGAGTTTTGGGAAAAGTCACATTCAAAATTATAAGTGGCTTTTAACTGACTCTAATGAAAACACATCTGTCCTTTAAAGCAGTGGTCCCCAACCTCCGGTCCCTGGAACATTCAGGTTTCTGTGGGAAATTTTGTAATTTCACTTCTTATTTAGTCCAAAAAAGTTGCAAATGATTTGCCATTGTTGCACATGTGTTCTGTAGGCACCCATGCACAACAATGGCAAATTATTTGCAATTTTTTGGACCAATTAAGAAGGGAAATTGCAAAATTTCCCATGGAAACCTGAACATTCCAGGGACCAGTGGTTGGGGACCGCTGCTTTAAAACAGCAGTGTAGGTCTTTGCTCATGTCATCTGGATTAAAAACAACAAAACATGTCATATTTGCTTGACTATTTAATCACTTTAAACTGCGGGTCTCCAACACATTGCACCCTAACCCTAACTCATCAAGGTTCCAGTGAGGATGGAGGATTAAATGCAGTTTTAAAGATGAGATAAACATATGTAAATCTTCTTTCAGCTGCTCCCTTTATGGGTCCTCACAGTGATAAATATAGGTAAATATATTAATCTAATTTTGAAAATGGTGTAAAATTTGACATTTTTGGTTATAATTTCGAGTTGTTACAGCAGTCTTTTCTCATTAAAACAAAGCCTGTCTGCTCTGGCGCCGCTGCACCTTCATTTGCTCAACAATGAATGAATGAATTTATTCAGTAATAATAATAATAAACACGTACAATACAATAAAAACACACAAAAGAACAACCGAAAGGGTGTAGGCTGAATCTAGTGCTTATATAGTACCTACCCCGTTACAATTTTAAAATCAATAACATAAAAATTTAAGTCTTACCCAAAATCAACAAAGAAAATCAAATAGAACAAGTAGACAAAAACAAAACAAAACCCTTTAAGTTATTACAAATCTCCCGGCATTTACAGTGAGATACTGGGAGATTTTCTCACAAATACAATAAAGTTAGAGGTCCTTAAAATTTGTAGGTAAAGTATATAATGTTAAAATTTCATGTTCAGAGTTGTCAGTTTATTAAGTGGAAACTTTCATTAAGGAGTGAAATACTCTTTTCAAAGCCATGTGTTTTTGAAGAGGTTAAAACCCTGCAAATATTATTACTAATTGTCTATAGCAGTGCGTTTTCTGTTGTCTGAATTGTTTGGTGTACTGTCTGCATTCAGCTTCATCCAGGGCTGAAGCACCAAATTTTGGAGATCAGGGACCACTGTAAATTTGTCCCCCTCATAACCCCCCTAAAATGATTAGTGTGTGGAAAAAGAAGGCAGGTGAGGCAACGAGCTGGACGACACAGAAACTTTATTCCTTCTCCAACACAGTTTACAGCAAAAGAAGAATCCCGGGTCTCTGTGCGCTCCTCTTTTATATCTTTATTCCCATGCATCAAGACCCGGAACTTCCGACCATAACACATTGTTATTTGCACAAAGAACTGTGTGGCACATTAACATGACATAATGCCGGCGCCGCTCCAACAACCTTCTCTTAGCGGCTCCGTCATCTGTTACTCTCCCCGGGGGGTGCGTAGACCTAACCGTCCGGTCTGATATTCCCCGGTGACACCTCCTCCTTCGGTCCATTATTCTCCCTTTCCCCCTGCCTTCTCTGGGTGGAGAAAAACTCCACACCACACTCCCACAAGTGTAACCCCCCCCCCCCCCACTAATAATAAAATAATAAAAAATTACGAAATAAATAAATTTTGTATTTCTAGCTTTAATAACCACCCTCTCCACTGAGGGCTCAACTTAAAAAAAGTTGTTTTTTTTCCTGATTTTTTTCTGATTTGGTTGTATTTTGAATATGTGAATTAATTAAAAAAAATTCAAAAGTAATCCTCACACCTGAAAAAGGTTGGAGACCTCTACTTTAACAATTTAAACAGAGAAGATTGATGTTTTTAGTAAATATATGCTTGGGATTTATGACATCAGTGCTGTACATATATGAAGAGGTAAAAACACGCATAAATTCCGATGTAACCTTTCTCATTCAAGTTGTATGCCTACATACTAGGCATATGTCTAACTATAATAATAATAATAATAATAATAATTCTTTTGGCTGCTCCCTTTAGGGGTTGCCACAGCGGATCATCTGCTTCTATCTCACCCTATCCCTTGCATAATAATAATAATAGTAATAAATCAAATCTATGTCACATTAGGGTGAAAAATTGGATTTGAGTCAGTTCAAGCTGGTAATGTGAGTGTAGAAAAAGAGTGATGTTTTTGAACAAAGCATGTTACACCATCTCCAGTGTTTTACTAATAAGTTAATGAAGCATTTCTCATTCTTCCCCTCAGAAAAGGCAGTGGTTTCCATGGAAACGGCTGACCAGATGGGTGACCTGCATGGATCAACGCTGACAAAAAGTCCACCATGTGACTCTCTGTGCCGCTACGTCACCGCCATCAATGCCTCACCCCGAAACATTGGGAAAGAGGGCAAGTTCCAGCTGTTCGTCTGCCTGGGAATCAGGTGATCAGACACTTTTTTTTTTTTTAAATAACAGCCTGACAAGCAAGAATCGAGAAGCAGTATCCCCCATAAGAGGGGTCTGCAACCTCTACCAAAAAAACAAAAGCCACAAAAGTTATTTGTGTTGAAATTAAGGTAACAGAACCAAGTTAGAAGCATAAACCGGCTTGTTAAGATGAGTAATAGGAAAGGTTTTTCTTGAATATTTGCAGATATTCTCATCCATTCACAACTGTTCTTATAAATCATCAAATTTTTCTTGCAAATTTATGACAAGTTTTCTCTTAAATTTGCAGCTGATTTTATTCATCTAAATTTGAGTCTTTTTTCTGTCACAGTCGCAGGATCTGCAGGTTGCAGACTCTTGCCCCACAGGATAGGATGAGCTTCCCTAGAAAACAAATTAGTATGTCACATGCTCTGTCCATCCAGTTTCCTGACCACTAGGACCAAAAAACCCTGCCAACAGACGGCAAATGAAAGTTCTCACATCCTGAGATTGAAAGCTATGTCTTGCTGTCTAAAAGTTACCTATGATTTAATAGCAAACCTTATCGTGCGTGTATTTTACCGTTATTGACCACCAACGCTCTTCTCGTGACAGGGACCGTCTTCTCTCTCGGTGGCTCCCTCTGCTGGCGGAGTGTCCCTTGACAGCTCGGACATATGAGGACGGGGCTCTGCTGAGGGACCGTGCAGCTGTACATTCCCTCTCTCGGATCCTCCACACGCTGAACGAGTTCACCATCACCCTAGAGATGGCGCTGGTTAAAGGGGTTGACATCTGAATGCTGAGTTCAGCCTCTGTTCTGTAATGTGCTGCGGGAAAAGATGGTGAGAGCTTTTCATCTGAGGGAAAAGACACTTGCAAAGGGGAACTTTAATTATCAAGACAACCAGTGAACTAGATTAAGTCACTGGCAACTGAAGCACCAAACATATTGCCTTGCTTACTGATGTAAATATCTGTTCTACTGCATTTGCATCAGCGAATGGTCCTATGCTTGTTTACACTGTGAAATTCTGTCTCCTCAACAACAAATCTAGTCACCGATGAACTCACCTTAACAGGAGATATTTTTCTTGCTCACATGTCATTAACTGTACCCGACCCAAGAATAACTACAATGTTACTCCTACTGCTGTATTGTTTGCACTTGAATTTGGGACTAAGCACATGCATGACCAGAATCAGTTTGTTTGTTTGTTTTGTCAGGTGTTGTAATCTGAAATGCTAGGACTCAGGCCTTATTATTTTCCTCTACGTCATTGGACAGCTTAGTAAATATACTTAGGAGAAATAATGTTCTCATTCTGTAATGTTAAAAAATATTATTATGCTCTTGTTAGACTGTGTAATGTCTGGCCTGTTTCCTCTTTGTGTAATTTTTAGGTCATGTGCTGCACAGAGTCGTGCTTATGATAGACTGGAACCAAGCTGGTGTCCTATTTGTGTCAGTCCAAAATAGTGTTTTTCAGAGTTTTTCTCATCTTCCATGACTGTAAATATTTTTTCTTGATCCATCCATCCCATTTAATTGTTAGTACTTATAGTGTATGGAATTTGTGGCTTATTTTTCTGTATAAATGTGTCTATGTATATGTCACTGCAGACACACTTTTTGGGTGGAACGTAGTTGTTCTGTTGTTTTCTAAACTATTCAGTTGTCTGTCAAAATCAGGCAATGAATACAGCACATGTTCCTAAAAATGCTAAGTGTTATGTTGATGTTGCATTTAATTAAAAAGCTGAGTCCCCTGCACTATCCTGCAAGCGCTATGTAACCCAAGGTGACTAAGAGTCTGATATCCTTTAAATACTGGTTAGAGAGAGCAATAATGAATTCTTATTTATGAAATGTGTTGTCAAAGATTAAAGTTCATATTGGCATAAGTTACACGTCTTGGTATTGTTTGTAGTAATCTCAGTCTTGCACTATAAGATGATTTTGAACCTGATGTTGATCATGAATCAGGAATTTCTTCTTCTTCTGGCTGCTCCCTTTAGGAATTGCCACAGTGGATCATCTGCCTCCATCGCACCCTATCCCATCTTTTTCTGTAACAACAACCCTCTCCATGTCCTCCTTCACTACATTGATGAATCTTTTCTGTGGTCTTCCTCTTTTCCTTCTACCTGGCAGCTCCATCTTCAATATCCTTTGTCCAGTATATCCACTATTCCTCCTCTGCACATGTCCAAACCATCTCAGTCTTGCCTCATGAAGTTTGTCCTTAAACCACTCAACCTGAGCTGCCCCTCTGATATACTCATTTCTAATCCTGTCCCTTCTAGTTACTTCCAACAAGAATCTTGGCATCTTCAACTCTGCCACCCTCAGCTCCACCTGTCTTTTTGTCAGTACCATTCTCTCCAAATCATACATCACAGCAGGTCTCACTGTCGTCTTGTAAATCTTCCCTTTCACTCTCGCAGTTAGAGTCTAGCTGCTATTCTGTCACAAATCACTCCTAACACTCATTTTCTTTTGCAGATGTGAGACTAGAGATTTTTCTCATGAACAAAAAGCTGCTCTGGACGCTCTATCAGTTTCAGGCTCTGCAAAAATTATAGTTGACCAGCATGTTGTGGAAAGATTTTTCTCGCGTATGTGCCCCAGGAAGGCATCTGGACCAGACGGGATCTCTGGGCGCTTACTGAAGTCATGTAGTGAGGAGCTAGCAGAAGCCTGGAGTTCCATCTACCAGAAGTCTTTAGATACGTGTTCTGTCCCAGTAATTTGGAAAAGCTCTATTATAATTCCTGTACCAAAAAAGCAAGCTGCAAAGAGAATAATGACTATCGTCCTGTTGCACTGACCTCACTGGTAATGAAGCGCCTCGAGAAGATTGTCATTGACATTCTGAAAACTGATTTTGGAGGACTTTTGGATCCTCTGCAGTTTGCTTATAAAAATAATAGAAGTACAGAGGATGCCATTTTAACCTTAACTCATTCTGTGTTTAAACATTTGGAGGAGACAACCTCATATGCACGTCTTTTATTGATTGATTTTAGTTCAGCTTTTAACACACTGCAGCCACACCTTTTAATTAAGAGGTTAAATGATTTTAAAGTGCATCCTGTCATTATTAAATGGTACCACTCATTTTTAACTTATCGTAAACAGCAAGTTGGTGTAAATGGAACTTTATCTAAATCCAGAACCCTCAGCACAGGAGCCCCCCAAGGCTGAGTTAATTCACCATTTTTGTTCACCTAGTACACTGATGAGTGCAGAAGTGTCTATCCAGGCAAATTATTAAATTTTCTGATGACACTGCTATTTTATCACTACTTCAAAAGACTCATGATCTGTCAAGCTATTTTATAGAAATTCAGAGGTTTGTCAGTTGGTGTGATGACAGTCATCTCATTTTGAATACTGATAAAACAAAGGAGATGGTGTTTGACCCTCAGGGAGTTGGTGACCACAGGCCTGTGGTCATCCACAGCCACACTATAACACAGGTTAGTTCCTATAAATATTTGGGAGTATTTATTGACAATTCATTAACCTGGAGCACACATATTGATTACCTCTGTAGTAGACTACAACAGCGGCTGCATTTCTTGCGTAGATTAAGAATACATGGCGTTGATAAAAGGATTATGCTAATATTTTACCAGGCTGTGCTGGAGAGCTGTATTAGATACAGCATTACAGCTTGGTTCGGCAACCTCTCTGTGAAACTAAAGAACAGAGTGTTGCGTTTAATTCATACAGCATGGAAAATTATTGGAGTTAAAGAGTATTTACCCATGCAGATCTTACATCACCAGGCAGCCTGTAGACAAGCTCAAAAAATAATCAGTGACATGAGCCATGTACTAAACAATGAATATATGTGGCTGCCCTCAGGGAGGAGATACAGAGTCCCCAAGTGCAGGTTCAATAGATACAAGAACTCATTTATCCCAACGTCAGTAAAACTTTTAAACTCAGATAAATAGGTCAGGGACACTTATAACTCCTGTTCTTAATGACTGCTGTTATATATTTATGTATGTATGTACTTGTATTATTTATTGGGTTTTATTTCATTTATTATGTACTACATCCATTGTGTATGCGTGGATTGTGTGGTTGCAGCACGGGTGTCAAGCCCAAGACAAATTTCCTCTTGAGGGACAATAAAGTTTATCTTATCTTATCTTATCTTGTCTTATCTCCACCCTACCTGCACTCTCTTCTTCATTTTCCATTGCATTGGATGGTTGACTGCAGGTATTTAAACTCATCTACCTTCACTACCTCTACTCCATGCATCTTTGCAATTAGAGCTGCATTCTGTCTTGCTTCTATTTACTTTCATTCCTCTACTCTCCAGTGCATGCCGCCACCTCTTCAGGTTCTCTTCCACCTGCTCCCTACTTTCACTACAGCTCACGATGTCATCTGTGAGCATCACGGTCCATGGATACTCCTACCTGACCTGATCTGTCAGCCTGAATCAGACTCTTATTTATCAAAAATAAAAACTAATTTAATTATATTTATTTACACATAAACATAAAAAGCATCATTACAAATAAAAAAACTGCTGTGAAAGAAATGGCTAGCAAATACCCATACAGACAGGGCTCTTCCTACAACTTGACAAAACTGTTTTTAAAGACACATCGATAAGTAGACTTTGTTGGCTCTGGTTATGTAATGCTTCATCAAGAGCCTTCGCTTCTCTATCTACACATACACATGTATATAGCCTTAGCCGGCTCAAAGTTGAAATTACATATACCATTAGTTTGCAACATTTGAGCTTGAGTAAAACCTGCGCGCAGACCTATCTGAGGATTGTTGTGTGTGAGTTTGGTGACCATCCGAGGAATTGCTTGGGGAGGAGGAGCAATTCTCGTGAATGGTAGATGGCTGGATGGCTGATGGATGCAACACTATGGTATTAGCTCATTTTGCTTTTGTGAAAATGAGCTAAAAAAAACAAAACAAACTTGCAGTATAATCTACTCAGCCTAGATGGGACCAAATGAATATAATTTCTAGAAGGTCTTGATGAGAGGCTCTAAACTTTCCAAGCCTACAGTATCAGCATGCACAGAGGGACTTGATAGAGGTATGCAAAAGTTAATCAGGTTACTAAACCAAGGGTGTCAGACTGGGAATAACAGTGAAACAAAATACAAAAAATCCTTAAAGGGTTTTGATCTGAAAAGATGATTGCATGGCTTTTGACAGATACCAGCTGTTTACATTTGCTTTGTTAAATACTGCTTAGTAGATTAATTGTCCAAGTTTCTATTAAAAAAAAGCTTTAAAAAATGAAAACTTTCTAAACCACAGTGTATTAGTCATTAGTGGTACATACATACAGTATATACATACATATACATAAAAAGTGATATACAGTATCTCACAAAAGTGAGTACACCCCTCACATTTTTCTAAATATTTTATTATATCTTTTCATGGGACAACACTGAAGCTATGACACTTTGATACAATGTAAAGTAGTCAGTGTACAGCTTGTATAACAGTGTAAATTTGCTGTCCCTCAAAATAACTCAACACACAGCCATTTAATGTCTAAACCACTAGCAACAAAAGTGAGTACACCCCTAAGTGGAAATGTCCAAATTGTGCCCAAAGTGTCAATATTTTGTGTGGCCACCATTATTTTCCAGCACTGTCTTAACTCTCTTGGGCATGGAGTTCACTCGAGCTTCACAGGTTGCCACTGGAATCCTCTTCCACTCTTCCATGACGACATTACGGAGCTGGTGAATGTTAGAGACCTTGTGCTCCTCCATCTTCTGTTTGAGGATGCCCCACAGATGCTCAATAGGGTTTAGGTCTGGAGACATACTTGGCCAGTCCATCGCCTTTACCCTCAGGTTCTTTAGCAAGGCAGTGGTCATCTTGGAGGTGTGTTTGGGGTGGTTATCATGTTGGAAGGGAGGGGATTATGCTCTGCTTCAGTATGTCACAGTACATGTTGGCATTCATGGTTCCCTCAATGAGCTGTAGCTCCCCAGTGCCGGCAGCACTCATGCAGCCCCAAACCATGACACTCCCACCACCATGCTTGACTGTAGGCAAGACACACTTGTCTTAGTACTCCTCGCCTGGTTGCAACCACACACACTTGACACCATCTGAACCAAATAAGTTTATATTGGTCTCATCAGGCCACAGGACATGGTTCCAGTAATCCATGTCCTTAGTCTGCTTGTCTTCAGCAAACTGTTGGCAGGCTTTCTTGCGCATCATCTTTAAAAGGGGCTTCCTTCTGGGATGACAGCCATGCAGACCAATTTGATGCAGTGTGTGGCGTATGGTCTGAGGACTGACAGGGTGACCCCACCCCCCACCCCTTCAACCTCTGCAGCAATGCTGGCAGCACTCATACGTCTATTTTCAAAAGACAACCTCTGGATATGACGCTGAGCACGTGCACTCAACTTCTTTGGTTGACCATGGCGAGGCCTGTTCTGAGTGGAATCTGTCCTGTTAAACCGCTGTATGGTCTTGGCCACCGTGCTGCAGCTCAGTTTCAGGGTGTTTGCAATCTTCTAATAGCCTAGGCCATCTTTATGTAGAGCAACATTTTTTTTTTCAGATCCTCAGAGTTCTTTGCCATGAGGTGCCATGTTGAACTTCTAGTGACCAGTATGAGAGATTGTGAGAGCGGTAACACCAAATTTAACACACCTGCTCCCCATTCACACCTGAGACCTTGTAACACTAATGAGTCACATGACATCGGGGAGGGAAAATGGTTAACTGGGCACAATTTGGGCATTTTCACTTAGGGGTGTACTCACTTTTGTTGCCAGTGGTTTAGACATTAATGGCTGTCTGTTGAGTTATTTTGAGGGGACAGCAAATTTACACTGCTATACAAGCTGTACACTGACTACTTTACATTGTATCAAAGTGTCATATCTTCAGTGTTGTCCCATGAAAAGATATAATAAAATAATTACAAAATTGTGAGGGGTGTACTCACTTTTGTGAGATACTGTATATATATACACACACAGAGAAGGATAATTGGCTTTTGGGTGAAATTTATGGAAAATGTATAAAGTTCATGCTACAGTGACATTATATCATGAAAGTAGGGCATTTAAGTAGAAGCATGCAATGGTGATTTCTTCATCTCGAACAATTTATTGGCTTTCACTTATATAGTGCTTTTTCTCATCTCTGGATGACCAAAGCACTTTACAGATCCTGCATCCACCCATTCATGCACATATTCACACACTGATGGCGGCAGAGCTGCCATACACACACAGGTGCTAGCCTGGCCACCAGGAGCAACTGGGGGTTCAGTGTCTTGCTCAAGGACACTTCGACATGCAGACTGCAGACAGAGCGGGAATCGAACCCATGACCCTCCAATCAGTAGTCAGTCACACTACAACTGCACCACAGCCGCCCCAAATTTATTGAAACAAAAGCCAACAACAATGATGGGTATACTGCAACAAAAAATGTCAGTGTCTCAATAACTTGTCATGTGCCCTTGACCATCAATTACAGCTTGACAATGATGTCTCATGCTATTCACAAGTCGATTTATTGTTTGTTGAAGCATGGCATTCTACTCTTCTTGAAGGGCGGCCCTCAGCTCATTGAGGTTGTAGGGTGCAGGGTTATGAGCCTCTACATGGCGACTCAGCTGATCCCATAGGTTTTCTATGGCATTCAGGTCTGGAGAAAGTGCAGGTCACTCTATTTGCGGTACCCCAGCCTCCAACAGCCATTCCCTAATGATGCGACGACGATGAGCTGGAGTATTGTTGTCCATTAAGAAGAAAATTAGGCCTGTGTTGTTCATGCAGAGGCACAATGACTGGATTAATGAGGTTATTCAGGTAGTATCTGCTTGTCACCGTACCATTCAAAAGGTGTAGAGCAGTTCTGCATTGACTAGACAAACCTGCCCAGACTGTAACACCACCACCACCAAAGGCTCGTCTGGTGACAACAGTGGCTGATACATAATGCTCTCCTTGATGTCTCCAACATCGTTGGCTGCCATCACTTCTGCTCAACGTGAATTGACTTTTATCAGAGAACAACACTGAGGCCTGTGTCTGGTGGTGTGGTCTTGCAGGTCATCTAGCATGCAGACCATGCTGATGTAAATGGTTTCGAATGGTCTGACGTGACACTTGGGTGCCTCTCACCTCCCTTAAATGTGCCTGGAGTTGAGTGGCATTCATCATCCGGTTCTGCAGGGCACTGTTCAGAATGAAGCGATCATCAGCGTGGGATGCGGCCAAAGGAGGTCCACTTCTATGCCTTTCTGTGACTCTTCCAGTTTCTCTGTATCTCTGTTGCAACCTGCTGATGACACTGTGACATTCTAAGCTCAGTGGCCACTCCCCTCTGAGAACATCCTGTTTGAAACCTCGCAATGGTGAGGTACTGTTGATCAATTGTTAGGCGTTGTCTTGGTCTCAAGATGTCAAAATGTGAACAGCATGATGAAGAGGACTGTTTAAATACCACTTCTAATTAAACCAGAAAATGTATTTGGCCAATTCATGGATTAAACACCTGTTGTGAATTTTGCCCTTCAGCACCTTGTAAAAGAACATCAAGTTATGCAAAAAGTACTGAAATATTGAACAGTTGGACATGTGCATTCAAAAGGTTAGAAGTCAAGTTAAGTTCACCTGTAAAGGTATAGTGTATTTTAGGTGCATCCTGAAAATTTCACCAAAAAGCCAAATATCCCTAACCTTTGGTGAGCTTTTTTTTTGTGTGTGTGTGTGTGTGTGTGTGTGTGAGAGTGAGTGTGTGTGTGTGTGTGTGTGTGTGTGTGTGTGTGTGTGTGTGTGTGAGTGTGTGTGTGTTTGTATTAAATTTATTTTTATTTGCACAGATTTAAAACAATATACAGAAATTAAAAACAATAGAAAACACTTTAGTGCAGGGGAGGAAAAGAAACCCCTAGGGGCTTATAAACTACCACCCCAACCAGAATAAACCAATTACTACTGATAGATAATAAATTTTAAAAAAAAATCAAAGTAAAGTTAACACTGAATCTAAATATTTCTTCCATCAGTCATGAAATTAGAAGAAAAAAAAATAATCAAATATTAGACAAATACCTACATGACAAAAATAAATACGAGTAAGATGCTATGGGGGACCCATGCTGTGGTATTCATCTCAGACTGGAAGGAAGGGAGATGCAATAATTTCCTCTGACGAAAGAGCATGGGGATTAAGGGGCTGGGGGACAAAAGGGATTGTGATGCGAGAATGAATTGTGATGCAGGACCTCAGGCAGCAGGGGCGTGTGAGTGTGGTAATATAAAAGAGAGCCCCTGCTACAGAATGTAATGTTTTCTGATTCTGAGAGATGTGAGAGAGGGAATAAAGTTCATCTGCTCTGAATGCTTGGCCTGGTCATTCCTCTCCCCACAATGCAACTGAATACAATTTGTAGATTCCAAAAATTCAGACAAGGCTCAAAATTAAAGTGATCACATATTTTGATAACAACTGCTGTTTTAGTCTCCTTTTCAAAATAGATAGAGAAGATGACATTTTTATAGTATCTTTAATCTCATTCCATACAGTGGATATAAAAAGTCTGCACATCCCTGTTCTAATGCCAGGTTTTTGTGATGTAAAAAAAATGA
This sequence comes from Pholidichthys leucotaenia, assembly GCA_020510985.1. Lineage (NCBI taxonomy): Eukaryota > Metazoa > Chordata > Actinopteri > Cichliformes > Pholidichthyidae > Pholidichthys > Pholidichthys leucotaenia. The sequence goes on from CM035840.1 coordinate 118,334,204, forward strand.
GACTAAGATAAATCATTTCAAAACTTTTTCCACCATTAATGTGACCTATAACTTGTACAACCCAATTGAAAAACAAACTGAAATCTTTTAAGGGGAAAAATAAAAAACAAAAAAACTTACAATAACTTGGTTGCATAAATATGCACACCCTGTTATAACTGGGGATGTGACTGTGTTCAGAATTAAATAATCACATTCAAACTCATGTTAAATGGGAGTCGGCACACACCTGCCACCATTTAAAATGCCTCTGATTAACCCGAAATAAAGTTCAGCTGTTCTAGTAGGCTTTTCCTGACATTTTTGTAGTCACATTTTGCAGTGCAAACCATGGTCCACAGAGAGCTTCCAAAGCATCAGTGGGATCTTATTGTTCAAGGGTATCAGTCAGGAGAAGGGTACAAAAGAATTTCCAAGGCATTAAATATACTATGGAACACAGTGAAGACAGTCATCATCAAGTGGAGAAAATATGGCACAATAGTGACATTGTGGGAAACCCTCTCAGTATATTCACACTTAGACTTGAGACAAAAGGGAATTGTCATGGGGGTTTGTGTGTGGATGTGGGGGTGGTGTGTTGATGTGAACAGTGACAAAAAGAGAATGGGAATTACAAAGGCTTTGATGTTAAGGCAGCACACAGAGAAGACTGACCGAGTGGTTTGATTTAAGAGCAGAGGTGCATGAGATCTGTTACTCTTTTGCTGCTTGTGTGTCTAGAGAAATGTAGAGAGAGAGAGTGAATAAAACCAGATATGATCTGGACCTCTCTGCCTGATTATTTCTCTCTCCACAACATTACCAAGAACTGGACCTTCCTCCAAAATTGATGAAAAGACGAGAAGAAAACTGGTCTGGGAAGCTGCCAAGAGGCCACCAGCAACATTGAAGGAGCTGCAAGAATTTCTGGCATGTACTGGTTGTTTAGTACATGTAACAACAATCTCCCATCTTCTTCATATGTCTGGGCTATGGGGTAGGGTGGCAAGACAGAGGTCTTATGAAGAAAAACATCCAAGCCTGGCTACATTTTGCAAAAACACATTTGAAATCTCCCAAATGCATGTGGGAAAGAAAATGTGTTATGGTCCAATGAAACCAAGGTTGAACTTTTTGGCCATAATTCCAAAAGGTATATTTGGCGCAAACACAACACTGCTCATCACCAAAGAACACCATAAATACAGTGAAGCATGGTGGTGGCAGCATCATGCTTTGGGGCTGTTTTTCTTCAGCTGGAACCGGGGCCTTAGTCAAGGTGGAGGGAATTATGAACAATTCCAAATACCAGTCAGTGTTGGCACAAAACCTTCAGGCTTCGGCTAGAAAGCTGAAGATGAAGAGGAACTTCATCTTTCAACACAACAATGACCCAAAGCACATCCAAATCAACAAAAGGATGGCTTCACAAGAAGAAAATTAAGGTTTTGGAATGGCCTAGCCAAAGTCCAAACCTGAATCCGACTGAACATCTGTGGGGTGATCTGAAGATGGCTGTGCACAGGAGTTGCCCTCACAATCTGACAGATTTGAAGTGTGTTTGTTTGCAAAGAAGAGTGGGCAAATATTGCCACATCCAGATGTGCCACGCTGATAGACTCCTACCCAAAAAGACTTCAGTGCTGTAATAAAAGCCAAAGATGCTGCAACAAAGTATTAGTTTAAGGGTGTGCATACAGTATTTATGCAAGCAGGTTGTTGTAAGTTTTTTTATTTTTTATTTTTCCCCTTAAAAGACTTCAGTTTGTTTTTCAATTGGGTTGTGCAGGTTATAGATCATATTAATGGTGGGAAAAGTTTTGAAATGATTTATTTTAGTCTCAGTTTTTTACATCACAAAAACCTGGCATTTGAACGGGGCGTGTAGACTTTTTATATCCACTGTATATATAATACAGTGGTGTGAAAGAGTGTTTGCCCCTTCCTGTTTTCTCATTTTTTTCTGTCTTTGTCACACTTAAATGTTTCAGATCATCAAACAAATTTAAATATTAGACTGTGGAAAATGTGAAAATGACGAGGCAGAGTTTATCTCACAAGTCAGGTTTATTCACATCTTCCAACATCAGCAAGTCTAAAGTGATATAACCATGTGCATATGTGTCCCACATGACCCCCCCCCAAACGTCTAAGATGGAACAACGGAATAACAGTCTGCATGTCATGATAAAATCATTACACATCAGTCCACGTGCTGCTTGGGCCTCAGTCTCCTCCCGTATCTGCTGTAAGCGGGCTTCACCACTTCCTCCTGCTGGGGGGCTGCTGTCTGAGGGTGAGAACTGTTAGTCAATCCCTGTGGGCGTTCTGGGAAATGTCCCCTAGGGGGTCTGCCGCGCCGAGGAGCCCTGGCCAACAACACATCCTTGTCCGCCACCACAAAGGCGGGTTTGAGCCTGTTTATGCCAATCTTTTTTTCCCTGCCCCCCAAATCTAGCAAAAAATGCTTATCCCCTGTTTCCAGCACTCTAAATGGTCCATCATAAGGTGGTCGTAGCGGCGGGCGATGGGAATCGTGTCTGACAAAAACAAACTCCGCGTTTTTTAAAGCCTTAGGTACAAAAACGCGTGGAAAACTGTGGTGTACGGGGCCAGGCAGCGTGCCTGATTCCGTGCCAAGCTGCAACTGCAGAGCCGGGGAGCTATCTGGCGCAGGATTATCTGGGAGAAATTCCCCGGGCAGCCGAAGTGGCTGCGCAAAAACTAGCTCAGCCGGGGAGGCTTCTAAATCCTCTTTAGGTGCAGAACGCAACTCCAATAAAACCCACGGTAGCCTGTCTACCCAATTTGCATCCGTAAGCGACGCTCTGAGAGCCGCTTTCAATGACCTATGAAAACGTTCGCATAACCCATTAGCCTGCGGATTGTACGCGGTTGTGCGGTGGATCGTTACCCCCAGGCTGTGGGCCATTGCTGACCAAAGTTCGGAAACAAATTGAGGGCCTCTGTCGGATATAATGTCCGACGGGACTCCAAAGCGCGCTACCCATGCTGTTAAAAACGCGCGCGCCATCTCCTCGGCTGTAGTTGACGCCAGTGGGACCACCTCCGGCCAGCACGTGGTGCGGTCTACCATTGTCAGAAGGTGTGTGCACCCCTGTGACGGCGGAAGAGGGCCTACGAGGTCCACGTGGACATGATCGAACCTCTTAGCCGGGATGTGAAACGGCTCCAAGGGAGCTCTCGTGTGTTTGTGTACCTTGGCTCATTGACAAGCCATGCAGGCTGCCGCCCACTCCTTAACTTGTTTGCGCAGGCTCGGCCATACAAATTTCTCTCCCACCATTTTGACCGACGCGCGCACTCCCGGGTGCGCCAGAGAATGAATCGAGTCAAAAATGCGGCGGCGCCACGCGGCCGGTACCACAGGATGCGGTCGCCCAGTGGAGACACTGCAGATTAGGGGGGGCATACCGTCTTGCAGCACCCTGTTCTCCAGCCTTAACCCTGTTGGTCCAGACTGAAGCGCGCGCACGTCCGCGTCGCTAACCTGATCCATGGCCATGGCTGCATAATCTATCCCTACGCGGACCGGGGCCGCCACGGCGCGCGAGAGACAGTCTACCACTACATTCAGTTTACCCACCACATGCTGAATATCGGTAGTAAACTCTGAGATGGCAGCCAGCTGCCTCTGTTGCCGGCCTGACCACAGTTCTGAAACCTTGGCCATCGCGAATGTCAGCGGCTTGTGGTCAACGAACGCGGTGAAACGGCGTCCCTCCAGCCAGAACTGGAAGTGGCGAATGGCCAAGTGGAGAGCTAACAACTCCCTGTCGAATGCGCTGTATTTTCGTTCACTATCGCGCAAAGTCCTGCTGAAAAAGGCGAGCGGTTGCCAAGCCCCGGCTACATGCTGCTCCACGACCGCCCCTATGGCCACATCTGACGCATCAGTAGTGAGCGCTATGTGGGCCGTTGGGTCTGGATGTGCTAACAACGCAGCGTTTGCCAGGGCTGTTTTGACCTCCGAGAATGCTCGCTCTTGCTCCGGAGACCATTCAATTTTATTTGTGGGTTTTTGTTTTTTTAGTGCGGCATACAATGGTTGCATGAGCTGCGCTGCGCGGGGGAGGAAACGGTTATAAAAATTCACCATTCCCAAAAACTCCTGTAACGCCTTGACCGTTTGTGGCTGGGGAAAATTTGTTACCGCACGCACTTTGTCAGGCAGAGGAACCACTCCTTCTGGAGAGACGCAATGCCCCAAAAAATCAATCTGCGTCACCCCGAACTGACACTTCGCTGGGTTGATTATTAACCCGTGCTCTCCCAACCTCCGGAAAACTGCCATGAGGTGGTTTTTGTGTTCGTCTTCGGACGCGCTGGCTACCAAGATGTCGTCCAGGTAGACAAATACGAAGGGGAGATCGCGCAACACCGCGTCCATCATGCGTTGGAATGTCTGCGCAGCACCTTTAAGCCCAAACGGCATGCGCAAAAACTCAAATAGGCCAAATGGAGTTATCACCGCTGTTTTGGGTATGTCCTCAGCGTGCACTGGGACTTGATGATAACCGCGGACCAAGTCTATCTTAGAAAAAACGCGCGCCCCAGCCAAATGAACGGAAAAATCTTGGATATGAGGGATTGGGTAGCGGTCGTGCGCTGTGGCGTTGTTCAACCTGCGGAAATCTCCGCAAGGTCGCCACGAGCCATCAGCTTTCGGGACCATGTGAAGCGGGGAAGCCCATGGGCTGTTCGAACACCTGATGATGCCCAACTTTTCCAGGTTGGCGAACTCCTCGCGCGCTATGGTCAGTTTAGCTGAATCCAAGTGCCGAGCTTTTGCAAAAACGGGCGGTCCGGTGGTAGTAATAAAATGTTCCACTCCGTGTTTAGCGACGGCTGCTGAAAATGTAGGAACCGTGAGTGCTGGGAACTGAGTGAGCAGTGTGTGGAACTTACCGCTTGCCGTTGTGACGTTGGCTTGTGCTGTGGGCGGGGTCACTCGGGCTGCACAGGGAATAGAATAAAAAGAAAGTGCATTAACCAGGCGCCTGTTAGCAAGATCAACCAACAAACCATGTGAGCACAGAAAATCAGCCCCCAACATATTGAAATTCACTGTAGCTATGACAAAAGTCCACTCAAATGTACGGCCGTGTAGGGACAGAAGCAGAGTCCTCTCACCAAAGGTCTTAATCTCCGAGCCGTTCGCTGCTGATGCCCCGTGACCTCCGGGACCCGCCAGCCGGTCAGCGGAGGAAGGCGTGATGAAACTCACTTGGGAGCCTGTGTCCACGAGGAATTGCCTCCCCGAGCGTGCATCCGTCAAGTAGAGCAGCTTGATCTCTTCACCAAGGGTCGCAGCTGCTACCGACCCCCAGTCTTGGCGTTTCCCGAGCGCTTGAACTGGCACGGTGGTATACATTTGCGTGCCTTCTCTGCAAAGCGGTGATGGTAGAAACAGAGGGTGTCTCCTCCGCGATCCTTGGCCCCCGCTGCCGCCGTCGTCGGTGGGTCTGTTACCGCCGTCTCTGGCCCCCCGCCATCTCCGGCCGTCGCGCCGAACTCCGTCGCTGCCGCGGTGGACGCGCACTCTTTGCTGGCGTTGAGAATCCAGTGCGCCTCCTAAGCGCTGAAGTCCCGCTGGGCCAAAAACGGCGAACTGGCCAGGGTCGCTCTCGTGGTCGACGGTAGGGTCCTGAGGAAAATGTGGGTGAAGATGAAGTCTTTGTCACCTGAGCCCCTCAACCTCAGTATGTCCTCCATCAGGTCAATGGGCGTGCCATCTCCCAAGTCGTTCAGAGCCAGGAGCCTCTCCGCTCTCTCCTGGACTGAGAGAGTGAAGCGCTGGATGAGCGCAGCCTTCAACCCGCCGTATTTGTCGTCGGCCAGTGGCTGCTCCAAAAGGCTCTGCACATGCCGAGCCGTGCGGTTGTCGAGCTTGGCAATGACATGGTAGAGCTTCGTGTCATCTACTGTTATCCCCCGGAGGGCGAACTGTGCTTCGACCAAGTGGAACCAGGAGCGCGGGGGGTCTCGCCAAAAGTCCGGTAGCTGGACGGTAGCGGCATACGCTTGGCTGGGAGCTCCTGACCTGGCTGGCTCGGGGGAATTTCTTTCACTCATGATACGTCTTAGGGTCACCAGTGTGGAAAATGTGAAAATGACGAGGCAGAGTTTATCTCACGAGTCAGGTTTATTCACATCTTCCAACATCAGCAAAACAGAAAAGAGGAAAAAACCCAGACCTTCATCCTTTAAATACCCAGGACCTTCAAAGCTCACAATCACAATGCATTTAATCCCAAGTAACAATGCATCCTCTCCCACAGTCACAATGCATCCTCTCTTAGATCTTATCACCCCCACCTAAAGTCTCTGGCAGCCAGGAAATCCCCCAAGGCCGTCTCTTTGCATACCAAAGACTAAACTCCACATCCTCCTGTTATCTCCAAGGAGACTCAGTCCTTTGTTCAATCTGAGATGTGAAGTCTAAAGTGATATAACCATGTGCATATGTGTCCCACAAGACAAAGATAACACAAACACAAATGCAGTTTTTAAATGAAGGTGTTTATTATTAAGGAGAAAAAAATTCAAACCTACATGGCCCTGTCTGAAAAAGTGATTGCCCCCTAAACCTAATAACTGCTTGGGCCATCCTTAGAAGCAACAACTGCAATCAAGCATTTGCGATAACTGGCAGTGAGTCTTTTACAGTGCTGTGGAGGAATTTTGGCCCACTCATCTTTGCAGAATTGCTGTAATTCAGCCACATTGGAGGGTTTTCAAGCATGAAATGCCTTTTTAAGGTCATGCCACAGCATCTTAATCGGATTCAGGTCAGGTCTTTGACTAGGCCACGCCAAAGTCTTCATTTTGTTTTTCTTAAGCCATTCAGAGGTGGACTTGCTGGTGCGTTTTGGATCATTTTCCTGCTGAGGATCCCAAGTGCGCTTCAGCTTGAGGTCACGAACAGATGGCCGGACATTCTTCTTCAGGATTTATTGGTAGACAGCAGAATTTATGGTTCCATTTACCACAGCAAGTCTTTCAGGTCATTCATTCATTCATTTTCTTCCGCTTAATCCTTTTCGGGTCGCGGGGGTGCTGGAGCTTATCCCAGCATCTTTGGGCGAGAGGCAGGGTACCTCCTGGACAGATTGCCAGTCCATCACAGGGCCAACACAAAGAGACAGACAACCATTCACTCTCACAGTCGTACCTAAGGACAATTTTAGAATCCCCAGTCTGATACCAATTAACCTAACTTGCATGTTTTTGGCGTGTGGGAAGAAACCGGAGAAATCCCAGAGTAAACCCACGCAGACATGGGGAGGACATGCAAACTCCACACAGGTCACTGTTGGTTGGGGGCTGGGATCGAACCCAGGATCCCCTGGCCAAGGGTGGGTTGCTGTGATGCCGCAGTGCTAACCACTCCGCCACCGCGCTGCCCTTCTTCCAGGTCATGAAGCAGCAAAACGGCACTAGACCATCACACTTCCACCATCATATTTTACTGTTGGTATGATGTTCCTTTTCTGAAATGCTGTATTACTTTTACACCGGATGTAATGGGACACACACCTTCCAAAAAGTTCAACTTTTGTCTCGTCAGTCCACAGAGTATCTTCCCAAAAGTCTTGAGGATCATCAAGATGTTTTCTGACAAAACTGAGATGAGCCTTTATGTTCTTTTTGCTCAGCAGTGGTTTTCATCTTGGAGCTCTGCCATGCAGGCCATTTTTGCCCAGTCTCTTTCTTATAGCGGAGTCATGAACATTGACCTTAACTGAGGCAAGTGAGGCCTGCAGTTCTTTGGATGTTGTTGTGGGGTCTTTTGTGACCTCTTGGATGAGTCGTCGCTGCGCTCTTGGGGTAATTTTGATCGGCCGGCCACTCCTGGGAAGGTTCACCACTGTTCCATGTTTTCGCCATTTGTGGATAATGGCTCTCACTGTGGTTTGCTGGAGTCCCAAAGCTTTAGAAATGGCTTTATAACCTTTTCCAGACTGATAGATCTCAATTACTTTTTTCTCATTTGTTCCTGAATTTCTTTGGATTGCAGCATTGATGTCTAGGTTTTGAGGATCTTTTGGTTCTACTTCACTTTAGGCACTTTTCCACTAGCCCAGCACACCTTGCCACATCTCGATTCACTTCGACACGGTTCGGCTTGGTTGTGTCTCCATTACAGCCGGGTTAAGCTGGGGTGGGCGGGATTTTTTTTTACAGCAAGGCGGCGCCACACTCCCGTGACGTAAAACACGCGACCCAAGCAAAACAAGGCTGTACAAGGCGACTCCTTGGTCTGTGGCTTTTTTCACCGTAAATGCCAAAGGACCGCCAGACACGGGTACAGTTTAGTATTTAATTAATTTAATACTAATTTAATTTGTGCCACATGGTGGCACAAATTAAATACTAAAAGACTGGAAAAGCTGTCTAAGAACAATCCAGCAGTTTGAGAAATCACTTTTGGTTTGGTGTAAGTCTGTCAACAGAATTATGAACCATAAAGCAGTTTGTGTTAAAATGTTAAATCCCATTAAACCTAATCCGGGGGTTTCCAATCATTTGTCATGAGGGGCCAAGACCTTACAGGTTCTCTCTTCTACCCAGTCTCTTCAGCAGATGTTCTCACTGATCAGCAGTCAGTGGAAGAAGTTCAGTGGAATCTGCTGTTGAAGACACTGGTTGGAGGTAAAGCCTGCAGAGTCTTGGCCCTCCATGGCACATGATTAGACACCCCCGCCCAAACCCATTATGATGAAGAGCAGATGCTAATATGACCCAGAATTCCTCCATATACTGGTACTGTCACTAAAGTATGCAGGGTCTTCTGCGGTGGCACATCCAACAATACAGTCTTAAGTTAATAAAATAATTGTTTTGGTTACTTTTTTCTTAAAAATGAGCCATTATTTTCAAGGTCACCGATAAATCCTTTGTACAGTTTACTCTTTTCCCACCAGTGTCTTAACAGACAAAATAGAAAATCATGATGCAAACACATAAGTCACTAAATTGTTTATTACAATCAGCAGCAAATTCCAGATTATTCAGAATGTTCAAAATTCAAACTGTCAAAAAAAAAAAAGAAACTGTAATGGGTCACACATGCCAGCCACACTGCCTCACTGAGAAGCAACTGGATCGGCCCCTCGTACTGATCCTGGTTCAGCAGATCTTCAGCCTGCATCTCAGTAAATAGTGAGGCAAGGTCCAGTTGGGGTGGACAGTTTCCCTCTTGCCTAGACAAAAGATAAATGGGTGGTGGTTAATTAAAGCAAGTGTAAAACATATTTGGGAAATACACTTGTTGCTAAAAGCCAGTGGTGGAATGTGAATGAATGAATGAATCTTTATTTCGGATTGATTAAAAGTAAAGATTAAAAGAAAACAGAATAATATAACAAAGGGGAAAAAATCTAACAAGGTCAAATTAAACAATAACTCCTCTGATTATACAGTTCAACATAGGTTATCCAAAATGGGTGATGGCTGAAGCTGCAGCTTATATTGTCCACCATATTCCATCCAAGAATTCAAAAGAAAAACAAAACAGGAGGGATTACAATTTGAATGTGACAATAAAGTACTTTGTTGTTGTATTTAACCACAATTTTCATGTAGCTGCGCTTCAGTAGATTTTACAAGGGCTGGGTTACATTTAAAATCATCTGTTTTTACTGTGGCCTCAGCAATCAGAATGAATTAATACATTCACCTGAATGGAATCTAGTACTTCAACTGAAGGTGTGCATCACCGAGTATGGAGTCGCTTAGTCAAAATATGAAGTTTTTATCAATAAAAGTTTGTCTTGTCTGTAAAAGTGTCTCTTCTTGCCCTGGCTTCATGTGTGGGCGGTATTTTGTACTAGCATTACTAAAATATAAAAGTGTGGTGACATTAGTTGTTGGTCTCACACACAAATTTGATCTTTTAATGTGAAGGCGGAGTTTTAATGTGAAGGCGGAGTTTTTCCGTTTTGGACGGAGATAAAAGGAGGAAGTGGAAAAATGTAAATAAAGTTTTTTCAGACAGACTTACGTATGTTCTGTCTGTTTTTCTGCAACTTCCACATTGGTGACCCCGACGTTTGAAGAATGTCTGTTCAAGCAACCTCTTCTGATATCGCCACCACGGCATTTGTATCCGCCGCGGCTCCAGCACCGGCTGTTTTTGCGGCTACCATTAAACTACCGGACTTTTGGCAGCACGACCCGGAGCCCTGGTTTCAGCATGTTGAGGCTCAGTTCCATCCACGCGGAGTAGCCACAGATGACACGAAGTATTTCCATGTTGTCGCAGCTTTGGATTCTGCCACTACTCATCGTTTGATGGGACTGCTCCGGGACCTGCCTCACGCTGACAGGTACGTCACTCTGAAGAGGGCTCTTCTGCAGCTGTACCAGCTCTCTGATATAGAGCGAGCTGATCGTCTTTTGTCTATGACTGGTTTGGGGGACAGCAAACCTTCTGAGCTGATGGAGAATATGTTGGCACTTCTTGGTTCAGGAGACAGCTCATTTCTGTTCACCCACCTGTTTCTGCGTCAGCTTCCACCTCCAGTGCGCACTGTCCTGGCCATCTCGCTCCTCATTCGTACTAAGGATTACCAGGGTTTAGCTGAAGAAGCGGACAGGCTTTTGCTGGCTTCTCGTCATTTGTCTGTGCATGCACTGCTGCCTGGGCAGTCTGATGGAGAAGTCTCGGTGGATGTGGCCGCAGTTTCGGCTCGCCGTAAGAAAGAGAGCAGCCTGTGTTTCTACCACCGCCGTTTTGGACCGAAGGCTCGGCGCTGTATTCCACCGTGCACAGGGAAACGAGAAGGCTGGTGCTCGCTAGCAGCTGCGTGCACCGGCACCAACAATAAGCTGCTTTTTATTGAGGACGCTGCTGGACGTCGCTTTTTGGTGGATTCAGGAGCTCAACGGAGCATCGTTCCCCCCTCTTCGGCTGACGTCATGGGATATGGACACGGACCTCCACTGGACGCTGCTAATGGTACTCCTATTCACACCTTTGGCACCAGGTTTATTACTGTATGTTTTAACGGTCGTGAATTTAGTTGGGACTTTGTGGTAGCATCTGTAGCAGTCCCTATCCTTGGTGCAGATTTTTTTTGTGTGCTTACAGACTGTTGGTTGATGTAGCTAACAGATGTTTGATTGATGCTGTGTCTTTTGATTCCTATCCATGTACACTGGGTGAGGCTGGTCCACTGCTTGCTAACATGCTCGCCTCAGGAGACAGATACCAGCGCCTTCTCTCTGAGTTTCCTGCGCTTACTGTGCCTACGTTTTCTGCGGCAGTAGCCAAACATGGGGTTGAGCATTATATTACTACTGTGGGTCCACCTGTTTTTGCCCGCGCACGCTGTCTAGATGCTGCTAAGTTAGCCATGGCTAGAGATGAGTTTGCTAATATGGAGCGGTTGGGTATTGTGCGCCATTCCGACAGTCTGTGGGCCTCTCCCCTCCACATGGTCCCTAAGTCAGATGGGGGTTGGCGCCCTTGTGGAGATTTTAGGCACCTTAACAACGCTACTACCAACGACAGGTACCCAGTCCCCCATATCCAAGATTTTTCTTCATGTCTGGCAGGGACGGTCATTTTTTCTAAAGTGGATTTAGTGCGTGGTTATCATCAGGTGCCTGTCCATCCCCAGGACGTCCCCAAGACAGCGGTGATCACTCTATTTGGACTGTTCGAGTTCTTGAGAATGCCATTCGGCCTTAAGGGTGCTGCACAGACGTTTCAATGGCTTATGGACTCTGTGTTACGGGACATGTCTTTCCTGTTTGTATACCTAAACGATATACTGGTGGCGAGCGCTTCGGTGGAGGAACATGTGTCGCACCTTCGTCAGCTCTTCAGGTGCCTTTGTGACCATGGACTGATAGTGAATCCCGCAAAGTATCAGTTTGGGCTCTCAGAACTTGAGTTCTTGGGGCACAAGGTATCCCAGCAGGGTGCCGTACCCCTCCTGGCTAAAGTCGAAGCAGTTTTAGCTTTTCCGCGCCCCTCCTCTCTCAAGCCCCTGCAGGAGTTTTTGGGCATGGTCAATTTTTACAACCGTTTTATACCTCATGCTGCCCATATTATGCGCCCGCTGTATGAGGCCTTGAAGGGTAAGAGGGGTAATCAGGACATTGAATGGACCCATGAGAGGTTATGTGCTTTTGACGGGGCTAAAGCTGCGCTGGCTGATGCTGTCTTGTTGGCTCATCCAGACCCCACGGCCGCCATTGCTCTTACCACCGATGCATCCAATTATGCTGTCGGAGCAGTTTGTGAGCAGTGGGTGGGCAATTCCTGGGAACCTCTAGCCTTTTTCAGTAGACAGTTACGCGAGTCAGAAAGGAAGTACAGCACTTTTGACAGGGAGCTGTTGGCCCTTTTCTTGGCGACAAGGCATTTCAAGTTTCTCTTGGAGGGCCGTAAATTCACAGCTTTTGTGGACCATAAACCCCTCACGTTTGCCATGGCCAAGTCCACTGAACCTTGGTCAGCTCGGGAACAACGGCAGCTTTCGGCTATTTCTGAGTTCACTACTGACATTCAGCATGTGGCTGGTAAGACCAACTTGGTGGCGGACTGCCTTTCTCGTGCCCCAGTTGCTGCTGTTCGTTTGGGCATGGACTATGCTGAGATGGCTGCCGATCAGTTGTTGGACCCGGAGGTGCAGGTGCTTCGTTCCACTGAGTCCAGTTTGCAGTTGGAGGATGTCTGCTTTCAAGACAGTGGCGCCACTCTTCTGTGTGACACTACATTGGGAAAACCACAACCTTTGGTGCCTGCGGCTTGGCGTCGTCGTGTTTTTGACGCTGTTCACTCTTTGTTGCATTCTGGGGTTAAGGCTTCGGTCAAGTTGGTGAGCGCCAAGTTTGTATGGCCGGGTCTCAGAAAGGATGTGAAGACTTGGACGACAACCTGTGTGGCGTGCCAGCGTGCTAAGGTGCAGCGCCACATAAAGGCTCCATTGGGGCCTTTTTGGATTCCGGAGTGATGTTTTGATCATGTTCAGGTGGACCTGGTCGGACCTCTTCCTCCGTCTCGTGGTTTTACTCACCTCTTCACTATGGTGGACCGGACTACGCGGTGGCTGGAGGCAGTTCCCCTGGCATCAACTACGGTGTCTGATGTTGCCCGGGCATTTATCTCCTCTTGGGTGTCCCGTTTTGGTGTCCCCTTGGACGTTACCTCTGACAGGGGCCCGCAATTTACCTCCGCACTTTGGAATGAAGTAGCTGGTAGTTTGGGGGTTAAACTCCATCGGACCACTGCATACCATCCACAAGCTAACGGGCTATGTGAGCGATTTCATCGGACTATGAAAGCGGCCCTTCGCGCATCATTAGTGGACAGTGGATGGGTGGACAGATTACCATGGGTTTTGTTGGGTTTGCGTTCAGCCCCCAAAGAAGACCTGCACTCCTCTTCTGCTGAGTTGGTCCTTGGCCAGACCTTGAGGGCTCCAGGGGAGTTCCTTCCTACCAGTCCAGGGTTAGGTCCCAGTATGGTTAAGAGGCCTAAGTGTCGAGAGGAAGCCAGGGCTTTTGTTCCCGTGGCTGCGCACCACTGTCTTCCTCAGTCTTACGTCCCTGACAGCCTTATGTTGGCTAAATATGTTTTTGTCCGGCACGATGCCCATCGTTCTCCCCTGCAGGCACCTTATGATGGCCCTTTTCGGGTGTTAGAAACAGGCCATAAGGATTTTTTGGTTGAGTTAGGGACTTGTCAGGATCGGGTTTTGGTGGATCGTTTGAAGCCCGCTCATGTTCTTTGTGACGATGAGGTTGAGTTAGCCCGCCCGGCTCGGCGGGGGCGCCCTCCCAACCCTGCGCCTGAGGTTGTGTCTGCTCCGGTTACAGTTGTGCCCCCTAGGACTGCGCAGTGCAGTCATCGGGGCAGAGTAATTAGGTTGCCTAAGAGGTTCTCTTGAGTTATTTTCTTTTTTTTTTTTTTAATTTTGTTCATGCTGTTTTAGTTTGTTTTTTGTCAGCATGTTTATTTATGTTGTTATTTGTGTGTTCTGGGGGGGCCTGTGTGGTGACATTAGTTGTTGGTCTCACACACAAATTTGATCTTTTAATGTGAAGGCGGAGTTTTAATGTGAAGGCGGAGTTTTTCCGTTTTGGACGGAGATAAAAGGAGGAAGTGGAAAAATGTAAATAAAGTTTTTTCAGACAAACTTACGCGTGTTCCGTCTGTTTTTCTGCAACTTCCACAAAAGGAAGCACTACAATGGGTCTCAAATATTTGTAATGTGTCCTGTTACTGCATGAATTTATTGATGATAGACTATAAACTACACATATAAAGTAAACTATATTGACGACTGAACATCTCACATTCGACAAAACATACAGTTATGTACATAACTCACAAAGGATCACACAAGTGATCTGACAAAAAAATAAATACATTAACAAGCGGTTTATTTTACAGTTGATGTGCCATATTCACACAATCAAATAAATCTCAGTTCATTCCCTTTTATATTAAGTGGAAATTGTGCTACTTTGGTTTTGACACTTTACCTATAAAAGGATTTCAGTACGTTCCACAGTGGCGAGGTCCGTTGTGGGGCGGCTGCTTTCCTCTTGCCTAGACGAACGACAGAAATGGATGGTGGTTAGGTTCAAGCAAGTATACAGGCACATCTCAAAAATTAGAATACCATGAAAAAAATTCAATATTTTTGTCACTCATTTCAGAAAGTGAAACCCATATATAGATTCATTACAGGGACAGTGATATATTGAAAGTGTTTATTTTAATATTGATGATTACGGCTACAGCCCATATTGTAATGTAATGTACTTTATTTATATAGCCCTTTAAAACAACCCATAGGTGACCAAAGTGCTTTACAGAAAATAAACAGCATTAAAAACACACAGAGCATTAAAAACAAATAACATAAACAAAAACAACCTAAAAATAAAATAAGAACAAATGCCAAGACTAATATCACCACTACTGGGTATTAAAAGCCATCCTAAACAAATATGTCTTAAGTTCTGATTTAAAAAAGGGCCAGGTCAGAGATAGCACGTAGGTCAGGGGGGAGATTATTCCAGAGCCTGGGGGCGGCAACAGAAAAGGCTCGGTCACCCCAATGTTTATACTTTGACCTAGGCACATCCAGCAAAAGCTGGTTGGATGACCTCAAAGCCCTGCCTTGGTTACGGACAGTCAAAGTCTCAGACATATTAACCGGAGCAAGGCCATTAAGAGCTTTAAAAACAAAAAGCAAAAGTTTAAAATTAATTCTAAAATGGACTGGAAGCCAATGTAGTGAATAAAGGATCGGAGTAATGTGCTCTCGCCTAGGTGTGTTGGTCAAAAGACGGGCCGCTGCATTTTGCACAAGTTGAAGGCGGCTGAGAGAAAACTGAGAGATGCCAACATAAAGTGCATTGCAGTAATCAAGTCGAGACGTGACTAAAGCATGGATGGCTATCTCAAGATCATGATGGCTCAGGAAAAGTTTATATATTTATAAAAGTTTATATTAACCAACACCTCAGCGGCCAACATTTATATTTAAAAACTATTTTTTAAAGTTAATTTTATGTAATATTCTAATTTTTTGCCAAATTGAATTTGGGATTTTCAGGGGCAGTAAGCCATAATCATCTAAATTAAAATAAATAAACGCTTGAAATATATCACTGTCTGTGTAATGAATCTATATAATATACGGATTTCTCTTTCTGAAATGAGTGACAAAAAATATTGAAGTTTTTCATGACATTCTAATTTTTGGAGATGTACCTGTGTTAGGGAAATACACCTGTGAAAGTCAGTGGTGGGATGTGACAAAAATGCTTCATTTCCCTGACAAGCACCGCAGGATCCACAGAATAGGTGTGTGGGTCTATTCTGATGCTTTAGAAAATTATATGAATGACTTTATAAATCACTGGTTTGAAAAAGCACTTTTTTTATTATTATTATTTAAGTTTTTGTAAAGGGTATACATGTCATTACAGCATTGCATTGTTTACATTTTCATCACATTCCCTTTTTTTGTTTTTTGACAACATTGGAAGAATAATTATTACAACACCCTTTTTTTAAGTGAAAGAAAAAGAGAAATTAAAGAAAGAACAAAAAAACAAAAAACAAAACAAGAAAAAACAAAAAACAAAACAAAAGAGCAAAAAACAAACAAACAAAAAAAATAAAAATAAAAGAGCATCTGAGTAGCGTTGGAACAAAGAGCGGAACCATTATTGAAATGGTATTTGTCAAAGATTAGATCTAATGGAAGACACATATGCGATCCAGGGTTGCCAAAAGTTCAAGAACCCATCCATGTCCTGTCTCAGTGCGAATGTCAACTTTTCCATCGAGTAAATGTCTTGAATCACGTTAATCCAATCTTCAGGTGTAGGACAATCCTTCAACATCCATTTTTTAGTTAGAGCTTTTTTACTTGCCAATATTAAAACAGTGAATAAGTATTTTTCTCCTCGTCTTTCCAGTGATTCTGGTAGTAAACCCAAATACAAAGTTACAAAAGAAAAGGGGACTGTTATTTTGAATATTTTCCCCAATATTGTCTGTACATTGGTCCAATATTGGTGGATAACTGGGCATGACCAAAACACATGAAAATGATTTGCAGTCTCTTCACCACACAAGCGCCAACAATTCAACCCCTTACGAGTAAATTTGTTTTGTGCAGGTGTTCTGAAAAATCTTACCAAATTTTTCCATCCAAATTCTCTCCACTGCAGGGATGAGGTACTTTTCCATTGTTGTTTATTTAGCTTTTCCCATATTTCCAGTTGTAAAGTGAAATTCCCCTCTTTTTCTCATCTCTCTTTTATATATGATGCGTTGTCTCCTTTTAAGTCTTGAAGACCTTGGTATATTTTAGAAATGTATCTGATCCCTGGGATCCCTTTATATGCCATTAAGAAGACCTTCAGAACACCTGACTGGGCCCTTTCCAAATCCTCCTTTTTAAGTATTTTGTTTATGTGGGGTCTAAGCTGAAAGAACCTGTAAAGGTCTTGATTTATTAGACCTTGTTTTTTCAAATCTTCAAAACTTCTTAAAATTTGCCCTTTAAAAAAATCGTAATATTTTATCAGTCCGTTCTCTTTCCACTTTTTAAATCTAGTGTCTGTTTTATTAGAAGTAAAGTCTTGATCATAGGCAATCCATTGCAGTAATCGATAGGGTTCTTTAGTTTGATTCTCTCTGACTATCTTAAACCAAATTTTTAGCAGGGTCTCTATCCACGGGTTAGTGTTATTCAAAAGTTTAGGTAAGGCATTGTTCCCTATTATCGCCTGTAGGGGGATGTCACTTGTTATTTGGCATTCCATCTCCTTCCATTGTGCAGTGTAGACTGGGTTACACATCTCTACTAAAGTTTTAATTTGTGCGGCTTTAAAATAGTCCCTGATATTTGGCAGCGCGAGCCCACCTTTGTCTTTGTTTAGCTGTAGGGTTCTATATCTGATTCTAGGTCTCTTGCCCTGCCATATAAATCTTGAGATCCTTCTGTCCAGTTCTTGCCATGCTTTTTTGGGAGGTTCTACCGGTATTGTTTGGAAAAGTTATAGAAGACGTGGAAGTATATTCATTTTGACTGCTTCAATTCTTTGTGCAGTACCCAAGAATGGTATCATATTCCATCTTGCTAGATCAGATTTTATTTTTGCCATCAGTGGATCATAGTGTTATAATTTTGTTGAGTTGTTTCGGGATATTGACCCCCAGATATTTCATAGACTCCATCTCCCAGTTAGTTTTGAGTTTGCTTAGTAAATATTGATTTGGGTCATAGTTGAATGTTAAAACTTGGGTTTTATGCATGTTTAATTCGTACCCCGATAAATCTCCATACTCTGAAAAAACTGAGATTAGTTCTGGAAAAGAGGTGTCCGGCTGCCCCAGGTATATTAAAATGTCATCAGCAAAGAGTGCTATTTTATGTTCCTTCTGACCAAGTGTAATACCTTGAATTTTTTGATTCTGTCTTATCCATTGGCTCGGAGGTTCTATGAAGATTGCAAAGAGCAGTGGAGACAAGGGGCAGCCCTGACGACATCCTCTTTCCAGTTCAAAAGATGATGATAAATTACCGTTAATCCTTATTTTAGCTGTTTGTTTTTTATATAATGCCTGGATAGCTCTAATGAAGTTGTTATGAAAATTGAAACTGGATAAGATTCTATATAGGAAAGACCAGTCAACCGAATCAAATGCTTTTTCAGCATCTAATCTCAATATGGCTGCATTTAAGTTATATTTTTTTATATGATGAATTATGTGTGTTGTCTTGTGTCTGTCTTTGTCTTATAAAACCTGTTTGGTCTAAATGAATTAAGTGTCAGTATATTTTCTAACCTTTTGGCAAGGATAGTGGTAAAAAGCTTATAGTCCTGATTTAACACACTGATTGGTCTGCAGTTGGAGCAGTCTAGTTTATCCTTTTCAGGTTTAGGTATGACTGCAATGACCCCTTCTCTCCAGGAGGGGGGAGATTTCCCCTGTGTGGAGGACATAGTTAAATGTTTTCAGGAGGAGAGGAGATAGTTGCTGTTTAAAGGTTTTGTACCACTCTGCTGTATAGCCATCTGCTCCTGGGGATATGTTAGCTTTAAGTTTCATAATTGCTTTTTCTAATTCTTTAGGTTGTATTTCTGACAGTCCTCATCGAATCATTTCACACCAACATGCAGGGGATAGTGCAGCACGATGGCAACGTCTCAGAGCCATTCAACATACGCAGCGGAGTGAAACAGGGCTGTGTACTTGCGCCAACCCTCTTTGGGATTTTCTTTGCTATGCTCCTGAGGCATGCCTTCAGCACAGCAACAGAGGGAATCTGCCTGCACACAAGATCTGACGGCAGGCTTTTCAACCTCGCCCGCCTGAAAGCCAGAACCAAAGTACGCGAGGCTCTAATCAGAGACATGCTGTTCGCAGACGACGCTGCAGTCGCAACCCACACACAGCAGGAGCTTCAGACCCTGATGGACCGCTTCTCCCAGGCATGCAAGGACTTCGGGCTTACCATCAGCCTGAAGAAGACTAATGTCTTGGCGCAAGGTACGGAAGCACCACCAACCATCACCATTGATGACTACAAGCTGGAGGTCGTGAATCAGTTCACGTACCTGGGGTCCACGATCAGCAACAACCTCTCCCTTGATACAGAGATCAACAAGAGGATTGGAAAATCAGCCTTCACACTCGCTCGCCTCACCACACGAGTGTGGGAGAATCCCAAACTCTCTGTCAAGACGAAGATGGCAGTGTACAACGCCTGCATCATCAGCACACTGCTCTATGGGAGTGAGACGTGGACAACATACGCCCGGCAGGAAAAGAGACTGAACTCCTTCCACTTGCGCTGCATTCGCCACATCCTGGACATATCCTGGCAGGACAAAGTGCCCAACACAGAAGTTCTGTCCCGCGCCGGCCTTCCCTCCATGTTCACTCTACTCAGGCAGCGCAGGCTCCGCTGGCTAGGCCACGTTCACCGTATGGAGGATGGCAGAATCCCAAAAGATGTCCTCTATGGAGAACTGGCAACTGGCAGGAGAGACGTTGGCCGCCCACAGCTGCGCTTTAGAGACGTCTGCAAGAGAGACATGAAGGCCCTGGATATCAACACAGAGCGCTGGGAGGACCTTGCAACGGACCGCTCCAAATGGAGAGGCACCCTGACCAGACAGCTCAAGGCGGGTGAAGAGAGACTGACTGCTGCAGCAGATGAAAAAAGGACCCGCAGGAAGAACCGCCACAGACCCAGCAGCACGGAGACCACCCACAAGTGTGACCTGTGTGACAGGGACTGTCATTCGCGCATCAGCCTGTTCAGCCACAGGCGGTGCTGTTCCAGCAGAGTAGACGTTTAGGATTCTCTTCCATGGTCATCATAGACCGACGGAGGCCGACGAAGGTTGTATTTCTGACAGTAGTGTTTTATTTTGTGACTCAGTAAGTTGGGGAAGGTTTAATGTGTTTAGGAATGCTTCGGATGCGTTTTTATGTTTTTTGAGGGAGTACAAGTTCTTGTAGTAGTTCTCAAAGCTTTTAAGAATATCCTGAATTCTAAATTTTATTTCCTTTGATACTGGGTCTCTGATTTTGTAGATTGCTCTCTCCGTTTGTTGTTTCCTCAATTTATAGGCTAGTAATTTTGCCGATTTGCTGCCTGCTTCATAGTATTTTTGTTTCAGAAATGTAAGTTTCTTCTGGATTTCTATTGTGTAGATCTCATTTATTCGTTTTTTAATTTCCTTAATTTTGAGCGAGTCATTAGAATGAGTGTTGTCTTTGTGCTCTTTTTCTAGGTTCTTAAGTTCTGACTCTAATGTGATTAGTTTTTCTTGTCTCAGTTTCTTTTGGATTGCCAGTTTTGCGATAATCGTTCCCCTTATTACAGCTCTGCATGCGTCCCACAGTATTAAAGGGGATACTGTGGGAATGTGCAATTGATGAGACAGGTTTCTCTCGAGGCAGCTTTATTCACATTCACCAACATCTCAAAGAAGAAAGAAAACATCACAGGAAACTCTCGTCCTTAAATACCAGGACTCTCACAGTTTACAAGTCACATTGCATCACAAGTCACATTGCATTATAATCGCCAGTAACAATGCATCTCCTCTTTAATCCTCTAATATCACCCCCACAGTCTCAGGCCCTGCATACCAAAGCTAACACCTTCACAGCTTCCTGTTATCTCCAAGGAAACTCTGTTTTTGTTCATATCTAAAATGTGAGGCCTTACATCAGTCACAAAGCAGGTCACATATGTGTGGCCACACCACCACCCCCCAAACATTTTAGAATGAAGAAGAGAATAACAGTATGCATGCCGTGATAGAATCGATACACATCAGTCCGCATGCTGTCTAGGCTTCAGTCTCCTGCTGTAGCCAGGATTCAACGTCTCAGTGGCGCTGTCATGCTGGGGGGTTGCCGTCGCTTGCAGCTGTGACGTTGGCTTGTGCTGTTGGCGGAGCCACTCGCGCAAAGGTCTTAATCTCCGAGCCGTTTGCTGCTGCCACCCCGGGACCTCTGGAACCTGCTAGCCTGTCCGCGTAGGAAGGTGTGATGAAACTGAACTGGGAGCCTGTGTCCACGAGGAAATGCCTCCCCGAGCGTGCGTCCGACAAGTAGAGCAGCTTGTTCTCCTCCCCAAGGGTCGCAGCTGCTACCGACCCCCCGGTCTTGGCGTTTCCCGAACGCTTGAACTGGCATGGTGGTACACATTTGCGTGCCCTCTCTGCGAAGCGGCGGTGGTAGAAACAAAGGGTGTGTCCTCTGCGTTCCCTGGGCCCCGCCGCTGCCGTAGTCGGTGGTTCTGCTACCGCTGCTTCTGGCCCCCTGCCATCTCCGGCCGTCACACCGAGTCCCGCTGCTGCTGCCGTGGCCGTGCACTGTTTGCTGGCGTTGACAATTCGATGCACCTCCTGGGCCAGCGCGCGGTAGTCCCGCTGGGCCAACAACGGCGAACTGGCCAGGGTTGCTCTTGTCGCTGACGGTAGGGTCCTGAGGAAGAGGTGGGTAAAGATGAAGTGGTCATCATCTCAGCCTTTCAACTTCAACATCTTCTCCATAAGGTCAACGGGTGTGCCATCTCCCAACTCGGTAAGCGCCAGGAGTTGTTCTGCCCTCTCCTCCACCGAGAGAGTGAAGTGCTGGATGAGTGCAGCCTTCAACGCGCCGTATTTGTCGCTGTCTGGCGGCTGCTCGATAAGGCTCTCCACATGCTGAGCCGTGTGGTTATCCAGTTTTGCGACCACATGGTAGAATTTTGTGTCATCTACCGATATCCCCCGGAGGTTGAACTGTGCCTCAACCACGTGGAACCAGGAGCGCGGATTGTTCTGCCAAAAGTCCGGTAGCTGGACTGTAGCGGCATTCGCTTGGCTGGGGGCTCCTGATGAGGCTGGCCCCGGGGAATTCTCCTCTTGCTGCATGCTACGTCTTGGGTCACCAGTGTGGGAAATGTGCAATTGATGAGACAGGTTTCTCTCAAGGCAGCTTTATTCACATTCACCAACATCTCAAAGAAGAAAGAAAACATCACAGGAAACTCTCGTCCTTAAATACCAGGACTCTCACAGTTCACAAGTCACATTGCATCACAAGTCACATTGCATTATAATCTCCAGTAACAATGCATCTCCTCTTTAATCCTCTAATATCACCCCCACAGTCTCAGGCCCTGCATACCAAAGCTAACAACTTCACAGCTTCCTGTTATCTCCAAGGAAACTCTGTCTTTGTTCTTATCTAAAATGTGAGGCCTTACATCAGTCACAAAGCAGGTTACATATGTGTGGCCACAATACTTCTCCATTATCATTTTCTTCCAAATATCTGAGAATATCTGATTCCAATTCATCTTTCAGTGGTCCTTTCAGGACATTTGAATTTAACCTCCAAGAAAATGTATTATTTGTGTATTTTTGGATACTTGAGTCCATATAGATCAGACTGTGGTCAGAGAGATCCATCAGTCCTATTTTACATGTTTTTACACTTCCAATGTCTCTATTAAACATAAAAAATAGTCAGTCCTTGAGTATGATGAATGTGGTGCTGAGTGAAATGTATAATCTTTTACACTGGGGTTGAATTCCCTCCACACGTCACAGATTCCCATTTCTTTTAGTAGCATCCGAGTTTTCCTACTTTGAGTGTTATTTTGATGTGGAGAACTACCTGATGCATCCCAGTATGGATTCAGTCTTAGATTGAAGTCTCCACCACATATCACTAAACCTTGGGCTTTAGTTATCATTAGGTCAAATACATTTTTATAAAATTTCCAGTTAGCCCCTGGAGGTGTGTATACATTCAGCAGGGTGATAGCTTCTCCCTCTAGCCGCCCAAGTACCATACTGTATCTCCCTTCTTTATCTTTGTGTTCTGATTTTTTTTTTCAAATATAATTTTGGTTGAGATCAATGTCGCTACTCCCCTCCTCCTCCCTGACTTATATGAAGATGAAGAGATCATTTTAAACCCTTGTCTATTGAGTTTAGTGTGCTCCACGTCTGTTAGGTGGGTTTCCTGTAAAAATATTATTCCTGCTTTGTCTTTTTTCATTTTGCCTAGAATCTTGGATCTTTTAACTGGATTCAGGATCCCTTTTACATTATATGAGATTATTTTGGTTACACTGTGGAATGTGTAATTGACGAGGCATGTTTGTCTCAAGGCAGTTTATTACACGTCTCCAACATGAGCATTGTAGAAAGAGAACATCTCAGAAAAAACTCGTCCCTTATATACCCAGGTCTCCCCACAGCTCACAAGTCACATTGCATTCACATCAAAGGTAACTTTGCATTTCCTCTTAAATCCCTTAGCATCCCCCTCACAGTCTTTGGCCCACAAAGGATCCTCCAAGCAGTCTCTTGGCACACAAAGGATCCTCCAAGCAGTCTCTCGCATATAAAAGATTACACTTTCACAGCTTCCTGTTATCTCCAAGGAAACTCTGCACTTTGTTCTTATCTAAGATGTGAGGCATTATGCAAGGCATTAAGTAAGTCACATGTGTGGCTACACCCCCCCCCCAAAAAAAACATTTTAGATTGAACAAAAGAATAACAGTCTGCATGCTGTGATAGAATCATTACACATCAATCCCCATGCTGCTTGGGCTTCAGTCTTCTCCCGTATCTGCTGTAACCAGGATTCGCCGCCTCAGCAGCGCTGTCATGCTGGGGAGCTGCTGTCTGGGGGTGAAAACCTTTTGTCAGTCTCTGCGGGTGTTCTGGGGAAATTTTACTCTGGGAAGCTCCTCGTGGGGGTCTTCCGCGCCGAGGGGCCCTCGCCAACAGCACTTGCTCGTCCGCTACCACAAAAGCGTGTTTGAGTCTGTTTAAGCCAACCTTTTCCCTTCTACCCCCCAAATCTAGCAAAAAATGCTTGTCCCCTGTTTCCAGCACTCTGAACGGTCCATCATAAGGCGGTCGCAATGGGGGGCGATGTGCATCGTGTCTGACAAAAACAAACTCCGCGTTTTTCAAAGTTTTAGGTACAAAAACGCGCGGAAAACTGTGGTGGGCAGGGCCCGGCAGCGTGCCTGTGTCGATGCTACGCTGCAAAAGCCGAGATGGGGAGCTGCCCGGCACAGGATTATCCGGGAGAAACTCCCCGGGCAACCGAAGTGGCTGCGCAAAAACGAGTTCGGCTGGGGAAGCCTCTAAGTCCTCTTTAGGCGCAGAACGTAATCCCAATAAAACCCACGGTAGCTTGTCTACCCAATTTGCATCCGTCAGTGACGCTCTGAGAGCTGCATTCAATGACCTGTGAAAACGTTCGCATAACCCGTTAGCCTGTGGATTGTATGCGGTTGTACGGTGAATTGTGATGTCTAGGCTGCGGGCCATTGTTGACCAAAGTTCGGAAACAAATTGAGGGCCTCTGTCGGACGTAATGTCCGACGGGACTCCAAAATGCGCCACCCATGCTGTTACAAACGCGCGCGCCGCCTCCTCGGCTGTGGTTGACGCTAAAGGAACCACCTCCGGCCAGCGCGTGGTGCGGTCCACTATTGTCAGAAGGTGCGTGCACCCCTGTGATGGTGGGAGGGGACCCACGAGGTCCACGTGAACGTGGTCAAACCTCTTAGCCGGAATGTGAAATGGCTCCAAGGGAGCTCTCGTGTGTCTGTGTACCTTGGCTCGTTGGCACGCCATGCAGGCAGCCACCTACTCTTTAACTTGTTTGCGGAGGCCCGGCCACACAAATTTTTCTGCTACCATTTTGACCGACGCGCGCACCCCCGGGTGCGCCAAAGAATGAATTGAGTCAAAAACGCGGCGGCGCCACGCCGCCGGTACCACACTGCCAGTACCACGGGACGCGGTCTTCCCGTGGAGACATCACAGATTAGAGGGGGCATACCGTCCTGCAGCATCCTGCTCTCCAGCCTTAACCCTGTTGGTCCAGACTGGAGCACGCGCACATCCGCATCACTAACCTGCTCTGCGGCCATGGCTGTGTAATCTATCCCCACGTGGACGGGGGCAGCCACGGCGCGCGAGAGGCAGTCTGCCACTACATTCAGTTTGCCCGACACGTGCTGAATATCGGTAGTAAACTCTGAGATCGCGGCTAGCTGCCTCTGCTGCCGGCTCGACCACGGTTCTGAAACTTTGGCCATCGCGAATGTTAGTGGCTTGTGGTCAACGAACGCGGTGAAACAGCGCCCTTCTAGCCAGAACTGGAAGTGACGAATGGCCAAATGGAGAGCCAGCAACTCCCTGTCAAACGCGCTGTATTTACGTTCACTATCGCGCAAGGTCCTGCTGAAAAAGGCGAGTGGCTGCCAAGCCCCGGCTACATGCTGCTCCACGACCGCCCCTATGGCCACATCTGATGCGTCAGTGGTGAGCGCTATGCGGGCCGTTGGGTCTGGATGTGCCAACAACACAGCGTTTGCCAGGGCTGCTTTGACTTCCGCTCCCGCTCGCTCCCGCTCCAGGGACCACTCGATTTTATTCGCAGGTTTCTGTTTTTTGAGCGCGGCATACAGCGGTTGCATGAGTTGCGCTGCACGGGGGAGGAAACGGTTATAAAAATTCACCATTCCCAAAAACTCCTGTAACGCCCTGACTGTCTGCGGCCGGGGGAAGTCTGCTACTGCGCACACTTTGTCAGGTAGCAGAACCGCTCCTTCGGGGGAGACGCGGTGTCCTAAAAAAATCGATCTGTGTCACCCTGAACTGACACTTTGCTGGGTTGATTATTAACCCGTGCTCTCCCAACCTCCGGAAAACTGCCACGAGATGGCTTTCGTGTTTGTCTTCGGACGCACTGGCTACCAAGATATCGTCTAAGTAGACGAACACGAAAGGGAGATCGCGCAGCACCGCGTCCATCATGCGTTGAAACGTCTGAGCAGCCCCTTTAAGCCTGAATGGCATGCGCAAAAACTCGAATAGACCAAATGGAGTTATCACTGCTGTTTTGGGTATGTCCTCAACGCGCACTGGGACTTGGTGGTAACCGCGGACCAAGTCTATTTTAGAAAAAACGCGCGCCCCTGCCAAATGAACGGAAAAATCTTGGATATGAGGGATTGGGTAGCGGTCATGTGCTGTGGCGTTGTTCAACCTGCGGAAATCCCCGCAAGGTCGCCACGAACCGTCAGCTTTTGGGACCATGTGTAGCGGGGAAGCCCATGGGCTGTTCGAACGCCTGACGATGCCCAACCTCTCCAGGTTGGCGAACTCCTCGCGCGCTATGGCCAGTTTAGCTGCGTCGAAGCGGTGAGGTTTTGCAAAAACGGGCAGCCCGGTGGTGGTAATAAAATGTTCCACCCCGTGCTTAGCGACGGCTGCTGAAAATGTGGGGACCGTGAGTGCTGGGAACTGAGTGAGCAGTGTGTGGAACTTACCGCTTGCAGCTGTGATGTTGGCTTGTGCTGTTGGCCAGGACGCTCGAGCTGTACAGGGAATAGAATCAAAAGACAGTGCATTAACCAGGCGCCTGTTAGCGACATCAACCAACAAACCATGTGAGCACAAAAAATCAGCCTCTAATATATTGAAATTCAATGCTGCTATGACAAAAGTCCACTCAAATGTACGGCCGTGTAGAGACAGGAGTAGAGTCCTCTCATCAAAGGTTTTAATGTCCGAGCCGTTTGCTGCTGCCATCTGGGGGCCGCTGAAACCTGCCAGCCGGTCGGCGTAGGACGGCATGATGAAACTCAGCTGGGGCCGGTGTCCACGAGGAAATCTCTCCCGGAGCGTGCGTCCGTCAAGTAGAGCAGCTTGTTCTCCTCCCCGAGGGTCACAGCTGCTACCGACCCCCGGTCTTGGCATTTTCCCGAGAGCTTGAACTGGCACGGTGGTATACATTTGCGTGCCTTCTCTGCAAAGCGGCGGTGATAGAAACAAAGGATGTCTCCTCCGCGTCCCTTGGCGCCCGCCGCCGCTGTCGTCGGTGGTCCTGCTACCGCCGTCAATGGCTCCTCGCCCTCTCCGGCCGTCGCGCCGAGCTCCGTCACTGCCGCCGTGGCCGTGCGTTCTCTGCTGGCCATGACAATCCGATTCGCCTCCTGGGCCAGCGCACGGTAGTCCCGCTTGGCCAACAACGGCGAACTGGCCAGGGCTGCTCTCGTCGCTGACGGCAGGTTCCTGAGGAAGAGGTGGGTAAAGATGAAGTGGTCATCGTCGGAGCCTTTCAACCTCAGCATCTTCTCCATCAGGTCAATGGGCGTGCAATCTCCCAACCCGGTCAGCGCCAGGAGTCTCTCTGCTCTCTCCTCCACCGAGAGTGTGTAGTGCTGGATGAGTGCAGCCTTCAACGCGTCGTATTTGTCGCTGGCTGGTGGCTGCTCCAGAAGGCTCTCCACATGCTGATCCGTGTGGTTGTCGAGCTTTGCGATCACATGGTAGAATTTCGTGTCGTCTACCGATATTCCCCGGAGGGCGAACTGTGTCTCAACCAGGTGGAACCAGGAGCGCGGGTTGTGCTGCCAAAAGTCCGGTAGCTGGACCGTTAACGGCATACACTTGGCTGGGGGCTCCCAATGCGGCTGGCCCCGGGGAATTCTCTTCTTGCTGCATGCTACGTCTTGGGTCACCAGTGTGGAGTGTGTAATTGACGAGGCATGTTTGTCTCAAGGCAGTTTATTACACGTCTCCAACATGAGCATTGTAGAAAGAGAACATCTCAGAAAAAACTCGTCCCTTATATACCCAGGTCTCCCCACAGCTCACAAGTCACATTGCATTCACATCAAAGGTAACTTTGCATTTCCTCTTAAATCCCTTAGCATCCCCCTCACAGTCTTTGGCCCACAAAGGATCCTCCAAGCAGTCTCTTGGCACACAAAGGATCCTCCAAGCAGTCTCTCGCATATAAAAGATTACACTTTCACAGCTTCCTGTTATCTCCAAGGAAACTCTGCACTTTGTTCTTATCTAAGATGTGAGGCATTATGCAAGGCATTAAGTAAGTCACGTGTGGCTACACCACCCTGTTTCTCCATTGTGTTGTCTTATTTAGTATAACAGTGTGGTGGCCCTCTTTTATGCTACTCAGAAACTGAAAGAACATTAAGAACATAAAAAACATTAAGAACATAGTATATATAAAACTTTAAAACAAAAAACTGACAAAAGATCTTCCTGAGCTGAGGTCTTTTTAGTGACCTTAGAAGAGCCTTGATGGTGTGTTGGCTCTGAGGGAAATTCCTCAGATTCCGTTACGTGCTGAGGGCCCTCTCTTACCCCTATAAGTTGTCCCATGTTTTTAAACGTGAATTTCAGATCCCAATCCGAACTTGTAATGATTTTTTTTTTTTTAAGCCTATACCCTATGAAATTGTGCGCAACCTCCCACCACCATCACAGCAAACATTCACGTTAATACAGTATTTGTTAGTGTGGAGAAATCATGTGGTTCATTGTCACATTTCTATTTTAACAATTTAAAAAAAAAAAAAAAGACTTATTTGTTTCTAATATTATGTCTGTACCATGAAATGTTTTACCACTTGCTGATTCTGCATTTCCTTTAATGTTTGTTACCTTGTAGGAGGAGGGTTGGATGTGCAGGTTGACTAAAAATATCGTTATTCCCTCCTGTAAACGGCCAGTTTTTCCTTATAGCTCTGGCGCTGGGTTTCCCGCTGCTGGCCCATGGATTTTGAGGGTCTCTGTGTGGACCACGTTTGAGCCTTGATTCTTTCGACCGGGTTTGCTGCGGGTTTATACACCGTTACCGGGAGCCCTCTTCTTGCCATATCCGTGGTTGCTTCTTCCGCCGAGTTGTAGAGACACGTCTCATCGCCGTAAAAAACCCGCAGCTTCGCCGGAAATGGCGTCTGGAAGCGCAGTTTTTTCTCTCGTAATACCTTTTTAGCGTTGTTGTATTCCCGACGCTTTTTAAGGCCCTCCGGGGCGTAATTGTGTTCCACGAAAACTTTTCTCTCTTGGTGCATAAATCCTTTTTTCTGCCAAGCCAGTCTTACAACCTCTTCTTTTATTCTGGAGTTGGAGAACTTCACCACCACCAATCTTGGTGGCGCTTCCGCCGCCGGCCTAGGGGCTAATGTACGGTGCGCCCTTCCTATCTTCAAGTCGGTGGTTTGGGGAATATCCAACTTTTCTCTCAATAAGGATTCCACGCATGCCGCCATTGTGGTGAAACCATCTTCGACTCCTTCTTTCAGACCATGAATTCTTATGCTGTCTCTTCTTAGTCTTCCTTCTTGGTCGGTTAGCTTAGCCTCCAGTCTTGACTGTCTTTTGTGTAGTTCCAGCACGGTATCTTCCAGCCCTTTTATTCTTTCCTCTGCTTCCAAGATTCGGTCCTCGGCCTGGTCCACTCTGCTGTTTGTCCTTTTTATTTCGTCTTTGATTTCACGAAATTCGGCCCAACACTCTCGGCGAAATTGTCTTAATTCTTAAAGTACCATTTTTAAGCTAACCTTTTTGCTAGCTTCATTCAGCTCCTCGTCTTCTGAATGGAAATCCTTCGGATCAGATTCTCCGGCTGATGCGTGTCCTGGCCTGGTAAATGTCGATTTCTTCTGTTTTCCTTTAGGCATGATGACTTTGTCTTTTGATTTTCACTCTTCCAAAAATCCGTTAAATCTGATTTTCAAGGTATTTTCCTGGATCGGGTCTGGGAGCTTCAGCGTTAAGCTGCTATCACCATGGTGTCCAGACCGGAAGTCGAAAAAGCACTTTTAATATGTCGAGATTTCGGCTCCTGTGGTCCATTTCACCAGTATCCACAATATAAACACTGAGGGAGGCTAACCCCTGGCATGTGGAAACACATTCTAGCATTAAACTGCACACAATTTAATGCGCAGCACCAAAGTGCAATACGTACACAAACCAGGACTTTAACCAGGATTAACATATTTCATCGTTTTGCTCTCACGAGCGAATACTTAGGAGAAAACAAGCGCGAATCAGCAGAGTTGGCTACTAGCTAGCTAGCCAGCTACTAGCTAAAACTCGTTAGCCAGCACATAACGGTGCTGTATGGCTCAAAAAAGTGAGCTTACCACCAACAGGATAAATAAGTGAATAGATGCACATTATTACAAATCACTCACCATTGATGGTTCTCTCACGTTCGTCTTCAGCTTGTCCGTAGTCCGGTTCTATGCTGGGCTGCATCTGTATCGGTGCGGGTCGCTCCTCACTGTGGATCTGCCACCAAGCAGAGAAAACTCCGCACCTCTTCGTTGGACCACGGTGTAGAGTTCCGCAAAACCTACAACGCTGTCTGTATTAATATCGTATTAACTCCGTGACCGAGTTAGTCCGTGAAATATTGCAAATGGCGGTCGTGTAGATTCATCAGAAGACGGTCGCTTTCGTGACGTTACGACCTGACCAATCAGCGGCGACCAGTCTGTTGACGTCACATCTCGGCACGACTCAGCACTGTTGTACCCTGCCTTCGATCAGGCACGAAAATAGTGCCTGTTAAACCGTGCTGGGGCTAGTGGAAAGAGCTACAACGCGTGCTGAGCTGTGCCGTGTTGGGCTAAGTGGGGCTAGTGGAAAAGGGCCTAAATCAGGCAGGTCCTGTTTAAGTGATTTCTTGATTGAGAACAGGTGCGGCAGCAATCAAGCCTGGGTGTGGCTAGAGAAATTGAACTCAGCTTTCCAAAGATGTGGTAAACCACAATTAATTTATGTTTTAATAGGAGGGGGCAATCACTTTTTCACACAGGACCATGTAGGTTTGGATTTTTTTTTACCTTTAATAATAAACACCTTCATGTAAAAACTGCATTTTGTGTTTACTTGTGTTATCTTTGTCTAATATTTAAATTTGTTTGATGATGTGAAACATTTAAGTGTGACAAACATACAAAAAAATGAGAAATCAGGAAGGGGGCAAACACTTTTTCACACCACTGTATATAATATAATATAAAAAGGACTGAACACTAATATTTATTTGATTGTGTGAATATTAATTACAGAATTGTTGAAAATGAATGGGACATCCAGAATTAGTGACTGTTTAAGAACCCTTGTTTAGTTGTACGTCAGACTTATTTGCGTGATCTTTTATGACTTATATTCATAAGTGTTGTATCTTGCACTTTGGGGAATGAGAGCTGTTCAGTGTTCATGTGTAGTTTATAGTCTATTGTCAACTCATGCAGTACTATAACAGGACACGTTTATAAATATTTGAGACCCATTCTAGTGCATCCTTTTATATTTTCACAATATTATAAATACAAAACACCCAACATTATTATACACAGCAGAATGACCTGTTTGGCTCCAACTGTTGCATCAGTGTTGCCCATTTGTCCGTAAATAAAAAATGATTTATCTCGCTATTTGAGCGTTTTTTGTCACCGTCGTCGTTTAGACAAAGCGTACATATGTGCTTGCATATGATATGCAATTGATCTGACCATTTCACTCCACAATCATGATAGTATTATTATTAACTTTTAATTTTTAGATAGCTGTGCACCGAGAGGAGCGCCATGTTGAAACCGCGGTGCCGCAAAGAACAGCGGTGGCACATGGCTGAAGCAGCAGCCGAGACTCCTGTTAATCGGGCAGGCTGGGCTTGGCTCCCTGCAAGAACTGCAATAAGCCGGTCTGACTGTTCTCCACATATCGATGGCCGAAACGCAAAACCTCCAATCTGAAAAATGCACTTTTTTGAGAAAACTAAAAAAAAAAAAAACAAAACAAAACAAAACTTTTTGTTTGCTTGCAGAATGCTATGCTATTTTTTTTCCATCAGAATAATTTTCTGTCACAATAAAGGGCAGGACTGTCTTGCAGAAAGATATGAGCAGCCTTCCTTCTTCTCATCATCCAAAGTTAAATCCGCAAATCAGAAAATCCTGCAAATAAGAGGTTTTGCATTTCAGCCATCGATATGCCGCATTACCCTATAGAGCTATGCAATCACAGCAACATTATAGTATAATTTTTAAGTATATAATCATCAGTATTCTCTTTTTCTGGTTAAATTTGTTACTTTTCACTTCCTTATTTTGTTTACGGAGCGCTCTGGGGACTGGCCGTGATGCTGCGTGTTAGCCAATCAGTAGGGAGTCAATCCGAAACCTCGTCCACACTTCCAGAAGCCAGGACATGAAGAAACGGAGCGGTGGCTAAATTTTTATTGATAAAAATTACATATTTTCACTAAGCAGCTCGGGGATGCACACCCTCATAACCTCAGCAAAGCACTTATAAAATCTGAGGTCAGTCTGACGAACGGTTTGGGAGATACAGTGGAGTAAAAAAGTATTTAGTCAGCCACCAATTGTGCAAGTTCTCCCACTTAAAAGATGAGAGAGGTTTCCAATTTTCATCATAGGTATACCTCAACTATGAGAGACAAAATAAGAAAAAAAAAAATCCAGAAAATCACACTGAAGGATTTTTAATGAATTAATTGGTAAATTCCTCGGTAAAATAAGTATTTGGTTAATAACAAAAGTTCATCTCAATACTTTGTTATATACCCTTTGTTGGCAATGACAGAGGTCAAACGTTTTCTGTAAGATTTCACAAGGTTTTCATACACTGTTGCTGGTATTTTGGCCCATTCCTCCATGAAGATCTCCTCTAGAGCAGTGATGTTTTGGGGCTGTCGCTGGGCAACACAGACTTTCAACTCCCTCCAAAGATTTTCTAAGGGGTTGAGATCTGGAGACTGGTTAGGCCACTCCAGGACCTTGAAATGCTTCTTACAAAGCCACTCCTTCGTTGCCCAGGCGGTGTGTTTGGGATCATTGTCATGCTGAAAGACCCAGCCACGTTTCATCTTCAATGCCCTTGCTGGTGGAAGGAGGTTTTCACTCAAAATCTCACGATACATGGCCCCATTCATTCTTTCCTTTACACGGATCAGTCGTCCTGGTCCCTTTGCAGAAAAACAGCCCCAAAGTATGATGTTTCCACCCCCATGCTTCACAGTAGGTATAGTGTTCTTTCTCCTCCAAACACGACAAGTTGAGTTTTTACCAAAAAGTTCTATTTTGGTTTCATTTGACCATATGACATTCTCCCAATCCTCTTCTGGATCATCCAAATGCTCTCTAGCAAACTTCAGAAGGGCCTGGACATGTACTGGCTTAAGCAGGGGGACACGTCTGGCACTGCAGGATTTGAGTCCCTGGCGGCGTAGTGTGTTTCTGATGTAGCCTTTGTTACTTTGGTCCCAGCTCTCTGCAGGTCATTCACTAGGTCCCCCTATGTAGTTCTGGGATTTTTGCTCACCGTTCTCGTGATAATTTTGACTCCACGGGGTGAGATCTTGCATGGAGCCCCAGATCGAGGGAGATTATCAATGGTCTTGTATGTCTTCCATTTTCTCATAATTGCTCTCACAGTTGATTTCTTCACACCAAGCTGTTTACCTATTGCAGATTCAGTCTTCCCAGCCTGGTACAGGTCTACAATTTTGTTTCTGGTGTCCTTTGACAGCTCTTTGGTCTTGGCCATAGTGGAGTTTGGAGTCTGACTGTTTGAGGTTGTGGACAGGTGTCCTTTATCTTTTATACTGATAACGAGTTCAAACAGGTGCCATTAATACAGGTAACGAGTGGAGGACAGAGGAGCCTCTTAAAGAAGAAGTTACAGCTCTGTGAGAGCCAGAAATCTTGCTTGTTTGTAGGTGACCAAATACTTATTTTACTGAGGAATTTACCAATTAATTCATTAAAAATCCTTCAATGTGATTTTCTGGATATTTTTTTTTTTCTCATTTTGTCTCTCATAGTTGAGGTATACCTATGATGAAAATTGGAGACCTCTCTCATCTTTTAAGTGGGAGAACTTGCACAATTGGTGGCTGACTAAATACTTTTTTGCCCCACTGTATATGAGGAGCGCATGCGTACACACACACACACACACACACACACACACACACACACAGATTTCTTGCATTTATAGATAGATGTAGTCATATTGTTTTTGCTGTTGTTTCTCTGCCTGTTAATAATAATAATAATAATAATAATAATAATAATAATGTGAAGAGTGTAAATAACGAGACTGGTTCATACAGCAGACGACTTTATTCACTCTCACATCAGTCATACACAGAAAAGCATGTCTCAATACACCATGGGTTCTCCTTTTATACCAACCACCCATCTCACATCTGCATGACATCTTACATCACAATACATTCATCCCTTCTCCCCCCAACTCCTTCTTCCTACTACCTCGCCATAATCTCCATAGCCATTGTCCTTCTCTGTTTACCCTCTGCATCCAGTCTGAGATGATTAACCTAGTCTCTACACCGCCCCCCCCCCCCCGAATCTCAGACCGAGTTTCAGTCCTCACGTCCTTTTGGCTTCAGTCTCCTCCCATATCTGCTGTAACGGGGGTTTACCGCCTCCGTGGCACTGCTGTGCCGGCGGGGGGCTCCTGGGGGTGTGTCTGTCTGTGGGTGGGCCATGGCGAGGGGGGTGAAACCTTCAACTTGTCCGTGTGGCTGCTCTGATGAATCGTTTACCTGGGGAGTTCTCAGTGGGGGTCTTCCGTGCCGAGGGGCCTGAGCCAACATCACTTGCTCGTCTGCCACCACAAAGGCGGGCTTAAGTCTGTCTATGCATATTTTCTCCCGACGACCCCCCAAGTCTAACAAAAAATGTTTGTCCCCTGTTTCCAGCACTCTGAACGGGCCATTGTAGGGTGGGCACAATGGAGGGCGGTGGGCATCGTGCCTGACAAACACGAACGCCGCATTCTTTAAAGTTTTTGGCACAAAAGCGCGTGGAAAACAGTGGTGGGCCAGGCTGGGCAGCGTGAAACGCTGAGACGGGCAGTTGTCCGGCGTGGGATTATCTGGCAAAAATTCCCCGGGCAGCCGCAGTGGCTGAGAAAAAACAAGCTCCGCCAGGGAAGCCTCCAAATCCTCTTTTGGTGTAGAACGCAACCCCAATAAAACCCACGGCAACCGGTCTACTCAATTTGCATCTGTCAGCGAAGCTCTGAGCGCTGCTTTCAGTGACCTATGTAAACGCTCGCATAACCCATTGGCCTGTGGGTTGTACGCGGTTGTGCAATGAATTGCAACACCAAGGGTACGGGCCATCATGGACCAGAGGTCAGAAACAAACTGAGGGCCCCTATCGGACGTGATGTCCGACGGGATTCCAAAACGTGCCACCCATGTCATCAAAAAAGCGTGCGTGGCCACGTCCATGGACGTGGTTGCCGCCAGCGGGACTGCTTCTGGCCAGCGTGTGGTGCGATCCACCACTGTCAGAAGGTGCGTGCACCCCTGCGATGGCAGGAGGGGGCCCACGAGGTCCACGTGAACATGGTCGAACCTCTTAGCCGGAATACGAAACGGCTCCAAAGGAGCCTTCGTGTGTCTGTGTACTTTGGCTCGTTGGCACGCTACGCAGGCTGCAGCCCACTCTTTCACTTGTTTGTGCAGACCTGGCCACACGAACTTCGATCCCACCATTTTGACTGACGTGCGCACTCCTGGGTGCACCAGAGAGTGAACTGACTCAAACACGTGGCGGCGCCAAGCAACTGGGACCACCGGGCGCGGGCGTCCCATGGAGATGTCCAAGATTAGGGGGGGCTTGCTGTCTTGCATTACTCTGCTCTCCAGCCTTAACCCTGTTGGTCTAGACTGGAGCGCGCGCACGTCCGTATCGCCAATCTGCTCTGCGGCCATGGCTGTATAATCTACCCCCACGCAGACCGGGGCCACTACTGCGCACGAGAGGCAGTCCGCTACCACATTCAGTTTACCCGACACGTGCTGAATATCGGTCGTAAACTCCGAGATCGTGACCAGCTGTCTTTGCTGCCGGCCCGACCATGGTTCCGAAACCTTGGCCATCGCGAACGTTAGCGGCTTGTGGTCCACGAACACAGTGAAGATGCGCCCTTCCAGCCAGAACTGGAAGTGGCGTATGGCCGGGTGGAGAGCCAGCAACTCTGTCGAATGCTCTGTATTTACGCTCACTGTCGCGCAAAGCCCTGCTGAAAAAAGCGAGCGGCTGCCAAGAACCGGCAACACGTTGCTCCACGACGGCCCCTATGGCCACATCCGAGGCGTCGGTAGTGAGCGCTATCCGGGCTGCCGGGTCCGGGTGCGCCAACAGTGCAGCGTTTGCCAGGGCTGTTTTAACCTCAGAGAATGCCTTCTCTCGCTCCAAAGTCCATTCGACTCTGTCCGTGGGTTTCCGTTTCTTGAGCGTGGCGTATAATGACTGCATGAGTTGAGCTGCGCAGGGGAGGAACCGGTTATAAAAGTTAACCATCCCTAAAAATTCTTGTAGCACCCTGACCGTCTGAGGCCGGGGAAAATTTGCCACGGCACGCATTTTGTCGGGCAAGGGTATCGCTCCCTCCGGTGAGACGCGGTGCCCCAAAAAGTCAATCCCCGTCACGCCGATTGACCCGTGCTCCTCCAACCTCCGGAAAACCGTCCTGAGGTGGGTTACGTGTTCGTCCTCGGACGCACTGGCCACCAGGATATCATCCAGGTAGACGAACACAAACGTGAGATCGCGCAACACCGCATCCATCATGTGTTGGAATGTCTGTGCCTCTCCTTTAAATCCGAAGGGCATGCGTAAAAACTCAAACAAGCCAAACGGAGTTATTACCGCTGTTTTGGGTATGTCCTCCACGTGCACTGGGACCTGGTGGTAACCGTGGACTAGGTCTACTTTAGAAAAAGTGCGTGCTCCGGCGAGGTGAACGGAAAAATCCTGAATATGGGGAATCGGATAGCGGTCGTGCGCTGTGGCGTTATTCAATCTGCGGAAATCTCCGCATGGTCACCACGATCCCTTGGCCTTAGGGACCATGTGTAGCGGGGATGCCCATGGGCTGTTTGATTGCCTGATGATGCCCAACCTTTCCAGGTTGGCAAACTCCTCGCATGCTATGGCCAGTTTAGCTGCGTCCAAGTGCCGAGGTCGTGCGAAAACGGGCGGCCCGGTGGTGGTGATAAAGTGTTCCACCCTGTGTTTAGCGATGGCCGCCGAAAACGTCGGGACCGTGAGTGCTGGGAACTGAGTGAGCAGTGTGTGAAACTTACCGCCTGGAGCTGTGACGTTTGCTTGCGTTATTGGCCCGGCCCCTCGAGCTGTACAGGGGAGAGAATCTAAAGACAGTGCATTAACCAGTCGCCTGTTAGCCACATCAACTAGTAACCCATGTGCACACAGAAAATCAGCTCCCAGGATTGGGAAACTCGGTGCCGCTATGACAAAAGTCCACTCGTACATACGGCCGTGTAGGGATAAAGTCAGTGTTCTCTTGCCAAAAGTCTTAATGCCCAAGCCGTTTACTGCTACAAGCCCGGGGCCGCTAGGTCCTGCTAGCCGGTCGGCGTAGGACAGCAGGATGATGCTTCTCTGGGCTCCGGTGTCTACGAGGAACCGTCTCCCCGAGCGCGAGTCCGTCACGTAGAGCAGCTTGTTTTTCTTCACGGGTGGTCGCAGCTGCTACCGACTGCCGGCCTTGGCGTTTCCCGAGCGCTTGAATTGGCACGGTGGCGCACATCTGCGTGTGTTCTCTCCAAAGTGGCGGTGGTAGAAGCAGAACGTGTCTTCTCTGGCACTTCCTGGCCTCCGCTGCCGCTACCGTCGGCAGCTCCTCGCCTCCGCTGGTCGTCTCGCTGGGTTCCAACGCCGCCGTGTTCACTATGAGGGCTCTGTTGGTGAGGATGATCCGATCTGCCTCCTGGGCTAGCGCACGGTAGTCACGTGCAGCCAGCAACGGCGAATTGGCAAGAACCGCTCTCGCCTCTGTTGGGAGGTTCCGGAGGAAAAGGTGGGCAAACAGAAAATGCCCGTCGTCCGTGCCCATTAACTCCAACATCTTCTCCATCAGTTCGACCGCCGAACCATCTCCTAACTCGGAGCGCCTCGGGAGCCTCTCTGCTCTCTCACAGTCTGAGAGCGTGTAGCGCCGGGTCAGCGCGGCCTTGAGAGTCCCGTATTTGTCGTGGGCTGGAGGCTGTTGGAGCAGGCTTGCTACCTGCTGAGATGTGCGAGCGTCCAGCGCTGCGACCACATAGTAATATTTGGTGTCGTCTGCCGTTATTCCCCGGAGGGCGAACTGAGCCTCGGTGTGGTGGAACCAAGACCGCGGGTCGTGCAGCCAAAAGTCCGGTAGTTTGACCGAAACAGCGCACGCGTTGCTGGGGGTTCCCGTCCGGGCCGTCTCTGGGATGCTTGCTGCGTCGCTGGGGCTTCCCGTCCGGGCCGACTCCGGGGTTCTTGCCTCGTGTTCCATAATTCGTCAAGGGGTCACCAGTGTGGAGAGTGTAAATAACGAGACTGGTTCATACAGCAGATGACTTTATTCACTCTCACATCAGTCATACACAGAAAAGGCATGTCTCAATACACCATGGGTTCTCCTTTTATACCAACCACCCATCTCACATCTGCAGGACATCTCACATCACAATACATTCATCCCTTCTCCCCCCAACTCCTTCTTCCTGCCACCTCACCATAATCTCCACAGCTATTGCCCTTCTCTGTTTACCCTCTGCATCCAGTCTGAGATGATTAACCCAGTCTCTACAATAATAATAATAATAATAATAATAACAATAATAATGGATTGCATTTATATAGCGCTTTTCATTCAAATGTTCAGGAAAGGTGTGTAATGGCACACTGAACACATGATTAGATTTTGGTGATGATCTCAAAATGCATACCTCTACCAAGGCTCGTATCTTCTCACAGAGTGTTAGCAACAATACTCCAAAACTACTGGATGGATTTGGATGAAATTTTCACCAGAGGTGGCCCTTGGCCCAAAGATGAACTCATTAGATGTTGGAGGTGATCCGTGAGTGCATACCTCCGCCAAGGCCCTATCTCACAATGTACAGATGGATGGCGATGTGGACAAAGAGACGGAGGGGAGGACAAAGGGAGGTAGGGACAGAGCCTTGGTGGAGGTATGCGCTCTCTGAGTGCCTTCTAGTTTAATGTAATGTAATCTGTTGCATGTTAAACATTAACAACAAAATAAACTCAGAAAAAGAATTATTAAGGCTACTATAACATAAAGATGTGTGCACTGGCTGATATTAAACTTCAGCAACATAAATTCTGAATAAAAAAAAAATGTAGACTTAGTCCACATAATATTAAAAACTACATAAAATCAGACATACTCTCTCTTAGAAGAACTGCTGATTTTACATGCCATTCATTATCAATGTAGTGGCAAGTGACTGTAATGTAGTTTTCCATAGTTAGCGCAGTCAAACAATCTGTTTTCAGCGCCACATTTTCAGTGGCTATGTTTTCAGGTCAGCTTTTTTCTTCTTGTAGCATGCTTCCAAGCGGGTAGTTATCATTCCTCTAGACAGAATATTATAGTGATAGTCTGGATGAATCCGAAGATCTGGAGCATGTGTCAAAAAAACAGCACAGTTGTTCAGAAACACTGATTCTGAGGCTTAATTTGTTTGGCCAGAGTCACGTAATCAATGACTCAGTGGTTTTAAGGAAGTGAAGTATTGGCAGGATTTGTGGTGTGTTTTGGTGGAGATTTTGCATGAGAGACATGGAGCCAGCAAGGAAGAGAGGACGTTCTGCCGTGTGGCAATATTTTGAATTGATTTCGGTCAATCAGGTAGGTTTGGTAGCTTTCTATTGTTGTTTGTTTTTTGTTTTGTATGTTTTTATGTTATCTGAAAAATATTATCTTTCACTTTTCTGCTCTCTCTCTCTCTCATATATAGGTGAGCACATTACAAGGCCACATTAGAGTGAAAAAATAATCATTAAATAACTTGATGACAGGGCTGTACAGTTGCAACATGAAAATTGGTCTCTGTCAAGAATGAATGAACTGATGTAGCACCAGATGGAGGATCCACTCCACTTCTGGGCAATGAGGAAGACTGTGTAATACTGTACATCTGTATAAGATAAGATAAGATAAGATAAGCCTTTATTAGTCCCACAACGGGGAAATTCCAGGATTGCAACAGCACAGGGATAGCAACACTCAGAGCAACAATCAGAAGGCAAGAAAAAAAAAAAAAAAAAAAAAAAAAAGCAAGCAAGCAAGAGCAGCTAATATACATATGTACGTATTACTATAAATATATATATATACACACAGACACACAGTGTAGAGCATTGTAGCTGGATGGGATAAATATATGAGTCTATAAACACACAGTACGGAGCATTGCAGCTAGATGGAATAAATATGTAAATATATAAACAGTGCGGAGCAATGTAGCTTGATGGAATAATATGTAGATATATAAACACACAGTATGGAGCATTGCAGCTAGGTGGAAAAAATATGTAAATATATAAACACAGTGCGGAGCAATGTAGCTAGATGGAATAATATGTAGATATATAAACACAGTGCGGAGCATTGTAGCTAGATGGAATGAATATATAGATATATAAATATAAACATAAACATAAACACACCCAGTGCGGAGCATTGTAGCTAGATGGAATATGTAAATTTATAAACACACACAGTGCAGAGCATTGTTGCTAGATGGGATGAAACAGCACAACTGTCTACTTAGTTATCCTACATGGTATGATTATGTGCCCATACATATTCTCACCCTCCGTAGCTACCGGTATTTTCCTAGTTGTATGCCGGAGGGGACCATTGTGTAAGTCTATTGCATGTATAAACTTGCACTGCAGTTTCTATGCACTCCCGCATTGTCATTTCCATGTGAGAGGATTTTCTCTAAGGCAGGAGAAATCATCTCCAAGAAGAGAAACAGACTCAGCCCACGTACCGTGGAACAAATCCTTTTTTTGAATAAAAAACAAACAAAATAACCATATCTGCATTATGTGTTCATGTTATTAGTTCATAAGCATTTACACTGCCCAGCTAAGCTCCTAAGCACTTTCACAGTTCACAAGCATTTCTACCCCAGGTCAAAAAAAACCCTCTACCTATAAGTTACTGTATATAAAAATGTACCTGTCCACTGGTTAATTGCATAAACATGAGGGAGGCAGGGACCTTACAGCAGAAGCATACTCCCAAGCGATTCTAAGATTGTGTTGTACAATAACATCCACTATGTTTTTATTATGTT
Organism: Pholidichthys leucotaenia; assembly: GCA_020510985.1. NCBI lineage: Eukaryota > Metazoa > Chordata > Actinopteri > Cichliformes > Pholidichthyidae > Pholidichthys > Pholidichthys leucotaenia. The sequence goes on from CM035840.1 coordinate 118,375,248, forward strand.
TACAAACATCAAAGGGAGCTCACACCATGGCACATGTTTAACCAAGGGCAGTGTCATGATCCTGAGCACGGGTGGCTGCCATGCTCAGCCTCAGTTCAAGTTTAGTCTTTTTTCTGTCTGTTTGTTTCTTTGGTTATTATGGCCTGTTGTATTTGGTTCCTGTGTAGTTATGAGTTGTCTGTATTCTTAGTCTCGTCCTTATGGTCCTGTCTAGTTATTGTGCCATTTTGTATTTAGAGTATTATTTTCATCTTGGGTTGTGTTGTCTTATTCTAGTATTGTGGTGACACAACAGGACAGGGTACTCCACTCAGTACTTGGGGTTGGAGGGGGGCCAGAGGCGGGAAGAAAATGTATAAAGGAGTTTGCTTTGGCACTCAGTTAATCTGTTCTGTGTTGGAGGAGGAATAAAGTTCTGTGTCATCAGCTCATGTCTCATCTGCTCTCTTCCTCCACATTGGTGACCTAGAGACGTGAAATGGAAAACAGACTGAGCGCCACCACGGAGACACTCCCGCTGGAGTCTCCCACTGCTGCATGCGCCATTGCAGTCAGACTTTTGGCTTCATGACCCGGACACTTGGTTTACTCACGTGGAAGCCCAGTTCGCCCTCCGCGGAGTTATGACAGACGAAGATCATGTGGTGACATGGCTGGACGCACGCACCACGCAGCGTACAATGAGTCTACTCCGAGCCCTGCTAGACCAAGGAAAATATGGCGCTCTCAAGCGGCTGCTGCTACACCGTTATACCCTTTCAGAAGCAGATAGAGCAGAAAAGCTCCTCACCCAGACAGAGCTAGGAGACAGATCGGTTGTGGACCTGATGAAGAGCATGCTTGCGTTGATGGGCACGTACGACGGATCTTTCCTTTTCGCCCACCTCTTCTTCAGAAACCTGCCGGCTTCTGCGAGAGCAATTCTCGCTAACTCACCGCTGCTGGCGGCCAGGGACTACCGCGCTGGCAGAGGAGGCAGACCGCATCATCCTGGCAAACAAGGCTTTCAGCATTCAGGCAGTGAGACCGGGATCTCCTGTGGAGCCCAGCGAGGTTGAGGAGCCGATGGTGGTGGCCAGGACGGTCACCTGGAGAAACAGGACCTGGACACTGTGTTTTTATTGCCGCCGTTTTGGCAAGGAAATGCCACGTTGCCTGCCGTAGTGCCACTTCAAGAAGCTGGAAAACGAGACAGCCAGCAGTCAGTAGCAGCTGTGACCGCTGGCGACAGGGAGAAGCAGCTTTTCATCACAAACACACGTTCGGGGAGATGTTTTCTGGTAGACTCTGGCTCCCAGAAGATCCTCATTTTGCCAGTCAGTGCAGACAGGCTGGCAGAAGGCTGTGGGTGACATGTTTCAGGACCCAGGAGACAGACACTGACACGAGCAGATAGTGACAATAATCTTTATTTAATTGTGAGTGAGTGTAATGCGAGTGTGAGTGCGAGGATATCATTCTGGTCACTGGAGCTGAGCGACCTGGACGGAGACCCGGCAACCCTGGAACAGATAAGCAGAGACAAATTACTAATGCTCCACACTAGCAAAGAGCTGCAGATAACAAGGCTTACTTGAGAGCAGCACTGGCTTCGCTCTGCTGAGTTCCAGCGGCCGGGCAGCGTGGCGGTGAAGGCGTCAGTGACCATGCTGGGGTTACTCCCCGTGGCTGTGACAATGACAGTCCTGACGATGACGCCGGCTGTGACTCCACAGACCGGGATGACGATGACACAAATGATGATGCCGACAAAGACGAGGTTAGTGACTCCACACACAGTGGCAATGACGACACAGCTGATGCTGATGACAGTGATTCCACCGATAACGTTGGCCAATACTCCTGTAATTGATACAATAATAGTTCTGGCAATTGAGGAGCAAGACGTACCGGTAGGCGTGGTGGTAGCGAGCCGCTACGAAGACGTGATGGCGTTACCCCGTCAGCTGGGGACGCAGGTCCGCCGCCAAGGTGGTCCACCTGTGCACAGGGGTAAAGGTTTGGCGTTGAGTAGCAAATGGTGCGCTTACTTGCTTGACGCTGGGAAGAGTTCCTGGATGTAGCAAGTGAAGCTCTTGACGAGACAAACGAGGTTCCAGACGAGACAAGAGATGTTCCAGACGAGACAAGAGAGCGGAGTGCAGGTTCATTCTCCGTTGAGGAAGACAGACGACTCTGTGCCGGGCTGTCAGCGACACTGGCTTTTAACAGCCGTTGATTCACACCTGTTGGTCTGTGCGCAGCTGGGGCTAATGACACTAATGACGGCCCAGAGGCCGCCATGACAGTACTCCCCCCTCTAGCAGTGCCTCCAGGCCTCTGCCCAATCCTACCTGGATTCGCCCGATGAAAATCGCGAATCAGCTGTTTATCCAAGATAAACGCTGGGCGAATCCAAGAGCGATCCTCCGGTCCAAAGCCCTCCCAGTCCACCAAATACTGAAGACCATGACCCCGCCTGTGGACATCAAGGACAGCAGTCACCCCCCAAGCCGGATGGCCATCGATCATCCTCGGGGGCGCGGGAACCGCTGGAACAGGACACAGGGGGTCCAAGACGTATGGTTTGACCTGGGAGACATGAAAAACGGGGCAGATATGCATCGAAGAGGGGAGAGACAAGCGCACAGACACAGGGTTAATAATACGATTAATAGTGTAAGGACCAATGAAGCGCTTCGTGAGCTTCCGTTCCTCGGCCGGTACACAAATATTCCGGGTTGACAACCAGACCTTCTGACCCACCTTAAAGTCCGGGGTGGGTCTCCTATGCCGGTTGGCCACCTGGATATTACATTGGGTAGTCCTCCTGGTGGCGCACTGAGCGCAGGCCCGGATGTGATTAACAACGTCCTTCCGTAACCCTGGCCACCAGAAGGTCCTTTGAAGGAGATCCACGGTCCGACCCACTCCAGGATGACAGGCCCACTTGGAAGCGTGACCCCACTCAATCACCTTGCCCCGGATAGCGCGTGGAACAAACAAGCGGCCCGGGCCCCCCCCCCGGGGTCCGGCTCTGTCTTCTGAGCCTGGCAAACCGTCTTGCAGATTCCCCAGGACAGGGCGCCCACGACGCAGGAAGGCGGCAGGATAGGGGTCTCCTGGTCCTCAGAGGATGGAGTGTCAAACTGCCGAGAGAGAGCATCTGGCTTACCGTTCTTACTTCCCGGCCGATACCTGATAGAGAAGTTAAAACGGCCGAAGAAGAGGGACCAGCGAGCCTGGCGGGCATTCAGGCGCTTCGCCGTCCTGAGGTACTCCAGGTTACGATGATCCGTCCAAACCACGAACGGCTGAGCAGCCCCCTCCAGCCAATGTCTCCATTCCTCCAAGGCAAGTTTTACTGCCAGTAACTCCCTGTCTCCGATGTAGTAATTCCTCTCTGCAGAAGTGAGACGGTGAGAGAAATAAGCACAAGGGCGAATCTTACCGTCCTCGGGAGACCGTTGGGAGAGTACCGCTCCAACTCCTGAATCAGAAGCGTCCACCTCCACCAAGCACTGCAGCTTTGGATCCACCTGAGTAAGGACTCGGGCCGAGGCGAACTCCCTCTTGAGTCTTTCAAATGCTTCAGCTGCCTCCTTACTCCAACAAAACGGGATCTTAGGGGAAGTAAGAGCAGACAGGGGACGGGCAATATTGCCAAAATTAGGCACGAACCTCCTATAGAAATTAGCAAACCCCAGGAACCCCTGAAGCTGCTTTCTGGAGGTGGGTGCAGGCCAATCCACAACTGCCTTGACCTTGGCCGGGTCAGGGAACACCTGGTTCCGAGCTAAAATAAACCCAAGGAAGGAGGTTTGATCAGTGTGGAACTCACATTTTCCAGCCTTCATGAACAGTTGATTCTCCAGGAGGCGCTGCAGTACCCTGCGCACATGCACTCAATGCTCCTCTAGCGTGCGGGAGAAAATGAGAACATTGTCGAGACAAACAAAAACAAACGAGTTCAGGAAATCCCGTAGTACATCATTTATCAGACGTTGGAACACGGCTGGAGCGTTAGTTAACCCAAACGGCATTACCAGGTACTCAAAATGTCCGTTGGGGGTCCGAAAAGCCATCTTCCACTCATCTCCTTCCCTTATGCGCACTAGATGGTAGGCATTCCTAAGGTCCAATTTAGTAAACCAGGACGCCCCCTGGAGGGAGTCAAAAGCAGTGTTCATCAAAGGCAGGGTATATTTGTCTTTCACAGATATTTCATTCAATCCCCGGAAATCGATACAGGGGCGTAGAGAACCGTCTTTCTTTTCAACAAAAAAAAAAAAAATCCAGCACCTACTGCCGAAGACGACGGGCGGATGATACCAGAAGCCAAGGACTCCTTAATATGTGTTCATAGCCTTGCGCTCCGGGGCTGACAGGCTGTACAGGCGGCTAGCAGGTAGAGGGGCCCCAGCCTTCAGGTTGATCGCGCAGTCATAAGGGCGATGAGGGGATAAGGACAACGCCCGAGACTTGCTAAATACTAGCCCCAAATCGTGATAGACCTCTGGCACCTTGGACAAGTCCGGTGGTGATGAATCAGGCAGAGGCACCTTGACGGATGGGGCGCATGCCGCCGAATGAAGGCAGGCACTAAGGCAGAACGTACTCCATGCCGTTATTCTCCCAGCTTGCCAATCAATGGTGGGGTTATGTAGGCGCAGCCAGGGGTACCTCAGAATAACGGGCGAAGAAGAAACTGGCAGAACAAAAAACTGAATTTCCTCCCTGTGATTTCCTGATACAATAACTGACACAGGAACCGTCTGATGAGCAATAGTAGTCAAAGACGCTTTAGACAAGGTGATCAGTTTGACAGGGGGATCTAGAGTCTGACAGCTAAGACCCATCCGGGTTGCCAGGTCTCTAGAAATAAAATTTTGCTCAGCTCCAGAATCTACTAACGCCAATGTGGAGTGTTCTGTATGTAAATGGATGAGCCTAAGAGGTAATCGACAACAAGTGAGGGGCTCTTTAGAGTTATTGCCCGTGAATCCCCCTACTCTGATCCACGGGCCCTCCCTTTTTAACTTATTGGGACATTCAAAAACCCCATGTGACTCTTTCCCACAGTAGAAACAAAGGCCCTGATCCCTGCGGCGTTGTTTCTCTGCTGCTGACACTTTAGACCGGCCACTGATTATAGCTTGCTGAACCGGAAGCTCCTCTGACGCAGATAGAGCGAGAGGAGGAGAGTTGGGGAGGCGAGGGTGGGGTTTAACCGAACGGGAAGTAGAACGCCGTTCAGCCGCCCGCTCCCTTAATCTGCTATCAAGACTAACCGCTAGGGCAATCAAATCCCGTAAATTATCCGGTTTGTCCCGTGTCGCTAACTCATCCTTCAACTCATCATTAAGACTACGTAGAATGATACCACATAATGATGGCTCCCCCCACCCAATCTCTGCAGCCAGGACCCGGAAGTCAATGGCGTAATCAGCAGCTGATCTCTTTCCCTGTTGTAAACTCAGCAATCGTTCTGTCAACACCTCACCTCTATCCGTATGATCAAAAACAGACAAAAATTCATTCACAAACTCCTGGTAAGTGAGCAGGGAATAGCTTGGTTTCGCCCTAATGGAATACGCCCAGTCCAAAGCTCTTCCTGCTAACAAATTTATAATGTAGCCAATCCGGCTTGAATCAAGAGTAAAGTCCCCCGGAACACGAAGAAAAACTGACTCACACTGTAATATGAATCCACGAGCTTCCCCGAGTTTTCCGCTGAACCGGGCAGGGGTGGGAATAGGGGTGAGGCGAGAAGACGAGGAGGTGTTAGTTTGTCCAGATGCTAAGCCTACAGGGGCAGAACTGTCTGCGGTGGGGGGAAACGTCTGGTGTCCCTCCAGACGATCCAGCCGACCAATTATTACAGATAGCTGTTAAAGATTACTGTCTGTTGGTGTGCAAATAAATCTACCCGGGCGCTAAGAGTGTTGATTTGGCGCGACAGTGAACTGTCCGCTGGGTCTTCGTGACGGAGTCATACTGACATGTTTCAGGACCCAGGAGACAGACACTGACACGAGCAGATAGTGACAATAATCTTTATTTAATTGTGAGTGAGTGTAATGCGAGTGTGAGTGCGAGGATATCGTTCTAGTCACTGGAGCTGAGCGACCTGGACGGAGACCCGGCAACCCTGGAACAGATAAGCAGAGACAAATTACTAATGCTCCACACTAGCAAAGAGCTGCAGATAACAAGGCTTACTTGAGAGCAGCACTGGCTTCGCTCTGCTGAGTTCCAGCGGCCGGGCAGCGTGGCGGTGAAGGCGTCCGTGACCGTGCTGGGGTTACTCCCCGTGGCTGTGACAATGACAGCCCTGACGATGACGCCGGCTGTGACAATGACAGCCCTGACGATGACGCCGGCTGTGACTCCACAGACCGGGATGACGATGATCCTGACGATGACGCCGGCTGTGACTCCACAGACCGGGATGACGATGACACAGATGATGATGCCGACAAAGACGAGGTTAGTGACTCCACACACAGTGGCAATGACAACACAGCTGATGCTGATGACAGTGATTCCACCGATAACGTTGGCCAATACTCCTGTAATTGATACAATAATAGTTCTGGCAATTGAGGAGCAAGACGTACCGGTAGGCGTGGTGGTAGCGAGCCGCTACGAAGACGTGATGGCGTTACCCCGTCAGCTGGGGACGCAGGTCCACCGCCAAGGTGGTCCACCTGTGCACAGGGGTAAAGGTTTGGCGTTGAGTAGCAAATGGTGCGCTTACTTGTTGACGCTGGGAAGAGTTCCTGGATGCAGCAAGTGAAGCTCTTGACGAGACAAACGAGGTTCCAGACGAGACAAGAGATGTTCTTGACGAGACCAGAGTGCAGATTCATTCTCCGTTGAGGAAGACAGACGACTCCGTGCCGGGCTGTCAGCGACACTGGCTTTTAACAGCCGTTGATTCACACCTATTGGTCTGTGCGCAGCTGGGGCTAATGACACTAATGACGGCCCAGAGGCCGCCATGACAGTGGGCCGTCTTTAACGGCTGCAAACGGATCCCGCATCAGGACGTTTGGGAGAAAGGACGGTGACTGTATGTTTACATGGACGTAATTACCAGTGGGACTTTGTGGTAGCTGCATGTTTGGTCCCCATCTTAGGTGCTGACTTTCTGTGTGCTCATGGACTGCTTGTTGATGTTGCCAACAGGCGTTTAGTGGACACTGTATCTTTTTCTTCCTTAACCTGCACAGCTCGGGGAGTTGGGCCGCCAACACATGCAAATATTCTAGCTCCAGGGGGTAAGTACCAGTGTTTGCTTTCCGAGTTCGCAGCACTCACGGTGCCCACTTTTTCCGCTATGGTAACCAAGCACGGGGTCATGTATTTTATCACCACGAAAGGTCCGCCCGTGTTTGCGTGCCCTCGCCGCCTGGATGTGGCTAAATTAGCCATCGCGCCCGAGGAGTTTGCTAACAGAACGCTTAGGCGTCGTTAGGTTCTCCAACAGCCCTTGGGCATCCCCACTGCACATGGTGCCCAAGTCCGATGGGTTGTGGTGGCCATGTGGCGATTTCCGACGCTTAAACAACACCACGGAACACAATTGTTACCCCATCCCGCACATCCAGGGTTTTTCCGTGCACCTGGCTGGGACGCACATTTTTTCAAAAGTGGATCTGGTCCGCGGTTACCACCGGGTCCTACTGCATGCAGAAGACGTCCCCAAATAATAATAATAATAACTAGAAAAGCACTCGGAGAGCGCAGACCTCCGCCAAGCGCCACGGTTCCCCCCCATACAGTGTTTGTGTGTACGTTTTGAGATTCCTTGACCATGAAAACATGTGACTAGCAATTGGATTCACAATGATAGGATTAGTGGTTCAGTAGTAAAAGCATTACCTCCTTGGCGGAGGTAATAAACTGAAGTGTTGCTGTTGTGTCCATCTCCTCCATCTGCAAAGTGACAGGCTGCGACCTGTCAAGGCATACCTCATGCCTCCCTTATTGGGGGGCTTTCACACCTGTACTGACCTCATGCCTCCTTTATTGGGGGGGGGGCTTTCACACCTGTACTGAGTACTTAAAAACTGTATTTATCGGCAGATGAAAGAAAACTGAAGCAAAAACAAACAAACAAACAAAAACTAAACAAACAGCAACTGCAACATGAACTATTTCAAACGTATTTATTCAAATGTACACTTATATGGCCACAATCTTGAGCCATAACTTTTTGGTAATGTGAAAATAATAAGCCAAGTAGGACAAAAAAATTGAGTGCTCTTGCTGTCAGGAAACAATGTTGGCACCAAATCACTGAAGTGATCTGCCACCAATCGGGGGAGATTGTGCTCTGCCACAAAATGACAAAACATCACTTCTGCTAGTGATGCATTGGATTTGGAAGGCGTCGGTTCTCTCACTGGCTGAAAATGTTCATCCATTGATCAAATTTGGCTACACAGTTTTTGTGGCCCTGTGTAGCAAAGTGCGACTTCAGGTCGAAAATCTCTGATGCAGTCACTTTTAGCATTAGAGTCACACATATCAGGTGCAACATTACTAGCGCCGGGATTCCTCTCTGTTCCGGAGCTGCAGGACAAAAGAAGGTGCGATAATGGTTGCTGTGGGTTTTATTGGGTTTGCGCTCCGCGGAAAAAAGAGTATTTGGAAGCTTCCCCGGCAGAGAGCTGGTTTTTGCGCAGTCCCTATGGCTGCCCAGGGAATTTCTGCCAAATAATCCGGCGCCGGACAGCTGCCCGTCTCAGCTTTTGCAGCGTAGCGCAAACACAGGCACGCTGGCGGGCCCTGCCCACCACTGTTTTCCGCGTGCTTTTGTGCCTAAAACTTTGAAGAACGCGGAGTTTGTGTTTGTCAGACACGACGACCAGCGCCCTCTATTGCCCCTGCACACATGTTGAAAATGGCCGTATCTCACAATGTTAAAGAATCCTTTAAAAAATTCCTGTATCCAGACGGTGACCCGGATCATTCCCAAAATTTAATCAGTTCTTCCTTGTACCATTTCCAACAACACCTGAAAGTTTCATCGAAATCCGTCCAAAACTTTTTGAGTTATCTTGCTAACCAACAGACAAACAGACAAACAAACAGACAGACAAACAGACAAACGCTGGCAAAAACATAACCTCCTCCTGGCCTTCGGCCTGGCGGAGGTAATAATAATAATAATAAGTTTATTTATAGAGCACCTTTCACAGACAGAGTCACAAAGTGCTTAACATGGTACAAAACAAAATAAAAACACAGGCACATAAAAGTAAAAAAAACAAACAAACAAACAAAAAACAAAGTAGACGGTAAAAGCACATAAAAATACAATCGGCACATAGTTAAAAAGCCAGGCTAAAAAGGTGGGTCTTTAGTTGCTTCTTAAATACACCAATGGAAGGTGCAGATCTAAGTTCAAAAGGCAAGGAGTTCCACAGTCTGGGAGCAACAGCAGCAAAGGCTCTATCGACTTTGGTTCTGAGCCTAGTACTAGGGACTACCAATAGATTCTGATGAGAAGACCTGAGAGACCTGCAGGGCTGGTATAGAGAGAGCAGGTCACTAATATAAAAAGGTGCCTCTTCATGAATGGTTTTGTAAGTAAGAACAAGAGCTTTAAAATCAATTCTATAATTTACAGGAAGCCAATGCAAGGAGGCCAAAACAGGAGTGATATGACAGAATCTACTGGACCTAGTTAGTAATCTTGCAGCAGCGTTCTGGACTAACTGTAGGCGGTGTAAAGAGGATTTGCTAAGACATGTAAAAAGAGCATTACAGTAGTCCAAACGTGAAGAAACGAAGGCATGAATAATAGATAGATAGATAGATAGTTTATTTCGAACACAAAAATATACCAAATACAAGCAAATGGCAAATGCAATAAAGTAACATTATACACTGTTCGAAAGGGAGAAGGAAGAAGTGAACACTTATTAATTCCATCTCCTCTGTTCCATAGATACACCCATGTGAATTTTATACAAATTACCACCTTTAAGACCCCAAGTAAACAATTTACTGTATTTTTTACAAATCAACATTAACACCCATCCATTCTAACATACAATGATGTCCATACAACAAAACCAGCCTCAAACAACACAGATATACACAGTGCTGTCCTACCCACCATTCCATAGTGTCCCATAATATCCCAGAGTGAACATAATGAATCGTACATATAACTACTACCCTTCTAACATATACCCTTTCAGCAAATGATGCTTATACCTCTTTTTGAATTGATTTCTGTTTGTACATAGTTTCAGTTCCGGCTCTAGACTGTTCCACAAACCCACCCCACAGACAGATATGCACATACTTTTCTTGGTAGTACGTATCTTGGGTTTTGTAAAGTTTAAGTCTCCCCTCAAATTATGATCATTGTCTCTTTTTTTAAATATTTTTTGTATATTAGTTGGTAGTTGATTATTAATTGCCCTGTACATTACTTGTGCTGTCTTAAATTTAACTAAATCGATGAACTTTATGACATGTGACTTTAAGAACAACGAATTGGTATGGTCTCTATATCCTGCATTGTTTATTATCCTTATAGCTCTTTTTTGTAATGTGCATATTGACTGTAGGTTGGTTTTGTAGGTGTTTCCCCAGACTTCTACACAGTAGTTAAGATAAGGTAAAAACAGTGAATTGTACAATAAGACCAATGATTTATAGTCCAAGAAGTGTCTCGTCTTCCCCAGTATGCCTATACATTTTGCTAATTTGGCCCGGATGTGACTGATGTGAGGTTTCCAGCAGATTTTATTGTCAAGCGTCACCCCCAGGAACTTATTTTCCTGTACTGTTTCTATTCTGGTATCATCTATCGTTACCATTATTTCATGATTTATTTTATAATTTCCAAACAACATAATCTTTGTTTTTTTTAGATTTAGAGATAATTTATTTTTGTTGAACCACTGCGTTAATTTTTTCATTTCAGTTGTGACCACCTCTAAAACCTGCTGCAAATTCTCACCAGTGCAGAGGATATTTGTGTCATCCGCAAACAAAATAAATTTCAGAATTTTTGATACTTGGCATATGTCATTTATATATAAAATAAAGAGTTTGGGTCCCAAAACTGACCCCTGGGGCACACCACAAGTGATGTCCATGAAGGGTGATTTGTGCTCTCCAATTTGTACAAATTGTTGTCTGTTACTTAAATAACTTTCCACCCAACTCAGTCCAACCCCTCTTATCCCATACCTTTCCAGTTTCCTTAGTAGTATTCTGTGGTCAATGGCGTCAAAAGCTTTCTTTAAATCTATGAATACTCCTACAGCAACATTTTTTTTATCTATACAACTAGTAATTTCTTCTATAAGTTCGATCAGTGCCAAAGATGTAGATTTATCTGCTCTAAAACCATACTGGCTATCTGTAAGGAGGTTGTGTTTTTCAGTGAAATCATCCAGTCTCTTAGTGAAGATTTTTTCAAGTATTTTGGAGAATTGTGAGAGTAAAGAGACTGGCCTGTAATTTGTGAAGCAATGACTGTCTCCTGTTTTGTATAGAGGTATTACTTTTGCTATTTTCATTTTGTCTGGAAATGTACCAGTTTGAAATGACAGGTTACAGATGTGGGTGAGTGGCTTAACAATTCCCTCAATTACTTTTTTCACTATTGTCATGTCAATTTCATTCCAGTCCGTTGATTTTTTGTTCTTAAATTTACTCACAGTCTCGATAATTTCCTTTTCAGTAACTGCACCCAAAAAGATTGTGTTTGGATTTCTATCTTCTATTTCATTCACAGAACCACTGTAGTTTGTTTCTGGTGTCACTATTGATTTTGCTAATTCAGGACCAACGTTTACAAAAAATTTATTGAAACCACTGACCACATCTTCCATATTATTTATCAAATTGCCATTTTCGATAAAATATTCTGGATAATTTGCATTCTTAGGACGATTACTAATAATCCCATTGAGTACTTGCCATATTCCTTTTATGTTATTTTTGTTATCTCTAGTATTCTGTTGTAATATTCTTTCTTACAGGCCCTCATTATAGTAGTAAGCTTATTTTTGTATCTTTTATATTTGATCTCAGCTTCCACCCTTCTGCATTTAATGAATTGTTTATATAATGTATTCTTCTTTTTACATGCATTTATTAACCCCTTGGTGACCCAAGGAATATTTTTTTTTTGTTGTCTGTCACTGTATTGTTTTATAGGACAGTATTTATTGTACAATGATTGAAATATTTGTAAAAATTTATCATATGCTCTATTTATGTCATTTTCATCATAAACTATCTTCCAATCTTGTATTAATAATTCCTTTGTCAGTAAATGCATTGATTCTTCGGTTCTTATTCTTTTATATTTAATATTTTTGGTATACTTTTTCTTCCTATAATCACATTGATAGACAACAAAAATCGGCAGGTGGTCACTGATATCATTCAATAAAAGCCCACTCCTGATATTATTTTCCATAATGTTTGTGAATATGTTATCTATTAGTGTGGCACTGTGTGACGCTATTCTGCTAGGTCCGGTAATTGTTGGATGTAAACCCATACTGTACATTGTGTTGATAAATTCTTCTGTCAAACTATGTTGTTTTGAGTTCATCAGATCTATATTGAAATCCCCACAGATGAACATAACTTTATGAGTTAGTTTTGCATACATTTTTTCCATCCAGTCCTTAAATAAGTCAATGTTTGATCCAGGTGTTCTATATACACAGCTCACTACTACATTCTTCACATTGTCCAATAATGATTTCTAACTGAGTGTAGGAAACCAATGACCTAATTTTGGATATATTCCTAAGGTGGAAAAAACAACTCCGGGTCAGAGATTTGACATGCTGATCAAAACTCATCGATTGATCGAAAATGACACCAAGATTTTTTAGTTTAGACCGTACGTTAGAGCTTAATGAACCAATGCTATTAACCAACTTAGGAATTAGATTATCAGGTGCTACAATAAGGACTTAAGTTTTATCAGCATTAAGTTGCAAAAAGTTACTAGACATCCAGTCCTTAATTGCAGACAGACAATCATGAATAATTTTTTAAATTGTCAACATGGTCAGGCTTAAAAGAGAAAAGTAGCTGCAAATCATCAGCGTAGCAGTGATAAGACACACCTTTAAATTTGCTGATAATAGAACCAAGTGGCAGCATATATAGGGCAAATAAAAGTGGACCCAGAACGGCAGTAATAACTCCCTTCGGTCTTTTTGAGTTTTTGTGCATGCCGTTTGGGTTACAGGGCGCAGCACAAACTTTCCAAAGGATGCTGGACATGGTGCTCCATGAGTTGCCTTTCGTTTTTGTCTACTTGGACAACATTTTGGTGGCTAGCGCGTCAGAGGAGGAGCACCTCGCCTATCTCAAACAAGTTTCCCAACATTTGGAAGCGCACGGGCTGATTGTTAACCCAGTGAAGTGTCAGTTTGGGCTGCTGGTAATCAACTTCTTGGGCCATCACATCTCACTGGAGGGCGCGATCCCGCTGCCGGATAAGGTGCATGCAGTGTCAAATTTTCCGCATCCACAGACCATCAGGGCACTGCAGGAACTTTGGGGGATGGTCAGTTTTCACAACCGCTTCCTCCCCCACACAGCCCAGCTGCTGCAGCCACTGTACAGTGTGCTCAAAAAACAGAAACCCGCGGCTAGCATTGACTGGACCCCCGATCGAGTCCAGGCCTTCACAGGCGCCAAAACAGTGCTCGCCAATGCAGCTTTGCTGGCCCACCCGGCCCCGTCAGTGCGAATAGCACTCACCACAGATGCATCGGATGTCACGGTATGGGCCGTGGTGGAGCAGTACGTCTCCGGCTCGTGGCAGCCCCTTGCCTTTGTCAGCCATACTTTGCGTGACAGCGAGGGTAAGTATAGCGCTTTCGACAGGGAGTTGTTGGCTCTCCACCTCACTACATGTCATTTTCAGTTCTGGCTCGAGGGTCACGAGTTTACCGCATTTGTCGATCACAAACCACTGACCTACGCAATGTCCAAAGTCTCAGAACCGTGGTCAGCTCGGCAACAACGGCACTTGGCTGCAATATCAGAGTTCATGACTGACATCAACATGTAGCCGGTAAATTGAATGTTGTGGCAGACTGCTTGTCATGCGCGCTGGTCTCTCCAGTATACATGGGCATCAATTCTTCCACAATGGCCACTGACCAAACCAGGGACGCAGACATTTGCATGCTCCAGTCCACAGTTACTGGATTAAAACTTGAGAGCAGGGTGGTACAAAAAGGGTGCCCCCCCCCTTGCTCTGCAACATCTCCACCGGCCGCTCCCGCCCAGTAGTTCTGAGCTTTTGGCGCCATCGCATTTTCCAGTACATCCAGGTTAAACTAATAGGGTCCAAATTTGTCTGGCCTCATTTACGCAGGGATGTGAAACAATGGGGTGCAGCATGCGTGGAATGCCAACAGGCTAAGGTGCACAAGCACACCAAAGCCCACCTCTGCGGCGGCATGAAATAAAGCGGCGTTGTTGGAGGTTTTAAGTAGAGTTTTATTATCATACCGCCGTCACGGGATCCCCTCTCCAGCCCAGGTGTGTGCAGGCTGGATGGGGATCCTCTGGCTCTCAGAGAAGGAGAGGAGAGGCGGACACGTGTGTGTCCTACAGCAGAGGTTGAGAGATAGAGGAGGTGTTACAGAACCTGTGCAGTATTTATACCCAACTCAAACAATACATCAAAGCAGTGTCACCGCGGTAGGTCTGATCAAAGGGACTGCAGAACAGGCATGAGATATTTGCATTTGTGAGACATACATCACAATAGGCAGATTTGCTAGACTCTGCTCTAGCTGCAGAACAAAGAGGTTAACAGGCACATCTACACATTGATCTGAGTCTCTAGGTCACAGTAAGGACAGGACGCCTGAACACAATGCATGAAAGGTGACATTATCGCAGTAGTGTAGCGGAAAAAACCAGGAGTAGCGAGTTGTCTGTCCTTAGTCTGTTTGTGGGGGTTTTCCCAAACTGCCACAACCTCGAGCCTTTTCAAATTCCAGCCAGGAGGTTCGACCACATACATGGGGATTTAGTGGGTCCCCTTCTGCCGTCGCAGGGATTCACACACCTTTTAACAATCGTGGACCGCACTGCGTGTTGGCCAGAGGTCGTGCCACTGAGTTCCACCACGTCTGCCGAGGTAGCCTACACATTTTTGTCAGCTTGGGTCGCACGGTTCGGATCCCTGTCGGACATCACTTCCGACAGGGGTCAGCAATTTGTTTCGGAACTTTGGTCCACGATGACCGACAGCCTGGGGGTCAAAATCCACCGCACCACCACGTACAACCCACAGGCTAATGGATTGTGCGAGCACTTTCACAGGTTGCTTAAAGCAGTGCTCAGAGCCTCACTAAAGGATGCAAATTGGGTCGACCACCTGCCTTGGGTCCTATTGGGGTTGCGCTCCGCACCTAAGGAAGATCTGGCAGCTCCCCCAGCAGAACTCATTTTTTCTCAGCCGTTGCGAATCCTGGGGGAATTTTTGCCAGAGAGCCCTGCGCCCAGTACTGATCCGCCCACGCACCTTTTTTTCCGGTACAGGGGCTACCAGTGTTCCCTGCACGGTGCACCATTGTTTTCCCCGTACTTTTGTTCCAAAGCACTTAGAGAACGCCAAATTTGTTTTCGTCAAGCACGACGCCCACAGAACCCCACTGCGTCCGCCGTACGATGGCCTGTTCAGAGTATTGGAAACTGGGGAGAAACATTTTGTGTTAGACTTGGGGGGGGGGGCATAAGGAAACTGTCTGCATAGACAGGCTGAAGCCCGCTTATGTGTTGGCAGATGAGCAGGTGGTGCTGGCTTAAGTTACCCGGCGCGGGCGCCCACCTACAATGGGTCCACAGGTTTGTGTTCCCCCTGCAGAGAATGGTGTTCACGAAACTAACTCTTTCCCCTCCCCACGCTTTCCCCCTCCAGAGACCAACCTTTCCTTCCACCCACCTCGACAAGAAGGCGCTTTGACTGGCCCGGTGGCTCCACACTACAGCCGCTACGGGCGCTTGCTCAAGCCCAAAGGTCCAGAGGGTTAGGACCCCTTCTGGGTATTTGGGGGGGGGGGGGCTGTGTGGTGACACAATAGGACAGGGAACTCCACCCAGTACTTGGGGTTGGTGGGGGAGAAGGTAGTTAGAGATGGTAATGGGGAAAAAGGCGAGAGGTGCCAGCAAAAGGCGCCAGAGAGCTAGGGGGGAATGAAGTCAAATAAAGATGTGCCTTTCGCCCCCACTGTGCCAGGTTCACACCTGAGGATGCAGGGGTGCAAATGTATCGTACTAAGCCTTACTCTGTGACATGTATGTTAATGTGTATGTTGATGTGTGTTCATGCTTGGTAACTTGTATGTTAATGTGTTTACCCTGGGTGCCAGAGGCGGGAAGAAAATGTATAAAGGAGTTTGCTTTGGCACTCACAGTTAATCTGTTCTGTGTTGGAGGAGGAATAAAGTTCTGTGTCGTCAGCTCGTGTGTTGTCTGCTCTCTTCCCCCACAGTATTATTATCGGTTTTGTGCTTTTATTTTGACAGTGCTGTGAAGCTTCCGGCTGTCAAACTCTGCTTCATGGGCTGCACAGCTGTCACTGATTATATGTACGTTCCTGTTCCGATGGAGGCGGAGCACCCACGGCAGCCTCGGACAGAGTTTGCATACTAATAAATAGAAGCTCTCAACTCTAGAGTGGGAAACCATAAAGCAGTACACTTTTGGCCACCAGATGGTATTGTGACGTTGTGAGGGTTCACACGAGAAAGGAGATGTAACTGTGACGAAAACAGGCTTTATTTTATACACACACACTCAACACGGACAGGAGGGGGGGGGTCATTCACACAGACCCCCATCTCACTGAGGGTGACACAAACACATGATCAGTCACTGCTCTAACTGGTCTTTATAATGCTGCTGTGTCATTATAATGCAACCACAATGACTTGTCGACACAGCAATAATACTTAGAACACACGAATAATAACACTCTTTGAATCCTCCACGTCCAAAGCATGCCGGGAGAATCCCCGCCCCCTTAACACAGCCCCGACGTTACACTGTCCCCCCCGGACTGGTTTCTGTCCCCAGAATAATAAAAGTCAAGCTCAAAAGTCCAACACGAATCCGTCCAGGTGTCGGGGCGGTTGCCATTGTCGGCAACCAGTACGTACAGGCTGGCTAGTGTCCATCTGTGCCTTGGTTGGATTATCTGGTCGGGATGAAGGCCCTGGCTCGACCACCCGCGGAGCGGATGGCTGGTACGAGGCAAGACGGTCGCGGTGGAGTACCACGACCCAGTCTCTTTTCTGCAGCCTCACCCGGTACACCTCATCCGACAGTCGCTGTAGGACCTCGCACGGTCCCGACCAAAGGCTCGCCAGTCTTGGGGACAGTCCCCTTTTTCGCTCCGGGCAGAAAACCCAGACTAGATCTCCTGGTGTAAAGTCCCTCCCCTGGCAGGGGGAGTTGTATGCCCGCTTCTGCCGGCTTCCCGCTGCTGCCAGGGCCTCCTGAGCCAGTCCGTGCACCATGTGGAGACGTTCCTTCAAGCAAAGCAAATAATCCAACCCCAGTTTGCCCTCCACCTCCGGCTCCGGGGGGGGGGGGGGGGCAAATACCAAATCCACCGGTGTACGCAGCTCGCACCCAAACATCAGCGCTGCAGGAGTGCACCGGGTGGATTCCTGTGCTGCCGTCCGGTAGGCCCACAGAACAAAGGGTAGGTGCAGGTCCCAGTCTCGCTGTCGCTAGTCTACTAGGATAGCGAGCTGGGTGATAAGGGTCCGATTGAACCGTTCGACCAGGCCGTCGCTCTGTGGATGCAGTGGGGTGGTCTGGGTCTTCCAGATGCCCAGCCGCCTGCAGACCTCCCCAAAGACCTCTGCCTCAAAGTTCCGACCCTGATCGCTGTGCAGCTCCTCCGGTGCACCGAACCAACAAAACATCTCGTCTGCCAGTTTTGATGCTGTGGTGGCGGCGCTCTGATCAGGGACCACGTACGCCTCTGGCCATTTGGTGAAATAATCCATTGCGACCAGCATGTAGCGGTTCCCCCGGTCCGTGGTCGGGAAAGGGCCTAGAATGTCCACTCCTACCCACTCCATCGGTGCTCCCACACGATACTGCTGCAAGGGGATGTGGGATTGCTGAGTCGGCCCCTTCTGAGCAGTGCAGGTGTCACAGCGATGGACGTGGAGCTCTACATCCGGGCCAGTAGAACCGGGCTCTAAGACGCTGTAGAGTCTTCGTCACCCCGAAGTGGCCCGCCCCCACCGCCCCGTGGACCAGCTGGAGTACGCTGGGCCGGAGCCGCCGGGGGAACCAGCAGCTGCCAGATGTGACACTGCCCAGCTGGAGTCTGCCACTGCCGATACACAATACCCTAGTGACAGCGGAGATTGGCCCACTGGGAGTGTAGGGCCTTGGTCTCTGGGTCCAGCACAGACACAGCCTCCCAGGCAGGCTGCTGGCCCGTGTCCAGCCACTGCCGAACCTGGGAAATGACCAGATCTTTGTCCTGCTCGCTCTGCAGCTGCTGCGCGCCGAGGGCCTCTGTGACGTCATCGCTGGGGAGAGCTGACTGATTATCCGAGGAGGAGCTGCGTGCCGCTGTGTTATTCCTGCTCACAGCAGTCCGGAGAGCAGCAGCCCGTGGGATGGCTTGGTCTTGATCCTCTGCCCACTGGCAGTGCCGACAGTCCTCTGCAGCACAGGGATGCAGAGACAGCGCGTCAGCGCTGGCATGGAGGTGGCCTGCCTGATGCACAATCAGAAAATCATAATCCTGCAGTGCCTCTAGCCATCACGCCAACTGTCCATCCAGCTCTTTAAAGTTCAGCAGCCACGTCAGGAAAGCATGATCCGTCCTGAACTGGAACCTCCCCCTGTACACATACGGGCGAAAATGGCGAAGCCCCTGGATGACAGCCAACAGCTCTCGGCAAGGAACACAATAATTCCTTTCAGCTCTGCTGAGAGTGCGGCTGAAAAAAGCAACTGCCTGCTCTCTATGTTCTCCCTCCTGGGATAACACTGCCCCGATGCCCTGGTTGCTGGCGTCCGTGTCCAAGATAAAAGGGCGGTTCAGGTCGGGATACTGCAGGATGGGGGCTCCGATAAGTGCTGAGCAAAGCCGGGAAAAAGCAGCAGCACAGCTCTCACTCCACTGAAACGCACGGCTCTTCTGTGTCAGCTGATGCAGCGGGCTGGCGATGGTGGCAAAGTCTTTCACAAATCTCCTATAATAGGAGGCCAGTCCGAGAAAACTCCGTAGCTCTCCCACATCCCGTGGCACTGGCCAATTTTTCACCGCTGCCACTTTCTCTGGATCGGTGGCGACTCCCGCTGCACTGATAATGTGGCCCAGGAAGGTGGTCTCCTGCCGAAATAGGTGGCATTTCCGCGGGTGTAGCCGCAGCCCGGCCTGTTGGATGGCGTCCAATACCTCCCGGAGGTTGGACAAGGTGCCATCAAAGTCAGCTGCGTGAACCAGCAGGTCATCCAGATAAACAATGCAGCGGCTCCGGGGCACGTGAGCCAACACTTGCTCCATCAGACGTTCAAAGGTGGCCAGGGCGTTGCAAAATCCAAACGGCATCACCTTGAACTGCCACAGTCCCTGCCCGATGGAGAAGTCTGTTTTCTGATGGGCCTCCAGTGACAGCTCTACCTGCCAATAGCTGCTGCGGAGGTCCAGTGAGCTGAACCAGCTGGAGCCGGTGATGTAATCCAGTGTGTCATCAATGAGGGGCAGGGGGTAGGAATCCTTCGGGTGATGTCATTCAGGTGCCGGTAATCCACACAGAACCGCCACGAACCGTCCTTCTTCCTAACCAGCACCACCGGCGCCGCCCAGGGACTGCTGAGGGTTCAATAATGTCTGCCTCTAGCATTTCCCGTATTTTTTGTTCTGCTGCCACTTGCCTTGAAAAAGGCAGACGGCAGGGGCGGAGCCGGATCGGCCTGGTCTCACTGGTGTCGATCCCGTGCTGCACCAAGCTGGTTCGGGCGCACTCCTCATCCTTGGCAGCGAAGACGTCCATGTAGCAATCCAACAGCTCCCACAGCTGGCATCTCTGTCCTGATTCCAGTCCGCTGCAGCTCTGCTGGAACAATTCCTCGACCGCTTACTACGTTTCTGCTGACACCTTGACCCGCTCCACTGTGGCCCTCCCCCTTGCTGTCTCTATCGGTGGTCACACTCCCTCTGCTCGTGCTGGTGGCGCCGTTGTGCTCAGTACTTGTGCTGACCCGCCCAGTTCGGTCCGCCCTGGCGGCCCCTCAATCACGCAGGCCTCCGGGTTCCTCCTCTGGGCCCCGCTGCAGAGCATGATGGTCCGAGCCCCCAGCAGGAGGGACGATCTGGAGGTGTCAATTTTTCCGCTCCATGCTGCGAGCAGATCGAGTCCAATATTGCAGGGGTCTTGAATGTCAGCCAGCCAGAACGGGTGGTTTGTGTTCTCGCCGCCCTGCCAGTCTGGCGCGCTCACCAGTGGCCGTGGTGACGCAGCACCCGGTGGGTTTCCACCCCTGCGGTTCTGCCTCGTCCGTACCTGGCAGCACTCCGGGTCGGACCAGGGAGATGGTAGAATCGGTGTCGATCAGGGCCCGGATCGACGTGTTGTCCAACCTGCACTGTAGGTACATCCCGGGCAAGTATCCAATTCAGCCCACACGTGGTGACAGCTCAACGGGGAAAATGTCTGTGGGAGGCGGCAGGTCTCCATTCATGCCACCTCGCTCTAGTTTAACGTTGGCGAGGGGCCGGTTTGTCGCGGGGGTGGGTGCCAGACAGTACCACGTGATGTGTCCTGGCTCTCCGCAGCGGAAGCACCCTTCCTCGCACCGCCGTGGCCGTCTTCTCCTTGGCCATGCTGCTGTGGTCCGCCGCAGTTCTTCCTCCTCCTCCTCGCTCTCAGCCGCGGCCTGGAAGGCTCTCTGCCTTGGTGCCGATGCATCAGCTGCACAATCCATTAGCGGTTCCACCCGCTCCGCTTCTGCCACAGCTGTCTCCCAGCTGCTCGCGGCGTGAATTCAGATGTGGCTCTGGAGCTGGGCCGGGTGGAGCCCCCGGATGAAGTTCCAAAGGGTGAGCTTCTCCATTTCCCCTGGCTCGAAATCCGGGTAGCTATGCCGTGTCAGCAGCCGTATGTCTGCTGCATAGGCTCCCAGGCTCTCTCGGCTGCCTCGCCAGCAGTTGGCCAGCTGTTCCTGGGCGTGCTCAGCGTTGGCCGCTCTCCCAAACCACCTCCGAAGTGCCCCTTATAGCGCTGGCCAGCTGCGATGTTCCTCGGGCCGGAGATAGGACAGCGTGCAGAGAGCCCTTCCCTCCAGGGCCAGTGCGACCTGCACGGCGGTCTCTGAGGGTGGCCAGCCGTTCAATGCAGCAGCCAGCTCAACCTGGACCAGATAGTCGTCCAGCAGGGTTTCACCGTTAAAGCAGGGAAGTTTGGCCCGCTGGTGGATGGGTGGGACGGTCGCCACTTGGTCGATCGCAGCCCCTGGTCGCAGTGGAATCGCCGGCCCGTCCTGCCCTTTTCAGGGCAGGAAGCAGGGCTGATCTGCTCTGCTTGGCCCGTCCTGCCTTGAGAAAGGCAGAAGGCGGGGTATGCTGGTCCCGTCGGGTCCGCTGCTCCATTCATCCCGACGAGCAACTCCGGGGGTTGGTGTATCAGCTCTGTCGTCCATTCCCAGCTGAGCGATGAACCGCTCCAGCTGCTGAATCTCTGCTCTGATTCTGGCTTCCATCTGCTCCATATCCCGCTTCTGACACCAGTGTGACGTGAGGGTTCACACAAGAAAGGAGAGATGACTGTGACGAAAACAGGCTTTATTTTATACACACCCACTCAACACAGACAGGAGGGGAGGTCATTCACACAGACCCCCGTCTCACTGAGGTTGACACAAACACATGATCAGTCACTGCTCTAACTGGTCTTTATAACACTGCTGTGCCATTATAATGCAGCCACAATGACTTGTCATTATAACGACACAGCAATAACACTTAGAACACACGAATAATAACACTTTTTGAATCCTCCGCGGCCAAAGCATGCCGGGAGAATCCCCGCCCCCTTAACACAGCCCCGACGTTACAGTATTATTCTTATCGACAATTAATTGAAAGTCAGTTAATCATTAATATCCCTAGTTATCATTTAGTTATTTTTTATTTGTTTATTTTCAAACTTTGCTGACACACATACTCCAAAATAATTTAACGCTGCTCCCTTTTTTTGGGAATAGTCAGATTAAAGAGCCATTGTAGCGGTTTGAATTCAACCCCCACAACACAGAGACAGAACACAGAGACAGTCAGCTCGCACTCCTGGGTTTTTTCCGCTGCATGCTGCGTTTACAGCCGTGAGGTTAAAGTGTCATCCATGCATTGTGTTCATGCATCCTGTCTGTACCTCTGATATGCAAATGCCCAGATTGACTGCTGTGAATGTCTTTGATCTATTGTTTGAGTTGAGTATATATGCTGCACTGTGCTGTAAATCTGCCTCTCATTCACTCACTCTGATTCTGCATCTGCTGCGAGACACACACACTGTCTCCTCTTTGAGAGCTGGAGGAACGAAGCGGCAGCCTGCTCAAACCATGGGCTGTAGCCGAGTTCTGATGAAGGCGGGTGATAATAAAGCTATTTAAAAATCCAACGCTGCCTTTATTTTATCATCCTCTTCACTGGTGAACCCGGAATGCACACGTTTTGTGCAAACGCAACCTTCTGATCTGAACAGCCACGCTGGCGACCCGAGACTGAAGAAAACGAGCGGCCAGCGAACGCAGCACCCGGGCATGAATGCTCCATCACAGCGGCCTGACTGGTCTTCCCTCCCTGCGGCCTCAGGGAGACCTTGACGCAGAGCCCACGGCGGGCGAGCCGCTCTCAGAACATCAGCCAAGACCGGGTAAGCGGCAGAGAACGTCATGTTGCGCCCTCGCCGAGATCGGCACATCCACGCGGGACCGGCCGCGCAGCTCCTCCACATCAGAGCACATGCGGGCGACTCCCATGGCCGACGGAGCACACGTGGACCTGAACGCACCATGACTAATCTGCAGCCACGGCTCGTCAGAGATGTTTTTCGGCGCAGACTGCGCCGATCTACACCAAGTTTCCGACCCTGATTTCCTCTCCAGCGAGCCCACCCACGCACGGAGCCCCGGCACGCGCACCGGGGGTGACGAGGACGGCGCACCACGCACGGGACAAATACGGCTTTTCCGACCGCCTTCCTTCTGCTGCACACTGGCCCTTCAGGCTTGCTTGTACACCTGAGGCCCGCAGCTTGCTCACGGGATTTTATGGTCTTAGCCACGGCACACAAGGGGAATTCAGCTGTCTGCGGTTCCCGAGGTTAGGGTTACGTCTGCCCTAAAGTCAACACGCCAGTCCCTCTGCTTTTATTTTTTTTTTTTCTTGCCGCCGCTCCTGCTTTTCTTCATGGCCACGAGAGGAGTCAGAGACTAATTTTCTTTCTTCTTCTGATCTCCGCATGTTCAGACGGGACATCGCGGAGCAGCAAACACTTTTGGCGTGACTCGAACGGTTTTCCCGCGCCCAGTCAGCATGTGCTACCCCCCCTCCCCCTCCTCCTGCACAGAGCTTTTCCCTGCTCGCTGCCCAAACTGCAACATCGAGGTCACGGTCCCCTACCGTTTCCTCTGGGGGGGAGCAGTGTAGCGGTTTGAATTCAACCCCCACAACACAGAGACAGAACACAGAGACAGTCAGCTCGCACTCCTGGGTTTTTTCCGCTGAATGCTGCGTTTACAGCCGTGAGGTTAAAGTGTCATCCATGCATTGTGTTCATGCATCCTGTCTGTACCTCTGATATGCAAATGCCCAGATTGACTGCTGTGAATGTCTTTGATCTATTGTTTGAGTTGAGTATATATGCTGCACTGTGCTGTAAATCTGCCTCTCATTCACTCACTCTGATTCTGCATCTGCTGCGAGACACACACACTGTCTCCTCTTTGAGAGCTGGAGGAACGAAGCGGCAGCCTGCTCAAACCATGGGCTGTAGCCGAGTTCTGATGAAGGCGGGTGATAATAAAGCTATTTAAAAATCCAACACTGCCTTTATTTTATCATCCTCTTCACCATAAATTTAGTATGTGTTTGGTGTGAGTTTAGTTTTACCACCTTTCCAAATACATATAATATAAAATACATTTATTATCACAATGTTTGAACCATTTTTTCTCTTTTTCGTCTCAAATTTCCAAGGAAGCTCCACCTCCCTTGCCTCCTCCTACTAGCCGCCACTATTCTTAAACACTACAATATTTAAGTTTTAACATAGTAAGAACTCAGTTCTGTAATGACTGACTTTTACTCACAACTTTCATTCATCTTACCATGCCTAGATGATCATCTAATCAGTACCTCCTTAAGTAGACTGACATGTCCTTGAGTTGGAATTTAACAGATACTCAAATTGAATGGCCGCCACATATGTAGAGATGATAATTTAATAAAGATTGTGTGTGTGCATGTGTGTGTGTGTGCACATACTGTATATATATACACTACCGTTCAAAAGTTTGGGGTCACTTAGAAATTTCCTTATTTTTGAAAGAAAAGCACTTTTTTCAATGAAGATAACATTAAACTAATCAGAAATACACTCTATACATTGCTAATGTGGTAAATGACTATTCTAGCTGCAAATGTCTGGTTTTTGGTGCAATATCTACATAGGTGTATAGAGGCTCATTTCCAGCAACTATCACTCCAGTGTTCTAATGGTACAATGTGTTTGCTCATTGCATCAGAAGGCTAATGGATGATTAGAAAACCCTTGTGCAATCATGTTAGGTCTGCAATGCTGTAATTGCTGCAAATGGAGGATTCTTTGATGAAAGCAAAGTTTGAAGGAAAAAATTATTCTTTCAAATACAAATCATTATATCTAACCTTGTCAATGTCTTGACTATATTTTCTATTCATTTTACAACTCATGGTGGTAAATAAAAGTGTGACTTTTCATGGAAAACACAAAATAATTGTCTGGGTGACCCCAAACTTTTGAACGGTAGTGTACACAGAAAATATAGTCAAGACATTGACAAGGTTAGAAATAATGATTTGTATTTGAAATAATATTTTTTTCCTTCAAACTTTGCTTTCGTCAAAGAATCCTCCATTTGCAGCAATTACAGCATTGCAGACCTAACATGATTGCACAAGGGTTTTCTAATCATCCATTAGCCTTCTGACGCAATGAGCAAACACACTGTACCATTAGAACACTGGAGTGATAGTTGCTGGAAATGGGCCTCTATACACCTATCTAGATATTGCACCAAAAACCAGACATTTGCAGCTAGAATAGTCATTTACCACATTAGCAATATATAGAGTGTATTTCTGATTAGTTTAAAGTTATCTTCATTGAAAAAAAAGTGTTTTTCTTTGAAAAATAAGAAAATTTCTAAGTGACCCCAAACTTTTGAACGGTAGTGTACACACACACACACACACACACACACACACACACACATATATACTATATATATATATATATATATATATATATATCATAATGCAAGGAATCTCTGTCTGTCTGTGTGTTTGTCTGTCTGTTCTACATGTATCTCCCAAACCATTCATAGGACTGGCCTCAGATTTGATAAATGCTGTGCTGAGGTTACAAGGGTGTGCATTCTCGAATTTCAGCCTCCCCGGATATGCGAACGTATAGGAGGAGAAATCTTTAATGAACGTCCATAGGGGAGCTATGGGCGTTCATAGCTATGACATAGACACACAGATGTTGCCATGGTTACTGCTGCCAGGGAGACGCATCATCAAAGATCAAAGGCAGGCATCACTGAACGAGTGGTGACGTCAAACATCAAAGGCAGGTTTCACCATGGTTACTGTTGCCATGGTAACCATGTCAAAGAGCAAAGGCAGGCATCACCATGGTTACTGTTGTCATGGTAACAGCAACCTTCTACGGGCATGCAGAAATGCTTGCTTACACTTGCTTTCTAGGGGCATGCACAAATACTTGCTGATACTTGGTTTCTACAGGCATGCAGTTATGCACTAGTATACAGTGGGGCAAAAAAGTATTTAGTCAGCCACCAATTGTGCAAGTTCTCCCACTTAAAAGATGAGAGAGGTCTCCAATTTTCATCATAGGTATACTTCAACTATGAGAGACAAAATGAGAAAAAAAAATCCAGAAAATCACATTGAAGGATTTTTAATGAATTAATGGGTAAATTCCTCAGTAAAATAAATATTTGGTCACCTACAAACAAGCAAGATTTTTGCCTCTCACAGACCTGTAACTTCTTCTTTAAGAGGCTCCTCTGTCCTCCACTCGTTACCTGTATTAATGGCACCTGTTTGAACTCGTTATCAGTATAAAAGACACCTGTCCACAACCTCAAACAGTCAGACTCCAAACTCCACTATGGCCAAGACCAAACAGCTGTCAAAGGACACCAGAAACAAAATTGTAGACCTGCACTTGCAATAGGTAAGCAGCTTGGTGTGAAGAAATCAACGGTGGGAGCAATTATTAGAAAATGGAAGACATACAAGACCACTGATAATCTCCCTCGATCTGGGGCTCCACGCAAGATCTCACCCCGTGGGGTCAAAATTATCACGAGAACGGTGAGCAAAAATCCCAGAACCACATGGGGGGACCTCTTTTCCACTAGCCCAGCACACCTCGGTACGGCTCGATTCACTTCAGTACGGCTCGGCATGCTTCTGTTTCCATTAGCTTGGTTTAGCCATGATAGAATATGCCCAATCTAGAGCTCTACCTGCCAACAAATTAATGACATAACCAATCCGATTGGAATCAAGGGTGAAATCTCCCGGGACGCGGAGAAAAACTGATTCGCATTGTAATATGAATCCTCGGGCTTCCCCGAGTTTTCCGCTGAACCGGGCAGGTGTGGGAATAGGGGTGAGGCGAGAGGACGACGAGATGTTAGCCTGTCCTGACGCTAAGCCTGCAGGGGTTGAGACATTTGTAGTCGGGGGGGAACGTCTGGTGTCCTTCCAGGCGATCCAGCCGACTATTAATTAAAGTCAATTGATTCAAGATTACTGTCTGTTGGTGTGCTAACAAATCTACCCGGGCGCTAAGAGTGTTGAGTTTGCGCGACAGTGCACTGTCCGCTGGGTCAACGTGACGGAGTCGTACTGACATGGTTTAGGACCCAGGAGACAGACACTGACACGGGCAGATTGTGACAATAATCCCTTTATTGAATTGTGAGAGTATGTAGTGCGTGAGTGAGTGCAAGTATTGTGTTCTGGTCACTGGAACTGAGCAACCCAGACGGAGACCCGGCAACCCTGTAACACACAAGCAGACACAATTATCGCTGTACAGTACTCGTGGGTAACTGTAAGAGAAGGGGCTTACTTGGGCAAGGCGCAGGGGGCGTCCTGCTGAATTCCAGCGGCCGTGTGACATGGAGGTGAAGGTGTCCGTGGCCGTGCTAGTGAGTCCACCCATGGCTGTGACGAGGGGAGTTCCAGTGATGATGACTGCAGTGATTCCACTGACCGTGACGATGACTGCTCAGAGGATAGTGAGGATAGTGATTCCTCTGACCGTGGCGATGACAGTACTGATGATAGCGATGACAAGGATTCCACAGATCCTGGTGACGACTGTTCCTGCAACTGAGATAACAACAGTTCCTGCAGCTGAGGAGCAAGACGTACCGATAGTCGAGGTGGTAGCGAGGAGCTACGTGGGTGAGGTGGCGTTGCCCCGTCGGCTGGGGTAGCTGGTCCGCCGCCTGGGAGGTCCACCTGTGCACAGGGGTTAAGACAAGGGGTAGAGTAACAAATAGTTCTCTTACGTGGTTGTACTTGACGAGAGGTTCTTGACGAGGCTTGAGAGCGGAGCTCTGGTTCATACTCCGACGAGGAGGACAGACGACTCCGTGACGGGCTGTCAGCAACGCTGGCTTTTAACAGCCGTTGATTGGCACCTGTTGGTCTGTGCGCAGCTGGAACTGATGACGCCAATGACGGCCCAGAGGCCGCCATGACATAGATGATGCTACACTCCTTCTAAAGTATTGTAATTCTCTGAATTTGGAATGCCGATAGAACATTCAATTTACATATACTTACTTTTTGACTTGTAAGCTTGATCAGTCTCTCCTGCTGCATTTTAAAGTCCAACTGTGCAACTTCTTATGTTAACATAAAAAAATTTACCCAAAGTTTAGAACTGTATCATGTGTTGCTAATTTTTTATGATATTTCAATAAAAAGAACAGAAAGCTTACAAAAACATTTGTTTTTTGGTCTAGTTAAAAATTACATTACCTTTACAATGGTTGACCCCTGACAGGATGATCAGCATCATTTTCATCAGACTAGGCAATGGAATTTCTATGCAATTATACTG
The DNA here is from genome assembly GCA_020510985.1 of Pholidichthys leucotaenia. Taxonomy (NCBI): domain Eukaryota; kingdom Metazoa; phylum Chordata; class Actinopteri; order Cichliformes; family Pholidichthyidae; genus Pholidichthys; species Pholidichthys leucotaenia. The sequence continues at coordinate 118,403,663 of CM035840.1, forward strand.
TTTTATAATTCAGTGTTATAACAGACAAACCACACTTTCCAAAACAATTCCATTTTATTATATACAAAATATTAAAATAAAAAAAAACTTTGCAACACAACATGAAGGTTAATCGACATTTTATACACGCCGACCACTGAGTGCCTCTCCCAGCTTCCCAAACTGGGTCAGGAAGGCTCGGTTGAATGAAGCCGTCTCTGCCAGGTCCAGGAATACCCTCGCGTTTTCTGCAACCTCATTTAAATGTTGCAAATATTTATCATTGAATACATTTTGCGCCTGGTGGCGGGACAGATTCACATTGGAGAATCCGGGCGGGCTGGCGCTGCGGACGCGTGGATTCTACAAGGAAAATGCACACAATAAAATACAGCATGAAAGTGCAAGATATACAGAAAAGACAATAGTTTTTAACAAGATTACATAAGCTTATTTCAGCGTATTGTTCACATGAATAATTAAAAGAAAAGCGAGTCCGCAGTGTGCTGCGATAAAGCAGCGGTCATCATCCACAAATGAACAGCTTTTTTATTGCATAAATAAACTGAGGGTCTTACCGAATATATTTGCGAAAAAACGCACAATAAAAAAAAATTAAAACTCACCGTTAGAGGACTCCGATGTCGAGACCTCCCGGTATATTTTTTCATTCCGGGTGGCTCCGTCTAACTCGCGCTGGATACGTTCGTCTGACAATGCAGTGAGCAGACACTGCACCTCCTTATTGGTCCATGGAACACCCTTATTACGCGAAGCCATTTTTGATAGAGAATAAATGAAAAGAGCACAGCAATACACTGAAAATAAACCGCCAACAGTGGTTGCGTGCTGAGTAATGGCGGTCGTCTAGATTCTTTTTTTTTTTTTTTTTTAAAAACTTTATTGAGAAGGTCGTGAAGATTCGGTAGAAGAGGAGGAGGAGAGGGGCGGTTACAACCTGACCAATCAGCGCCGGTTATGACCTGACCAATCAGCGGCGACCAGTCTGTTAACGTCACAACACGGCCCAGCTCAGCACTGCTGTACCCTGCCCTTCAGCGGGGCTGAGAATCGCGGCTGTTAAACCGTGTTGGGGCTTGTGGAAAAGCGTACAAAGCGTGCTGAGCCGTCCCGTGTCGCGCTAAAGCGTGCTAGTGGAAAAGGCCCGTGAATAACCTGCAGAGAGCTGGGACCAAAGTAACAAAGGCTACATCAGAAACACACTGCGCTGCCAGGGACTCAAATCCTGCAGTGCCAGACGTGTCCTCCTGCTTAAGCCAGTACATGTCCAGGCACATCTGAAGTTTGCTAGAGAGCATTTGGATGATCCAGAAGAGGATTGGGAGAATGTCATATGGTCAGATGAAACCAAAATAGAACTTTTTGGTAAAAACTCAACTTGTCGTGTTTGGAGGAGAGAGAACACCATACCTACTGTGAAGCATGTGGGGGGGGAACATCATACTTTGGGGCTGTTTTTCTGCAAAGGGACCAGGACGACTGATCTGTGTAAAGGAACGAATGAATGGGGCCATGTATCGTGAGATTTTGAGTGAAAACCTTCCACCAGCAAGGGCATTGAAGATGAAACGTGGCTGGGTCTTTCAGCATGACAATGATCCCAAACACACGGCCCGGGCAACAAAGGAGTGGCTTCGTAAGAAGCATTTCAAGGTCCTGGAGTGGCCTAACCAGTCTCCAGATCTCAACCCCTTAGAAAATCTTTGGAGGGAGTTGAAAGTCTGTGTTGCCCAGCGACAGCCCCAAAACATCACTGCTCTAGAGGAGATCTGCATGGAGAAATGGGCCAAAATACCAGCAACAGTGTGTGAAAACCTTGTGAAAACTTACAGAAAACGTTTGACCTCTGTCATTGCCAACAAAGTGTATATAACAAAGTTTTGAGATGAACTTTTGTTATTGACCAAATACTTATTTTACCGAGGAATTTACCAATTAATTCTTTAAAAATCCTTCAATGTGACTTTCTGGATTTTTTTTTTTCTTATTTTGTCTCTCATAGCTGAGGTATACCTATGATGAAAATTGGAGGCCTCTCTCATCTTTTAAGTGGGAGAACTTGCACAATTGGTGGCTGACTAAATACTTTTTTACCCCACTGTATGTATATAGTATATATATATATATATATATACAGTGATCCCTCGCTACTTCGCGCTTCACCTTTCGCGCCCTCAGTGCATCGCGGATTTTTCAAAAATATTCATCAAAAATTCAAAATTGAGAAACAATGGGCGGGCGCTAGCAGAAGGCAGGGAGACTACATTAGACCATCAGGTATCAACACGGACAGCCGCTCAACTCTCTGTTCGCTGTTCTCGTGTTGGCTCGGCTCGGAAATCTCGCAAGCTGATTGGCCGAGACGTTTCACCCCGCAAGCTGATTGGCCGAGACGTTTCACCCACCTCCTCTCCCTGCCGAGCACCCATGAAGGGAAGGAAGACCGCATTCATTGCTTTTTATCGCTCGTGTTACCTAGTCTCGCCGCGTGGAACTTTTTGCTGTTCTCTTGTGCCATTTTGTGCGAAATAGTCTTCCCGTCGAGCCACTACACCGCCTCCTGCAGCTTCAGCTCTATCGGAAGCTGCCCTCGATGATCCTGCGCCTCCAGCACCTCACGATGAGGCGTCACCTGAGGAGCAGTAAAGCTCTCATTAACCTGTGCAGTAAATCATTTTCATCTTGAGTTACGTATCTTGTTATAAGAATAAAAGAGTTCTAAAAACATATTTATGTAGACTTTGTTTACATCTATGTATGTATGTACACGTACACACACACACACGTATCATATGAGAGAGAGAGAGTGAGAGAATGAACGTACGTATTATTTATGGATGACGTCATTAGGGGTGACGCTACTTCGCGGTTTTTCACTTTTCGCGGTCGGTTCTGGAACCCATTAACCACGATAAGTGAGGGATCACTGTATATATATATATATACTGTATATATATATATATATAGAGAGAGAGAGAATAGCTAAATGCAGTGATGATGTCACTCACTGCAAAACCATCACTGTTCATGCCAACCAAAAACTATGGGTGACAGCAGAGGTCCACAGGCTCCCGAGGGCTCGGGACACAGCCTTCAGGGCCCGTGACACTGCAGGACTAACAACAGCTAGGGCCAGCCTGTCCCCTGGCATCAAGGAGGCAAAACGACAGTACAGCAAGAAAATATCCGACCACTTCAGCAACACCAGAGATGCACGTTCCCTCTGGCATGGCATACAGACCCTCACCAACTACAAACCGCCTCAGACCTGTGCGAATGACATCACATTGCTTAACAACCTAAACAACTTCTTCAGCCGCTTTGAAGCACAAAACAGCACATCAGCACATAAGACCACTCCTCCTCCAGACAAGCAGGCCATGAGTTTGGATCCAGTTAGCATGAAGAGGACCCTCTGCAGGATCAACCCACGCAAGGCAGCTGGTCCAGACAGCATACCGAGTTGTGTTCTAAAGGACTGTGCAGAGGAGCTCAAGAATGCCCTGGCCGATATCTTCAACATCTCCCTGACTCAAGCTGTTGTCCCCACATGTTTCAAAACTGTTACCATAATACCAGTCCCAAAGAAGCCCATCCCATCCAGCGACAACGATTACCGGCCCATAGCATTGGCCCCCTTCATAATGAAGTGCTTCGAGCAGCTGGTCATGCAGAACATCAAGTCCATCCTCCCTCCCACAACCCATCTCAGTTTGCATACAGGTCAAAAAGATCCACAGAAGATGCTATCGCCGCTGCCCTCCATCCAGCCCTCACCCACCTGGACTCAAAGAACTCCTATGTGCAAATGCTGTTCTTGGACTTCAGCATTCAACGCAATCATCCCCCAGCACCTAATACAAAAACTCAAGACACTTGGGACTCAAAACCTCTCTATGTAACTGGGTGCTGGACTTTCTCATAGGGAGGCCACAGAATGTGCGGGTTGGCAGCAACACATCCAAGACCACCACACTGAGCACAGGGGCCCCACAAGGGTCCGTGCTTAGCCCGCTGCTCTTCACCCTGCTGACCCATGACTGTGTACCAGCCTACAACACCAACCACATCATCAAGTTTGCGGATGACACGATGGTGGTGGGCCTCATTACCAACAACGAGGAGGCCAACTACAGAAATGAGGTGAGCCAACTGGTCCAGTGGTGTAAAGACAATAACCTCTTCCTGAACATGGGAAAAACCAAGGAGATTGTGGTCGACTTCAGGAGGGAACACAAACAACAGCCCCCTCTGATCATCGATGGTGCAGCTGTGGACAGGGTGAGCAGCACCAAGTTCCTGGGGGTGCACATCTCTGAGGACCTCACCTGGTCCAACAACACCACATCACTGGCCAAGAAGACTCAAACTCGCCTCCATTTCCTCCGCAAACTGAGGAGAGCACGAGTCCCACCCCCCATCATGTGCTCATTCCACCGGGGCACTGTTGAGAGCATCCTCACCAGCTACATCATGGTGTGGTATGGAAGCTGCACCTCCTCCTGCCGGAAGACACTACAACGCACAGTGAAAGCAGCCAGCAAGATCATCGGTGCCCCTCTGCCCCCACTCTCGGACATCTACCTCACCCTCAGAGCAATCAACATTGCAGGCGATACCTCCCACCCCTCACACTCCCTCTTCAGCCCCCTGTCCTCGGGGAAAAGGTACCAGAGCCTCCGGGGCCGCTTCACAAGACTGCTAAACAACTTTGTTCATCAGGCCATCAGCACCCTGACTCTGTCCACTCCCCCTACCCCCCCCCCCACCCCCCCGGACTGTAACTCACTCACCCGCACAATAACTACCTCAGCTGTTGGCACAGAAAGACTGGCACACCAACAGTAATACATTTGCTGCTGTATGTCTCTACACTTTACGGCAACCATTTGCACAAATGTCATATCTACTGCTGTCTGTCATTGCAATACTGATCATGTGCAGTCCTGTCTGTCACTGTCTGCACCTACACTACCGCATTGAACTTGGTACTATGAGCATTACTACTCTACTTTTCTGTATATAAGATTGCTGGGTCTCATCGTTTATCTCTATTTGCACTATGGAAGGTCTGGGTCCATCTTCTGTCGCCATTTGCACTACAAGCTGCATTACTGTACATAGACTGCTGTTGTTTTTCCAGCCTTATTCCTTATTCTTTTTTATATTGTGCACACCACTGAAGAGAGAGAAAACCATTTCAATTCTCCTGTATGTCTTGTACATATAGCAGTATTGACAAATAAAATCTCTGAACACACACACATGCACACTAATATACCACAGGCGAAAACGTATAATGTGGGATGGAAGGAATCTCACCCCCTACTTTACCTGGAATCCATTGTTCTACACCACAGCAATGCACTACCAACATCAAGTTAAACCTTTTAGGACAAATGAGTTGTCATATTATCAGACTCCTCAAACCAGCAAGTTTAGGATTAACAAGAAGCCAGCTTTATTGTCATTCAATCCATATAGCCAATCATGTACTGTAGAACAAAATTATGTTACTCCTATCTACAATGTTAATCACACCAAGAATCAGAGGGGCTGCTGCCATGCAAGGTGCCACCACAAACAACTTTTCCTTCCCCCATTCTGTTATGCTGAGCACCAAGCTAGAAGGTGGGAAGTACCATTTTTATATGGCTTTTGGTATGACCCGGCCAGGGCTTGAATGGGCAGATGCTCTATCAATCTATCAACTAGGCCACCACTTCAGTTATTAATAGGATCAATGCATAAGTTCAACAGAATTTTCTGACCAACAAAGATGCAAACAGCTAGAACAGATTCCCCTGGGAAGCAGGTGGAGCTGCTAATATGAACACCTCAAAAACTGCCTTATAAGAAGTAAGCGCTGCTGTGTGTACTAGAAGCACAGTTGGCAATACAACTTTGATAAGTCTCATGTAGACAGGCCAAATCTGTTCACAGTCTTATTAGTCTAAATTATTGACATATGATTATATGCAGGAGGCTGTGTTTTTCTAAAAAAATAAAATAAAATAAAAAAAATGTTGTTTGTCCTAATTTAACCAGGGGTCTAGAACCTGCAGCTGGAGTCACAGTGGCTCCCTTTAGCTTTTTCCAAAAAAAAAAAAAAAAAAACCTGAAGAAAAAACTTATAATAAATAAATATATGGGAAAACTGTTGCGAATTCATAAGGAAATCATTGCAAATTTATAAGAAAAAAGCTGAATTTTACAAAGAAAGAATATTGGAAATTTGGGAGAAAATGTCAAAAATGTATATGTTTTAGCACCTTGAGAGAGCCAGATTATTTAGCATCTCAGACAAGAGACAAGATCCCCCTCATGGATCGTCACCTTATCGTGGTGGGGGGGTTTGCATGCCCCAGTGATCCCAGGAGCTATGTTGTCCGGGGCAATTTGCCTCTGATAGGGTCTCCCAAGACAAACTGGTACTGGGTGAAGGGCCAGGCTAAGAACGATCCAACAGACTCTCATGATAAATTGTATATCAAGGATTCAGTGTACCCCGCCCGGTATGGGGTTACCGGGGCCCCACCCTGGAGCCAGGCCTGGGGGAGGGGCTCGAAGGCTAGCGTCTGGTGGCCGGGTTTCCACCCATGGGACCCGGCCGGGCTCAGCCTGAGGGAGTTACATGGGTCCGCCCTCCAGTGGGTTCACCACCTGCAGGAGGGATCATGGGGGTCCGGTGCTATGTGGATTAGGTGGCGGTCAAAGGCGGAGACCTTGGCGGACTGATCCCAAGCTTTCTAAACTGGCTTTTGGTACGTGGAATGTCACCTCTCTGGTGGGGAAGGAGCCTGAGCTGGTGTACGAGGTTGAGCGATACCGGCTAGATATAGTCGGCCTCACCTCAACACATAGCTCCGGTTCCGGAACCAGTCTCCTGGAGAGGGGCTGGAGCTTGGCCTTTTCTGGAGTTGCCCCGGGCGAGAGGCGACGAGCAGGGGTGGGTATTCTTGTATCGCCCCACCTTGCTGCCTCTATATTGGAGTTTTCCCCGGTGGACGAAAGGGTTGCTTCCCTGCGCCTTCGGGTTGGGAAACGGGTCCTGACCATCATTTGTGCCTATGCACCAAATGATGTTTCAGAGTACCCACCCTTTTTGGAGTCTGTGACTGGGGTGCTGGAGGGTGCTCCTCCTGGAGACTCCATTGTCCTACTGGGGGACTTCAATGCGCACGTGGGCAACGACAGTGAAACCTGGAGGGGGGTGATTGGGAGGAACGGCCTGCCCGATCTGAACTCGAGTGGTGTTCAGTTATTGGACTTCTGTGCTAACCACAGTCTGTCCATAACGAACACCATGTTCAAGCATAAGGGTGTCCATATGTGCACCTGGCACCAGGACACCCTAGGTCGCAGGTCGATGATCGATTTTGTTATCGTATCATCAGACCTGCGACCGTATGTCTTGGACACCCGAGTAAAGAGAGGTGCAGAGCTGTCAACTGATCACCACCTGGTGGTGAGTTGGATCCGATGGCAGGGGAGGAAGCCATTCAGACCTGGTAGACCCAAACGTATAGTGAGGGTGTGCTGGGAGCGTCTGGCTGAGGCCCCTGTCCGGGAGGTCTTCAACTCCCACCTCCGGAAGAACTTCAACCACATTCCGAGGGAGTCTGGAGACATGGAGTCTGAATGGGCCATGTTCTCCACCTCTGTTGTTGAAGCGGTGGCCCAGAGCTGCGGCCGCAAGGTGGTCGGTGCATCTCGTGGTGGCAACCCCCGAACCAAGTGGTGGACACCAGTGGTGAGGGGGGCCATTAAGCTGAAGAAGGAGTCCTATCAAGCTTGGTTGGCTTGTGGGACTCCCGAAGCAGCTGAGGTGTACCGGCAGGCCAAGCGGAGTGCAGCTCGGGTGGTTGCTGAGGCAAAAACCCGGGTATGGGAGGAGTTCGGTGAGGCCATGGAACAAGACTTTCGGTCGGCTTCAAAGAGATTCTGGCAAACTGTTCGGCGGCTCAGGAGGGGAAAGCAGCTCCCCGTCCACACTGTGTATGGTGCGGATGGGACACTGTTGACTTCAACTGGGGATATCGTCGGGCGGTGGAAGGAATACTTCGAGGATCTCCTCAATCCCACTGATACGCCTTCCACAGAGGAAGCAGGGTTTGGGGACGAGGGGGATGACTCGCCTATCACAGGGGCTGAGGTCGCCAAGGTGGTTAAAAATCTCCTTGGTGGCCGGGCCCCGGGGGTGGACGAGATTCGCCCCGAGTACCTCAAGGCCCTGAATGTTGTTGGGTTGTCATGGTTGACACGCCTCTGCAACATTGCGTGGAGGTCGGGGGCAGTGCCTTTGGCATGGCAAACCGGGGTGGTGGTTCCTCTCTTCAAAAAAGGGGACCGGAGGGTGTGCTCCAACTTTAGAGGGATCACACTCCTCAGCCTCCCTGGGAAGGTCTATGCCAAGGTACTGGAGAGGAGAGTCCGGCCGTGGGTCGAACCTCGGATTCAGGAGGAGCAATGTGGTTTTCGTCCTGGCCGTGGCACATCGGACCAGCTCTTTACCCTCTCGAGAATTCTTGAGGGTTCGTGGGAGTTTGCCCAACCAGTTTACATGTGTTTTGTGGACTTGGAGAAGGCATTTGACCGCGTCCCTCGTGGATTTTTGTGGGGGGTGCTTCGGGAGTATGGGGTATCGGGCTTGTTGTTACGAGCTATTTGGTCTCTGTACGACTGTTGTGAGAGTTTAGTTCGTATTGCCAACACTCGGTTGGAGTCATTCCCAGTGAGAGTTGGACTCCGCCAGGGCTGCCCTTTGTCACCAATCCTGTTCATAATTTTTATGGACAGGATTTCTAGGCGCAGCCAGGGAATGGAGGGTGTCATGCTTGGTGACCACAGGATCTCATCTCTGTTGTTTGTAGATGATGTTGTCCTGTTGGCTTCATCCAGCAATGACCTACAGCTCTTGCTGGGACGGTTTGCCGCTGAGTGTGAAGCGGCTGGGATGAGAATCAGCACCTCCAAGTCCGAGTCCATGGTCCTCAGCCGGAAAAAGGTGGATTGTCCTCTCCGGGTTGGGGACAGGCTCCTGCCCCAAGTGGAGGAGTTTAAGTATCTTGGGGTCTTGTTCACGAGTGAGGGGAAAATGGAGTGAGAGATCGACAGACGGATTGGAGCAGCATCTGCTGTGATGCGGACGTTGTACCGGTCTGTTGTGGTGAAGAGGGAGCTTAGTTCTAAGGCAAAGCTGTCGATTTACCAGTCAATCTACGTTCCTACTCTCACCTATGGTCATAAGCTTTGGGTAATGACCGAAAGAACGAGATCGCGGATACAAGCGGCTGAAATGAGCTTTCTCCGTAGGATTGCTGGACTCACCCTCAGAGATAGGGTGAGGAGCTCAGTCATCCGGGAGAGGCTCAGAGTAGAACCGCTGCTCCTCCACATTGAAAGGAGTCAGTTGAGGTGGTATGGGCATCTGATTAGGATGCCTCCTGGACGCCTCCCACTTGAGGTGTTTCAGGCACGTCCCACTGGGAGGAGACCCCGGGGCAGACCCAGGACTCGGTGGAGAGACTATGTCTCCCAGCTGGTCTGGGAACGTCTTGGTGTCCCCTCTGAAGAGCTGGAGCAGGTGGCTGGGGAGAGGGAAGTCTGGGCTTCTCTGCTTGAGCTGCTGCCTCCGCGACCCGGACCTCCGGAAAAGCGGTAGAAGATGGATGGATGGATGGCTGGACAAGAGACAGTGGATAAGCATGGGAGAACAATGGGCAGGAGGTTCCTGGTGAGATAGCAGGAAGGAGTCAAGGACGAAGGGGGTTGAATGCAGTGTGATGCAAATGTCATGTTGTGTGTGGAGAAATGCCATGAAACTTAAGAGCATAGTGCCTGCTGAAATGTTCAGTCTGTTCTTTGCTTGTGAGTTGTGAGTGTGTAATAAATTGCCTGAAATGAATCTGCCTCTTCATTTACACACTCCACAATGTATTTTTAATTAAAAAAACAACAAATTTAGGAGTAAAAAGTTCAGGATGCGAGAGCAGCCATGGTTGCTACTACCTTTTTAAAAATCTGTTTTCTTAATTCATACTCGTGATCTCAGGAAAAGAGAATTAAAAAAAGATATTAGTCTATTGTCCTGCGGCCGCTCTTGATTTGTCATGCATGTGAAAGAAAACAAAATCCACAAATTCACAGAAATAAAACCCACCAGTTTCTAAATGAATAGTTTAACGCACCATATTCTTATAACCCAGCTGTCTGAGGTTCATTTTAAGACTGAAATGCGTTTGTGTCTCCATGCAGATTTATTTGGACAAAAGCTGATTAAAATGTCTCTTTCCGTGGCAGAGAAACTGACCACTGGATGGAGACCAGGGATCACCACCTCCTATTTACTACTAATCTGTCCGGTTGTCACGCAATTCAAATGAACAGAGCCAATCTCCGTGTAAGACGCCAGACCCCCTAAAAACCGTGGGCCTCCAGACGGGCCATCTGGCGCTCTGTAGTAAAACACGGGGCCCCGCCCCCTTGCTTACATTCTCCAATGTGCCATAGCAACCGGGGCCGAGCCCCCTATTCCCGCGCAATGTTCCCATCCTTATATGGCCAGTAGAATGCAGACGCACTGACACGTCAGACGTCCTTTATGTAAATAGTTTGATTGAAGAAAAAGAAAAAAAAAAAAAACCCAAAACCTTCCGCTCCGCTCTGAAATGGAGGTGTGGATATGACGCATGCGCACTGTACCCCACAACTCTCCAGTCCCGTCCACAGGCGCAGACATCAACAAGGGAGCGGGTTACTGATGCGGGTTCGTTTTCCGAAGTCATCGCAACTAACCACGCACTACCAGGATTATCGCTTTGTATCAGCTTCAATTTGCCACAAGGTAATGAATGTTTGCGTTTATTTTGTTGCGTCTTTGAAAGGCGTTTAAAAGTCCTGAGCCAGCCGTGTGTTTTAAGATGTCTATTCAAAACAAGCTTCGAGTTGAGTCGGAGCAGTCGCTCCTTTTCAGGCCCGCTGGGTGGTCACCTTAGTGTGATGACCATCTATTAAACATCTGAACAAACCTCGTAAAGTGGCAGGAAGCACGGGTGCCTGTTTAAATGGTGTAGCTCCGCAAGCACGCCCGACGAGGAGCGGGGATGGCTGCTGTTGGTTTTAACCGTGCATCGATCTGTTGGAGGAAGCCACTTAAAAGATAAATTAACTAAAGTCTGGTGTATTGTTGCATTAAGAGCAAGGATGCGCACACTTTGGCTGCGGTGCGCCTGCAGTCTGTTTAAATAATCCAAGTTAAGTCCCTCACGCCCACCCGGAGCAGAGCTGCGCTTCACCACGCGGCCGCTGCCTGTCAACAAACTAGCTCCGTGCAAACACAAACTAGTCCCGAACGCACTATCCACGACAAGTTTGCTCAAAAGTTGCCGTTTAGCCGAGGAAACTTGTGTAAAAAAACCGACTTTTTAAGTGGCGCAGCTTTTAAGTTGGCGGCACATGTGTCTGGACGTGGTGTGTTGCAGTGAGGCGGCTCTGGAATAACAAAGAGTAAAGATCAGATTACACAGTCCCCTCGCGGAGCAGCTTTCCTTTTAAAAAAAAAAAATGTGAAATCGCCTTATTTTTATGGGTTTAAAGGCTCCAGCTGATCTCCTGGAATAAAGTTACTGTTGTGATGGGAAGTCGGGCAGAGTCGAGCAGAGGACGGTCACCATAAAATGGGTGCGCATGAAACAGGTCGTGTGGCATGCCATGCTTCTTCTCCGCTCGGAGTAGGCGGTAAAATTGACGACTTGCACTTTTCTGTCGAGAAAAAACACGGCATTTTGAAATGTCTCCTTTTTATTAGTAAGAGCCGAGGTGTTTTCGGCGCACGTTGGACAGGTTTCTGGTGGATTTTTGCAGTTTACTTCAAATGTGACAGTTTTTGCGGAAAATCGCATCACACCCCCCTCTCCACATTGCCTCCGCCTTTGAAGTGTGTTGCCATGTTGAGTTGCGTCACGTACTGTATTTTGCTGCAGAGATCGTCTGTAGTTTGCAGATGAGACACATGATTTAAAATGTTGCCTATCGCGCACGGCTCAAATAGAAGGATTTCCTGTATTTGCTACTCCATTAGTCGTTACTGTAGTCCGTGTAACACACATGCTTGAGCTTTAAGATGTGTGGTTGCTCTTGTCCCATACATTTAGGTTTGGTTGGGTTATTATTTTAAAGACGTGCATGTGATAGAATGTAGAAATTTTAGATTAATTTCAAAGGTGCAGTGTGGGGGATTTTGTTATTCATGTTTTAATGAGTGTCCATTTATTTGAAATGAAGGATCATTGTTCATCATTATTCTTACCTTTAAATAAGCCTTAGATTAAACACTACAGTGGGATAGGGAGAGTACTCAATGACACCTGTATTTGTCTTTTTTACCACTCTGTATTGATAATGCTTTTTACTTGGCTGTCACCTTTTACTGTAAAATACTTCCAGACTTCTAACATTCCTCTATTACTGCTCTACTCACCTGTCAATTGGTGGTACAAGAGTAATTACTAGACATTAACTTCTATTCTATAAGGAAGCATACCATTGCCATCCCCATGTCAGTGTGGTATTGGTACAGAATAGCTGAGCAAATCTGAAAAAAGAGATGGCCTGATAAAGGGCTGCAGGCTTGATTTTAAAAAGCATTTATATAGTGCTTTGTTCACTTATTTACTCAGACACTATATGAGTCACACTAGTGTTAATTTTTTAACACATCAGTTTAAGGACAACAGATGTGTCACATTTTACAATGTGAATGTACTGGTTTATATACTTTTTGTGTATTTATTTCACATTTATTACATATTTTATGTTGTAATTTACAGAAAATTTATTAAACTGTATCTACACTTTTTTTTTTTATCTTTTAAAAAAAATATCACTTCCCTTCTGGAAGTCTGTAGATTTTGTTTGTTACAAGACACTTTTACGTCCAGCATTTTGTTATTGTTGAAAGTTCTCCTGTGTAGACAGTTTTTACTTAAGAGTAGGTTTTTGATGAAAAAAAGAATCCTGTGAGGCAATTGTGATCTCAGTTTTCATGGAGAAAAATTGTGATTTACATTCTAGAAAGAATCCCTCATCTCACTGCACCTGCTGGTACTCCATACTATTATCAGTGCATACCTAAGAAAAGGTTGCATTACCTTGTCCAAGTTTTCACTCTAGCCCTGATCAGATAAACCATTCATGTACTCTAGAGAGAGTGTTTAACATTGTCCATGTTCAGCTCTTTCTAGCAAAGGGGGAAATGGACTAATGCCATTGCACCGCATCAGTCATTTGGCTGCCTATCTGGGTATCTATCTGTTTGTACACCAATTAACAGTTCACTAGAATTGTACTCCTAGGCAGATTGCCCAGATGCTAACCAAAGTCACACATAGTGATCCTGGTCTGCACCAGGTTGTGCTCAAAGTCAGGGGCACTTCAACTTTCAGCAGGTATAGGCTACATCCTTGTTTTTCAACCAGGGGTCCTAGGACCCCAGGAATCCCTTGAGAGAATGTTCAGGGGTCCTCAGAAAACTCTAATTTCACTTCTTAAGTAGTCCAAAAAAATTGCAAACAATTTGCCATTGTTGTGCAGGGGTGGTTGTAGTGGCTCTTCCATGTCAGTAGATGGCAATATGAACACAATAATAATGGCTACCATCTTCTTCTTCCTCCTCCTCTTTATGTGTTTGACAGAGATTAATGACCTTGTTAAGATGTGCTAGAGGTCACGGTGACTAGACAAAAAATAGCGATGGATAAATATTTGTAGAGGAATGATTCAGACTCTGAACTGGGCCCTGATGGAGCAGCCACCATGGTTGGGTACATCAAAGACTTCATTAGCAGAGTGAGAGACACCCACATAATCTTGTTATGCACTGTTTTTTGCATCACAATTTACTTCTTGCTAAGACTTTAGCAGCAGACCTATCCCTTGTGTTGGATGACGTTGTGCAGATGGTAAACTTTGTAATGACAAGACCTCTGAAAAGGCGCATATTTGCATCTTTATGTGAGGAAATTGGAGTGGAACAAACCTTATTGCTCCATACTGAGGTCTGATGGCTGTCACGGAGCAGTGCTGGCCAGCGTGCACGAGTTGTTGTTTTGTTGGGTTTTTTTTAAATTTGTAACATTTTTGGTTGGTGGGGTTCCCTGAGATTTTTTTCAATATAGAAAGGGTTGCTTGGGTGAAAAAAAGGTTGAAAACACTGGGCTATATCATGCAAAGGTGGCCTTGGTGTGTGAGTTAATCAGGCAGGAATGTGCTACTCGGCCATTGATGCTCTGGTTTAGTAACTTTAGTGAGGTGGATTGCTGTTTTCAGTCTCTGCAACCTGCCAAAATCCTGTGGTTGCTCACTCTTGAAAATGAGTTTGAGCCGCGTTAACTTTTTAATGTCTATATAACTACCAATAAAGATGCAGTCATGATTTAGGTGACAAATGTTCATTGGCGTTCCCCCCACAGCGCGAGACTAGCTGGTATCAGAGAAAACCCTCAGAGTGATGTCTGTGTTTTCGCCCATCTCTGGCTGCTCTCTATGGCAGCGCACTGTCAGAAGACCCCGAGGACTGATGGCAAAAAAAAAAAAAAAAATCAGTCTGGGGGGCGCGGCTCTCAGTTTTGCCGCAGTTCGGGTCCACATGTGCTGCTGAAGATTAAATTTTGCCTAGCAACATAAATCACAGTAAATTCCTCTGCATAATCAGAGCGCTCGGTGCGCCTCGAGTAATTTCTCCCATGTAGACGAATTGATGTTTTGGGGCATTTCTCTGGCAGCGCAGCCGTGTATTTGGTTGCAGAGGTTTAACCCACAGTCAGCAGTGCGTCTTACACAGCCACGGGACTAAGTGCGTGCTTAATTTTTGGATTTCCAGAACGAAGCGTGAATCGCGTGCGCTCAGCATGGTGACATTATCTGTCTGACTGCTGACCCACTTCCTTCATGTGGGTCAGAGCGGAGACGTGCGCCAACAGAATCACTCCCAGCTCACGCTGTAAACACGTTTCTGTCAGTTCACAGCAAGCGCATTTCTGAAATTCAACAAACTGTCCTCTAATGTGATCCAGAAGTGTGCGGCTGCCGAAGGTGGAGGCACCGCAGTTTACTCACGATGCCATGCACACCGATGAGACTTAGGGTTGGAAAGACTGAAATCCTTCTCGTTTTTCCCCACGCAGATGTTTGGCTTCCACAAGCCTAAAATGTACAGGAGTTTGGACGGCTGCTGTATCTGCCGTGCAAAGTCGTCAAGCTCTCGTTTTACGGACAGCAAGCGCTACGAGAAGGAGTTCAGGAGCTGTTTTGGGTAAGAGGCACATCTGGACACGTGGGGTTTACACAGAGGAGCTCTCACTGTAAAATACCTGGTGAACACAAAGTATTGTTTGCAAACTTTGTTCC